>CM077663.1:260745626-260748126 GCA_039707655.1 Elymus sibiricus | reverse complement strand
CTTTACCCATGACAAACCTTCCTCTGAAGTTTGTCCGGACCAGCTTAGGCATACGTGGCATGAGGCAGTAACCACTTCTCACGTATATCTCATGAATCAACAGCAAATTTAATTTCCACCATATGCATTCATGCATGAATAACTTCATATGCAAATCTTTTATTTCATGTAACATAATCATGATTTATTTCTCCTAGCAAGCAAGCAACCAACTTGTATCATATCAAGTGTTCAAGATACTTGCCTTGGGGTTGCAGAAGGGTGGGGTGCAGTCCAAGAAATTTGAAAGTATTCTTCCCTCCATTTTCCTAATTTTGAAATTATTGAAATCAACACATATTCCTAAAACAGTGCAGAAAAGTTGTTTCAATATTTTTGAAATAAATCTGTAAATAAACTAGATGGAATTTGAGGAATAATAGAAAAAGAATCAACAGATTTGAAGTTTTAGTTTAAAAGTTATAGGTAGTCAAAGTTAGGTCAAAGTCTGATTTTTAAAAAAGGAATAAAAAGAAAACGCTTCGGTACAGAACACGTTTTCAGACAGGGAAGACGTACTCAAAAAAAGGAGCCTTCACTTAGGACCGCTCAGGTGCGGCCTAGTCGCTGACGTGCGGGGCCCATCGGTCAGATTTGACCCGTGGTCAAACCGGCCTTCTTCCTCCTCTGGCCGAGCGGAGGCAGAACTCCCGGCGATCCTCGCCGGCGATAGGGGGCACGGCGATGCGCGATGATCATACCATCGCACTCAGGGGCTCGCGTCGATCAGGGGGAGGTATGCTGCGGTCACGGGCGAGCTCTGGGGCTCCGGTGGCTTCGATCCAGGCAGACGGCGGCGTCGGCTCTGAGAGGGACATCACCCATGGTGCATCCCGAGAGGAAAATGAGAGGGGGATGGGTTCGGGGGACCTTGGGAAGGCTACTGGCGGAGTGAGTGGAGGGGGAATGCTTTGCTGGCGATGAATTTGACCGAGTGGCGCCGACGAGCTTCATGGCCGAAGGCGAGTAAGATGGCCACTTCCGGCCAACTGGTTGCTTGGGGAAGTTCGAAGAGAGAGGCTGGGCACTACGCGAGATTGAGAGGGCAAGGGGTAGGCTTTATATAGGCACCGGAGGTCGGTTCCGCAGGTTCCCGAAGATGAGCACGTCGGCGACGGCCATAGTGGAAGAACAGGGCAGGTGGGGCTGGCTGGCTGGGTTTGTCGGGGTGGTCTACGCAGCTGTGGATAAGCTCAGCGAGCTGGGAAGCTTGGGGCGCGCCGTGTGGCTTGGCCGGCACCGACCACAGCAGGCGGTGACAGCTAGCGGTTGGCATGTCAGGGACATGGCGGGGATGCTACAGAACGAGAGGGGGAAGTCAGTTGGGGATTTGCGCGACGCGGCAAGCAGCGAATGGATCAGGACGAGCTCGGGGAGGTGCTATCTAGAGACGCATTGGCTCGGGCGCGAGCACGTGCAAAATGCATGCTCTGCTCACGCTCCGGGCATGCACGGTACCTGCTCTTCGAAATGCCAGAGTGGCCTAGAGGGCTTTGATGAACGTGGGAATTAACAGGGTCATTTGTGAGGGTTGTGTAGGTCTAGTGGACATGCTGGTTTGGCCAGTTATGTAAGTTCCCAATGCAATTTTAGGATCATGCCAAATCTGGCCATGCACTCTAGGTGTTCGACAGAATGTCCGAGCCACCTAGGGAGCTTTTCTAGAAATGAAATTTGGCAGCCTGGGGTCCCTTTAGGTGTTAAAGAGATTGGTGAGGTTTGTTTGCGAAAAATAGAAAACTCCCTAATACAAGTTTTGTCAAAATTCAATTCTGGACAGAAACTTTAGGGTATATTTTGGCAAACCTAAAAGCTGAATATGAGGCTGATCTCTTGGACGCAAGGGTTTGGTTGGAAGTACTATAAGCAGGAAAAATCTCATGATCATTAGGGCAAGATAGAATAGGGTTGTAGTTCAAATTACCAAACTGAACCGGAATAGAAATGGGGTTGTTTTGCTCAAATCTTACAAACAACACAAATGTGTTTTTGCATAAAAGTGTATTATATACATCTCCTGACATCTCCAAATTTTTATGGAATTTTTAAAGAACTATTTAAAAAGGTTTTAGTGCAACAAGGGTATTGTCAAAATAGAAAATACCATTAAGAGAATTAGTTGTGGGCAAGTTTTATCATAAAAATTGTTCCTAATAATTTTGTAAATGGAATAAGATGATTGAAGGAAATTATGCAAGGCCCGATTTACTTTCCAAAAATCTATACTTGGAGGGAAGAATTTTTGAAAAGAAGGTTCTGAAATCAGCAAAAGACTAAAATAATAAAAAGTTTTATTCCTGGCCAAATTTTAAATTAATAAAAATATGGTTAAATTTTTTGGGGTGTTACACATAATACAAAAATAAATAAACAAGAACTCCCCTAGAAATTTGATTGTTTGGATGGTACCCGTGTATACGGCTAGCCATGGACTGTATTTGAATGGTGGAGGGGGAGTAAA
>CM077663.1:260243126-260740626 GCA_039707655.1 Elymus sibiricus | reverse complement strand
GCTCTCGACCCGCGCCCACCATCTGTTAACACCTGCAATGACAAAGAGTAAACGAAGTTAGTACAACATTAAAAAAATGAATAACTGACATGAATATAATTTAAGTGTATCATCATCATGAACATAATAAAAAATTGAATACCTAACATGAACCAATTAATAATATATATGTACATAATAATAATTGAATGTCTTGTGAGTCCAGGCGTGTCTTTGAAGTAAGGCAGATCCCACAAGCATGTCTTGTGAGTCCAGGCGTGTTCGGAATTATACCCCTTGAAATACCCTGGACGCTCCGGATCCGGCTCGAGAGAGTTGAACTGATCCAGGGTCTGTTGGCCTGTCAATGCAGGTGGTGCAGAGTTTTTGACAACTCTACCTTTGATGAAGTTCTTCTTGTCTTTTCTGAACTTATGGCGAGGATCCAGGAACTGTCTATGCATGTCGAAGCAAGAAAACTTGCCACCCGCCTGCAGCCGACGAAACTCAAGAGCTGCCTTGCATGTGGGGCACGGGAACCTTCCATTCACACACCAGCCAACGAATAGCGCATACGCCGGCAAGTCATGCATCGAGTACATGTACCACGCGCGCATTAGGAAGTTTTTTTTGTAGCGGCGTCGTATGTCTTGATCCCATTATCCCAAGCTTCTTGCAGTTCATCCTTAAGCGGCTGCATGTACACATTCATATTCTTCCCCGGATAGTTGGGCCCCGGAATTATCAACATTAGGAAAATGTTCTTTCTTTGCATAATCTGTCCGGGGGGGAGATTGAGTGGAATGACAAATACAGGCCAACAACTGTATTGAGCTGCCATCATACCAAACACATTGAACCCATCCGTGCTTATGGCGATTCGAGGATGCCTTGGATCTGCCGCTTTAGCATGATGTATTGCATCGAAGCGCTTCCACGCAAAAGCGTCCGATGTGTGTACCAACATCGGCTCCCCATCTGCATCTAGTTCGGTTCTTTTGCCCAATTTGTGCCATGTCATCTGTCTGGCCGTCTCTTTGACCATGAAAAGACGTTGAAGTCTTGGTATGATTGGCATATACCAAAGAACATTAACTGGGATTTTTGTCTGACTCTTCTCACCCATACCGTTGTCTACCTCAACATACCTGGAAGACTAGCAAACGGGACAATACTTCAAGTCCGCATTCTCAAGCCTAAATAAGGCACATCCTTTCTCATAGGCATCTATCTTCTCATAGGGCATCTTAAGTGCACGGAGGATTTTGTCCGACTGGTACAGGTTTGCAGGCATTACATGGCCTTTGGGTAGAAAGCGTCCAAATAGTGTCATCATCGCGTCGTAGCATTCTCTGCCCAAGTTGAATTGAGCCTTCAGAGCCATTACTTGTGCGATGGCATCCAGCTGACAAAGCTCAGTGTGCTCGTGGAGAGGACGTTTTGAAGACTCCAACATATCATTGAAGGCCTTTGCAGATTCCTCCATCTCATCGTCCGAATCCCGAGCATCATCAAAGTCTTCCACCATGTCTTCCATCCCGGTACCATGCTCGTCGGTGCGACGACGGCCCTCCTCAGCTCTGGCACGTTGGGCAGACTCACCATGAAATGTCCAGACCGTATAATCAGGCGTAAAACCCAACTTCTGCAGGTGTTTGATCATTTCAAACTCGGACTTCTTATGAAAGTTGTCGCAGTCGACACAGGGGCACCAGTTTGTTTCCTGTCCATTTGCAAATGCGGCTCTCACAAACCCCTTGGTTTTTCTTAGCCATTCATGGGTCATGTCTTTCTGACTAGTGTGACCGGTGTACATCCACGCACGATCACTCATCTTGCCTAGCTACTGGACACACAAGAAATATATACATAATTCAGCAAACCATATTCATCAGTTAATAGAGTTTGTCAGTTTTATTACGTCCATGCAACCTAGACGCTAGTAGGTAAAGATAGGTCCTAATACCACCCGAGTATGTGTAGATTGGGTTCGTTTTCCCATGCTCTGCTCCGGATCCGACGCAAAATTTCGGCAGCACCTCCCCGCTATTCTCCTGATACACGTCTCGGCAATAAGCAGAGAGGATGTGTACCCGGAGAACAACAGGGAGGCACTGACGAAATTCTGCATCGGATCCGGAGCAGAGCATATGGGAAAACGAACCCAATCTACACATACTCGGGCTGTCCATGGATAACATTGGACAATTCGAAAGAATCACGGTTATAAATATGCAAATGCATGCATATTTATAGATGTAACCCTTTCGAACGGGAGACGCATAGTGGTCACGCATACTGATGATTGACACCTATAGCTAGCAAGTTTCATCGGCACGAAGACCGGAACAGAGCAAATGAAGGGGGGAGGAGGAGATGTCATTTGTGCTCACCCACGAATGCAGGGGCGGAGCTCGTCGAACGCACGGGGAGGTCGTCGAACACCAGACCCTCGCAGCCCCGAAAGAACTGCACATTTAAATCCACCCGATCAACACAAATATATATGATGTTTTTCTTAACAAAATCGGGAAATATACTTCCTAACTCATAATTCACAAATATATGACCCCATCGGCCTCTGGAAGGCCGAAGAGCACCTTTTCGGTCAACAGGAGGCCGAAGAGGTGTCGGGGGTCGGGGGTGTCGTGTCTGGGTGGCGTGGTGTCGGGGTGTCGTGGTGTCGGGGTGTCGGGGTGTCGTGTCGGGGTCGGGGTGTCGTGGGGTGTCGTGTCTGGGTGTCGTGGTGTCGGGGTGTCGGGGTCGGGGTCGGGGTCGGGGTGTCGGGGGGTGTCGTGTCTGGGTGTCGTGGTGTCGCCGTGTCATGGGTGTCGGGATGTCGCCGTGTCAGGGGTGTCGGGGTGTCGGGGTCGGGGTGCCGTGTCGGGGTCGGGGTGTCGGGTCGGGGTCGGGGTGCCGTGTCGGTGTCGGGGTGTCGGGTCGGGGTCGGGGTCGGGGTGCCGTGCCGGGGTCGGGGTCGGGGTCGGGGTGTCGGGTTGGGGTCGGGTTGTCGGGTCGGGGTCGGGGTGCCGTGTCGGGGTCGGGATCGAGGTCGGGGTGTCGGGTCGGGGTCGGGTTGTCGGGTCGGGGTCGAGGTGCCGTGTCGGGGTCGGGGTTTTTTCTCTTTTTTTTCTTTTCTTCTTCTTCCTCTTCTTTCTTTTCTTCCTTTTTTTTCCTTCTTCTTCTTCTTCTTCTTCTTCTTCCTGCTTTCCTTTTTCCTCTTCTTCTTCTCCTCCTCTCCTCTTTTTTCTTCTTCTTCTTCCTCTTCTTCTTTTTTCTTCTCCTCCTCCTCCTCTTCTTCTTCTTCCTTTCCTTTTTTCCTCTTCTTCTTCTCCTCCTCTCCTCTTTTTTTCTTCTTCTTCTTCTTCTTTTTTCTTCTCCTCCTCCTCTTCTTCTGTTTCTTCTTATTATTATTATTTTTTGTTCTTTTTCTTTTTTATTTTTCCTTTTTTTTCATCTTCTTTTCTTCTTTTTTTTCTTCTAGGTTTTTTTTCTACCTAAATGTCTAAATATTTTTTCCTATTTACCCAAACACCTAAACAACTATTTGCAAAACATCTAAAAACAGAAAACTAAAAATCTAATTAGAAAAACAGAAAAAAAATTAAAAGGGGGGCAGGGGAAGCTCACCAGAGAGGGGCAGGGGGCAGGGCGGCCGGCGGCGAGGAGAGGAGGCCGGCGGCGAGGAGAGGAGGCCGCCGGGGAGGGGGCGGCGGCGGCAGGAGGGCCGTGAGGAGGGGGCGGCGCCGCGGTGGTGGAGGTGCGCCACGGGGAGGGGGGCAGGCGGTGGTGGAGGGCGGGGAGGGGGCGGCGGCGGCGGTAAGAGAGGGGGGGAGGGGGCGGCGGCGAGAGGGCGGGGAGGGGGCGGCGAGAGGGCGGGGAGGGGGCGGCGGCAGCGGCGGCGGTGAGAGAGGGGAACGGGCGCGAGTGAGAGAGAGAGAGAGGTGAGAGAAAGAGAGAGAGGCGGGAGGCGTGGGGGGATGGCAAAAATTAAGCCCCCTCTTTGCCGTCTGCTGGCAGACGGCAAAGTTCTTTGCCGTCTGCCAGCAGACGGCAAAGAGGGGGGCCGTTAGCCCGTCCCCGCCGTTACACTGTGGGGCCCCTCACCTCTCTTTGCCGTCTGCCAGCAGACGGCAAAGAAGTGGCCCGTGTGACCTGGCAAGTGCAGTACCAAGTGGGGCCCACTTTGTTCTTTGCCGTCTGCTGGCAGACGGCAAAGAACTCTTTGCCGTCTGCCATCAGACGGCAAAGAAGTGCGGATGGCAAAGAGCCTCTTTGCCATCAGCATGTTCTTTGCCGTCTGCTTTATAAAAGCAGACGGCAAATATCCTCTTTGCCATCTGCCAGCAGACGGTAAAGAGCTGGCAGATGGCAAAGTCCCTGATTCCAGTAGTGATATATCTAGTTGAATATAGGTGATCATGATTCATTATTTGTTGACATTATCCCTGGGATAAATAAGTTGGGAGGCGAAACTTTAAGCCCCTATCTTCCTATGTGTTTGACTGAAACGGTTTGTTCTAAAAATATGCTTTGAGTGTCAGCAATCATGGTAGACTAAATGATAGTTGAGTATGTGGAATTTGCTAAACCAAAGCTCTTACATAGACCCTTCCTGAAAAATGAATTGTAATTGTTTGATGAATGAAAACATAGTTTGCTAGTTTTTAAGAAAGTTCATTGTCTATACTTTAATATGTGAATAACTTGCTACTTTATTATGAGAAGTTTTATGAGAAATACTTGCTGGTTATGATGCTAGAAAAGTGGCTGAAATTATCCTTGTTCAACATTATACATTATGCTAGCATTCGCACTTCATAAATTATTTCTTTTATCATTTACCTACTCGAGGACGAGTAGGAATTAAGCTTGGGGATGCTGATACGTCTCCAATGTATCGATAATTTGTGAAGTATTCATGCCATATTTGCCTATGTTTACAATACTTTTATGGTTTTGATGAACTTTATATGATTTATTAGAACTAACCCGGACTGGCGCTGTTTTCAGCAGAATTACCGTGGTGTTGTTTTTGTGAAGAAAATGAAAGTTCTCGGAATCACCCGAAACTTTTTGATGATTTTTCTGGAGGAAATAAGCAATATTGGAGCGAAGAACCACCGGAGGGGAGCCACCTGTGGGCCACAAGCCATCAGGGCGCCCCCAGGCCGCACCCTGTTGTGTGCTAGGGCCCACGTGGCTCCGTTGCGCGTGATTCCAACTTTGAAAAATCCTATAAATCCTAGAAACCCTAGAAATAAAGAGAGACTCTCCGTTCCGCTGCCGCAACTCTTTGTATCGACAAAAAACCCATCTGGAGCATTTCTAGTACCCTGCCGGAGGGGGGGGGGAAATCATCTCCGGTGGCCAAATTTATTATCCCGGCGAAGGCCATGACGAGGAGGGAGTAGTTCACCCTCGGGGCTGAGGGTATGTACCAGTAGCTATGTGTTCAACCTCTCTCTATCTTTCATGTTCTTGAGATGGCACGATCTTGATGTATCACGGGCTTTGTTAATATAGTTGGATCATATGGTGTGTTTCCCTTACTATCTTGTTGTGATGAATTGAATCTTTCCCTTTGAGATCTCGTTATGTTGGATTGAATATTGGATATGAGAACACTTGATATATGTCTTGCATATGGATACCCGTGGTGACAATGGGGTGTTCTATTGATTCACTTGATGTATGTTTTGGTACTCAACTTGCGGATACCCGAGGTGACATTGGGGTAATCTATGCATAGGGGTTGATACACGTTATTGTCCTACGTTCTCCGATAGAAATCTTGGGGTGCTCCTTGAAGTTATTTGTGTTAGATTGAATATGATAGATCTGAAATTGTTTGATGCATGTCTCATAATTTACCCACGGATACTTGAGGTGACATTGGAGTATCTAGGTGACATTAGGGTGGATTGATATGTGTCATTAGTGTTATTTTAGTACGAACTCTTGGGCTGTTTGTGGCACTTACAAGAATAGCTCAAAAGATTGATCAGAAAGAATAACTTTGATGTGGTTGTACTACCTACACCAATTTCATCTTATTGTTCTCCGCTAGATAGGAACTTTGGAGTGATTCTTTGTTGCACGTTGAGGGATGGTCATGTGATTCAACTATGTTAGCATTGTTGGGAGATTGCACTAGTGAAAGTATGAACCCTAGGCCTTATTTCCAAGCATTTATACAACATTTTGCTTGCTATTTTCCACTTGCTACCTTGATGTTTTTATATTTTTAGATTACAAAAACCTCTATCTATTGTCCATATTGCACTTGTATCACCATCTCTTCCCCGAACTAGTGCACCTATACAAATTACCGTTGTATTGGGTGCGTTGGGGACACAAGAGATTTCTGTATTGAAATGCAGGGTTGTTTGAGAGAGACCATCTTCATCCTACACCCCCACGGATTGATAAACCTTAGGTCATCCACTTGAGGGAAAATTGCTACCGTCCTACAAAACTCTGCGCTTGGAGGCCCAATAGAGTCTACAAGAAGAAAGTTGCGTAGTCGACATCAATAGTCTCACATTAACTACGTGTACCTATGAGCTATGGAGATGCCCATCGATAGATGTCAATGCAAGGAGTAGGGATTGCCATGCAAATGATGCACTAGAGATATAAGTGTCTGAAAGCTCAAATGAAGCTAAGTGGGGTGTGCATCCAACTTGCTTGCTCATGAAGACCTCGGGCATTTGAGGAAGCCCGTCATAGGAATATGCAAGCCAAGTTTGTAATAATGAAAAAGTTAATTCCCACCAGCATATGAAAATGACATATCATGAGACTCTCTACATGAGGAACAAGGTGCCACCTTGAGGCACAAGTGTGGTAAAGGATAGTAGCAAAGTCCCTTCTCCCATTTTCTCTCATTTTTTATTCAGAATGGTGGGCTCATTTGGCCTCCCCCATCTTTATTTCCTCACAGAGACAATGCTCTAACAATGATGATCATCACACTTTTATTTACTTACAACTCGATATGGAGAACTGATATGAAGATATGACTCTATATGAATGCCTCTCGTAGTGTACCAGGATGTGCAATGATGTAGCGTGACATGTATCAAAAATATGATGACGGTGACTTTGCCACAAATACTATGTCAGCTATATATGATCATGCAAAGAAATATGATGATGAACGAACTAGTCATGTGAAGTGACGATGGAATTTGCACGACAATATATCTCGGAATTGCGATGGAAATGCCATGATAGGTAGGTATGGTGGATGTTTTGAGGAAGACATAATGAGGCTTAATTGCAACAGAGTGTATCATGTCACGGGGTTTGGATGCACCGGCGAAAGTTGCACCAATCCTCGAGGTGAGAATGGGCTATGCACGGTACCGAAGAGGCTAGCAAATATGAGAAGGTGAGATTGTGTATGTCCATGGTTTCACATTAGTCATAAAGAACTCATATACTTATTGCAAATCTTTATTAGTTTTATCACAGATCAAAGTACTACTCGCATGCCCCGAGGGAAGAGGTTGGTAGGAGTTAACCATCGCGCGCTTCCGACCCGAAACAACACTAGGATTTCAACGAGGAATATAAATGCTCACACATCATCACCATGCCTCTTTCATTTTTAGATGAACAAAAAGTTAACCTCTCTTAATATAGACACTTTTACGAATCAACAATTATGAACTCACAACTTTTTCATATTACCACATCAATATCATTAACCCACAATTTCTCTATATGTGCTACATGATGGTTTTGATTATCACTCATTGAATACCTAATATTTTTGGACTAGTCTTATGACCCATGCAAATTACCATCACTATTTATGAACTCTCAAACAAATATAAGTGAAGAGAGAGAGTGAAATTATTTCTATAAAATCTACACGCCACCGTGCTCAAAAAGATATAAGTGAGGTACTAGAGCAACTGCTAAGCTCAAAAGATATAAGTGAAGCACATAGAGTATTCTAAAAAATTATGATGATGGTGTGTCTCTCTTAAATAGGTGTGTCAAGCAAACAATGATTGTGGTAAACTGAAAGTAAAAACAAACAAAAACAAACGCCGCTCCAAGCAAAACTCATATCATGTGACGAAAAAAAATATAGCTTCAAGTGACATACCGATGGATTGAGACGAAAGAGGGGATGCCTTCCGGGGCATCCCCAAGCTTAGACGCTTGAGTCTTCCTTAAAATATTACCTTGGGGTGCCTTGGACATATCCAAGCTTAGGCTCTTGCCACTCCTTATTCCTTTGTCCATCGTGATAACACCCAAAACTTGAAAACTTCAATCACATAAAACTCAACAAAACTTTGTGAGATCCGTTAGTATAAGCAACATATTGAATACTTTAGGTACTACTATAAATTTATTCTTATTTCATAATTGCATAATAGGTACTGTATTCTAAATTCTCCATGGCTTATACCCCCCCGATACAGTCCATAGCATAATCAAAACAAGCAACTATACAAGCAAAAACAGAATCTGTCTAAAACAGAAAGTCTGTAGTAATATGTAGAGAACCTATACTTATCTAACTTTAAAAATTGTGAAACATTAGTAAAACCTCTAAAATTTATATGGAAATACTTTGTAAAAAATTCAGATCATTATGACACTCTAGTAAAAAATGAAAATTCCTTTACTGGAGTCAAAAGTTTCTGTTTTGTTTCAGCATCGATTCTACTCATCTTGTGAGTCATTCCAAAGGCTTTACTTGGCACAAATACTAATTTAAACATAAAAACATAATCATTACAGAGGCAATAACCGTTTTATAAAAAAACAGAAAGTAAAAATAAAAAATAAAGATAACTATTGGGTTGCCTCCCAACAAGCGCTATTGTTTTATGCCCCTAGCTAGGCATAATGCATAGTTTCAAGTGTTGTCATCTTTGACACTCCACCCATAAGTAGATCTCATGATTGATTCATAAGGTGGTTTAATTCTCTTTCTAGGTAAGTGTTTCATCCCTTTCTTTAATGGGAATTGGAACCTTATGTTTCCCTCTTTCATGTCAATAATTGCACCTATAGTTCGTAGGAAAGGTCTTGCAAGTATTATGGGACAAGTAGGATTGCAATCAATATCAAGCACAATGAAATCTACAGGCACATACTTTTTATTGGCAATAATAAGCACCTCATTAATTCTACCTATAGGTTTCTTAATGGTAGAATCCGCAAGATGCAAGTTAAGGGAACAATCCTCAATATTAGTGAGACCAAGCATATCACAAAGAGATTTAGGAATAGTTGAAACACTAGCACCAAGGTCACACAAGGCATTGCATTCATATTTATTTATCTTTATTTTGATAGTAGGTTCCCACTCATCATGCAATTTTCTAGGAATAGAAACTTCCAACTCAAGTTTCTCATCATAAGCATTTATCATAGCTTCTACTATATGTTCGGTAAAAGCTTTGTTTTGTTCATAAGCATTGGGTGAGCTAATAATGATTTTCACCAAGGAAATACATTCTACTAAAGAGAAATTATCATAATTCAAGTCCTTGTAATCCAAAGTAGTGTGCACATCACTATTTAAAGTTTTGACCTCCCCAAACCCATATTTTTCAGTTTTAGCATCAAAATCATCACCCTCCAAGCAAACGGGACGCTTCTCAACTAGAGTCGACTCATCTCCAGTCCCTTTATCATTTATATTCATAGAAGTAAACAAAGATTTAACAGGAGAAGTACCATTCATTTTAAGATCTTCATCATGATTTCGGTAAAAACCGGGTGGAAGAGCTTTTTCTAAGAATTCCCGCTTAGCTTTCAACTTAGCGGTGCTCTCCTTTCTTTCGTTAATAGATATTTGGATAGATTTAATAGCCTCATTAAAATAATGCTTGGGTGGCAAAACTTTACTTTTAAGAGTTTCTACATCAAGAGCAATTCTATCCATGTTTTTAGCCAAAGCATCAACTACATGCAATTTTTCATGTACCATAGTGTTGAAAACCTTTTGAGAATTAATTAATTCTTTAATTGTGTTCTCCAGATCAGAGGGTATCCTATTAGAATTTGTAGAAGAATTTCCATAAGAATTTCCATAGTTGTTAGATGAATTACCGGGATACGGTATAGAATTGAAGGTTCCTCTATAAGCATTGTTATTGAAATTATTTTGCGAGACAAAGTTCACATCAATAGCATCATTATTTAGCTCAATCAAAGTAGACAAGGGCATATCATTGGGATCAATATGAGCATTTTTACTAGCAACCATATTTTTTTGAGCCGAAACCATAGAACAATAGTTCTACGGTATTTTTCCATTAATAAAAATATTTACATCGGAGAGAGAAAAACAACAAAATAAAGAGCCTATCCAATGCATGTTCATGGAAACATGGGAACTAATATAAAGCGAGATCTACTCTAAAGATTGGATGCAATCCAATCCTTTAAAAGATCTAGATTTTTCTTCTTCACACTGTGTTCCAGCAGAGTCAATTCTTTTTTCATAAGGAATAACCAAGAGTCCGTATTTTGAGCCTCTCTTCTGAAAATCCTGCCATTTCTTTGAATCCAAATATTCCAACATCTTAAGATGATGATTTCAAGAGAAATTGATTTTGGAAAGGTTTCTAAAGCCAGGGTGGCGTCATCAAGGAATGATATTCCTCTTTTTCTGTCCGGAATGATTCTTTGCCAGCAGTCTTGTGCATAACTACAGGCCCAAAATAAGTGGTAGGTGGTTTCTTCAGCCCCTTCATTACAAAAGACACACTCGTAACATTCTAGATGCATATTTCTTCTCTTGAGGAGGTTTCTTGTGTTTGCTCTATCTTTGAGAAATAGCCAAAATTGCACTTTGTTCCTAATTCTTGCAGCTCCTGTCCACAATTGGGCATAAATATGATGATCCAATGGCTCATGGACTAGTGACTGATACATTTTTATGGAAGAGTATTTTCCTCTTACTTCAGATGCTTTCCATTTGTCCAGGTTATCCGTGTTACTATGTGCTATGATGATGTCTTGCAGTTCCATTACTTGTTGAAATGCTGCTGTAGAAAGGGGTGTGGAAATGATCACTGATGGTGTTGTTACTGATCATTGAGGCTAGGCACCGATTTGGGTCTTTAGCAAATGAGTGAAGCTCTGGAAATTTGCTAGCAGGAGGAGGTGTCAGCCATTTATCATGCCAAAACTGAATGGTGTCTCCTAGTCTAGCGGCACAGTTAGCATTTTCTTTGAAAGCTGACAGTAGCTTGAGGTTGGCCTTCCATGAGGGGTATCCAATCATTCTTTCCGCTGGGAGTTGTTGGGTGTAATTGGAATTCCATATGAGGTTTACCCATGGCAGATCTTCCTTGTTTATAAACTTATGAATGTTCTTCATCAACAGGGCTTTGTTATGGGTTTCCACATCAAGAATGCCTAGCCCTCCCTGATTCTTGGGTTTGCAAACCTTATCCCATGCAATTAATGCAGGGCCAGTTTCTTCTTGTCCATATTTTCTCCAGAATAAATGTCTTATATATGTATTTGTTAATTTGGTCCACAATTCCCACTGGTAGTGTCAAAGTGCTCATGAAGAAAATAGGGAGGGAAGAGAAGACAGATCTTATGAGTTGTAATCTACCATCAATGTTTAGCATTGTAGAGCATCCAGATAGCCTTCTTTCAATTGTCTGACAGATTGAATGGAAATCTTCATTTTTTAGTCTATGGGCAGTAAGTGGTGGACCAAGATAAGTGAAAGGGAATTTTCCAAGTTTACATCCCATGAGGGCAATAATACTATTTAGATTATCTGGCTGCACATTGAGAGGTACTATGACTGACTTGTGATAGTTAACCTTGAGACCAGTTTGAGCAGAGAAGTGTGAGAGCAAATTGCTAACTTGCTGAATTTGTCTGAGATCTGCTGGCATAACCAGAATAGTGTCATCAGCATACTATATCACAGGGAAGTCTTGACTTGTGGAGTGACCAATGGGAGCCTGAATTGACTGTGCTTGCATTGCTTTGTTCAAGATGGATTGTAGCAAGTCAGCAGCTAGCACAATAATAAGGGGAGAGAATGGATCACCTTGTCTGACCCCCCCTTTTTGCATTGGAATTGTTTTCCTGGTACACCATTCAGTAGAACAGAGGAATACCCTGTTTCAAAAATCATTTTACCCATGAGATCCATTTTTCTCCAAATCCTTTGGCCTTCAAAATCTTCAATATGGTGTCATGCTCAATCATGTCAAATGCTTTCTCAAAATCCAGTTTGATAATCACAATCTCTTTTTTGGATTACTGACATTGGTGTATATATTTAAAGGCCCAAGCCAAACAGTCTTGAATGGATCTAGACTTGATAAATCCATATTGATTGGTATGAATAAGACTCTTAATGATTTTTTGGGATCAGAGTGATGAATGAACTGTTTATGGATTTCAGATCTGCTGTTTCTAAGTGAATGTCCTCAATTAGCTTGTAAAAATCTTCTTTTATGATATCCCAACAGTGCTTAATGAAACCAACATTGAATCCATCTGGACCAGGTGCTCTGTCACTTGGCATATTTTTTACTACCTCATCAATCTCTTTTTTAAGGAAAGGAGTCTCAAGTTCTGTGAGATCTAGGTCTGTTTGCAGTAACTCCTCAAGATCAAAGAAATTTGTGGTTGCAGTAGTATTTCCTAACCTTTCCTTAAAAGCTTTCCAAAGCACTTGTGCTTTGGCCTGGTGATCAAAGTGTTCCTGCATGTTCTCATCTAGTATCATTGGGATTTGATTGCATCCGTATTTGATGGTGGCTTTAGATTAGAATTTTTTTGTATTGCCATCTCCATATTTCACCAATCTAATGGTGGCTCTTTGCTTCCAGTAGATACTCTGATACTCCAGCAAGTTTAATATATGTCTTTAAACGATTCCTCTCCCATTCCATTATTCTGTAGTGAGAGCTCTTGCTTCCTTCATAAGAGCATCCACTTTTTCACTCAAAGTAGCGATTTCTTCAACAGAAGTTACCTTCTTACCGGTTGGAGCTCTTTCGGTATGCCATTGAGAATAATTTGTCATAATGTTGTCCAAATGTTTTGTGGCCTCTCCAAAGGTCACATCCATAAAGGTACCACCTGCAGCAGAATCTAGAAGATTTCTAGAGACAAAGTTTAGTCCAACATAGAAGTTTTGGATAATCATCCAACAATATAAGTCATGAGTAGGACAATTTCTTATCATCAATTTCATTATCTCCCAAGCTTGTGCAACATGATCTTTATCTTGTTGTTTAAAATTCATTATTTGATTTCTAAGGGAGATGATCTTAGCAGGAGGAAAATACTTGGCAATGAAATCATCTTTACACTTATCCCATGTTCCAATACTATTATGAGGTAAAGATCGAAACCAAGCCTTAGCTTTATGTCTTAGTGAAAATGGAAATAATTTTAATTTCACAATATCATTATTGTAAGTGCATCTAGTGCCACCCTTGTTTGGTTTTGGAGTATTGAAGACAAACGTGGTTGAGGGACTAATGTGTTTGTGCGAGTTCACAGGTTAACACAGAGAGAAGTCCGTGGAGTTTCGGTTTAGCCGTCGAAGACGACCCCCAAAAATGTCCGAAGACATTGATGACGGCTGAAGCCATTGGTGGTAAGCGAAGACATTCATCCGAAGACAATGAAACGCGAAGACGAAGTCTTTTGGTAGTTTTGTTTCTTCTTTCCTGAGTCATAGGAACCACCGTACTGTTAAGTGGGGTCGATGTGATTGAAGTCAGATGCTGACGTGATGCTCAACCCATACCTATGTCTTCGAGTGAAGACAATGAGAGGAAATCTCTTCCAGAGTTGGTTGAGTCAGCTTTACTTGTAGCCCAAGAAAAGCTGCCGCATGTGTTTGAAATCCGACCGTTGTGACACGTGTCGGTTGGCCGTCGACCCAGGGTCATTTCAGTCATATCAGGTCGGGTTGCCCGCTGGCTATAAATAGCCCACCCCCTCCACCATAAAAAGGTGTCTGCTCAGAGAGAAATACGGCTGTTGTCATTTTGGAGCAACCCACCTCGAAGACATTGAGAGATATACATCCTGCAAGGATACACCTAAACACCTAGAGCTAGAGTGTTTGAGCATAACCAAAGTCATTCTGTTATGAGAGAACTGAAGACTTATTACACTTGAAGACTGTGATCTTCCAGACGGTTAGCCGTCTGGGTCTAGAGCAATCCAAGAGTCATTGTGGATCGTCGGGTGACCAAGTTTGTACGGGTTTCGGAAGTCTCCCCTGAAGACTTACCAGTGTGATTGAGCGATGTCTAAGTGACTTCGGTTCAAGGGAATAAGGTGAAGACGAGGTCTTCTGAGTTCAATCTCAGCCTCCCTAACCAGACGTACAGTTGTCACAGCAACTGGAATTGGTCCAACAAATCGTGTGTCTTCGTCAAGAAACTGGTTCTATCCTTCACTCTTACATTCCCGTTCTGAATCGTGAAGCTTTTCCCTGTTCATCACTGAAGACTTGTCTTGAAGACATTCATGCCTGCTGTTTATCTTTGTACTGTCTAAGTTTATCTTCAACTCATCTTATTGTGCATGATGTTAAAGCTTAACATGTTTGTATGTCTTCACTATGATGCATGCCTAGATTAGATTCTTGATTATATCCCTAACTGATCCTGTTTACGTTTCCGCACTATTCGAATACATTCATCATTTCGAAGACTTTCATAAAAATCGCCTATTCACCCCCCCTCTAGTCGATAACTAGCACTTTCAATTGGTATCAGAGCAAGGTACTCCCTTGTTCTGTGTTTCGGTTTAACCACCGTGGAGTTTTAGCTATGTTGACTGCAGGGATAATCAAGGTCTCCGCTGCGTGCCCTGTCTTCTATGGCACTGACTACCCCTACTGGAAGAACAAGATGCGCATGCATCTCGAAGCCATTGACAACGACCTATGGTATGTCGTCATGGCGGGCATTCCCGATGTTGGTGAAGGTGTTACTGCTGCTGATGTGAAGAGGTTCGCCCAACTCGACTCCACCGCCAAGAACATCATCTGTGGTCATCTGACCAAAGGACAGTATGGCCGTGTGAGTGCACTTTACACTGCTAAGCAAATCTGGGAATGGATGTCCAAAGTGAATGAAGGTGTCTCGTCTCAAAGAGACTCTCGTGTTGATGTGCTTCGCAACCTGTTCAACCGCTTCAAGAGACTCGACAATGAAAACGTTCAGCTCACATTTGATCGACTCACCGACATCTCAAATGAGCTGAATGCACTTGGCGCCACTGATATCACCAAACATGAAGTCATTAAGAAACTACTCAGATCGCTTGACAGTTCCTTTGATACTCTCGCACTCATGATCCAAGAGCGTCCTGACTTCAAGAGTTTGGATCCAGCTGATATACTCGAGGGGTTGAACACCCACGAATTCCAACAAGCTGAGAAAAGAGATATCTACGGACCAAGCTACAGTTGCTCCCGTGCATTGAAGGCCAAAGCTGTGTCTTCATCTGAAGACAACTCTGAATGTAGTTCTGATGGTACTGAAGACTTTGGAAAGGAACTTGCCTTGCTTGTCAGAAAGTTTCGGAAGTTTGCCAAGTCAAAGCGCTACGCAAAATCTTCAAAGCGCAATTCCAAGAGGTCTGGTGAAATGTCTTCAAGAGACAGCAAGAAGCAAACCTGTCATAAGTGCAAGAAAGTTGGCCATTTCATCGCTGATTGTCCTTGATGGGAGAAGGAATCCAAGAAGAAGAGCAAGGACTATGACTCCGATGACAAGAAGAAGAAGAAGTATGCAAAGTCTTCATCACACAAGAAGAGTTCATCTGGCAAGGCACATGCGTTCATCGGAAAGGAGATGGATTCACAGTCTGAATCTGGTTCAGAAGTTGAGGAAGCATCTGAGGAGGAATCAGACGCTGAAGTAGCTGGATTAGCAATGGCTTCGGAATATCTCTCCACCTCTGTCTTCGAACCCGAAGACAATGATCTTTTCTTCAACAACGAAGCCGGTGATGACGATGCTACTCCAGCCTACTGCTTCATGGCAAAAGCCTCCAAGGTATCCTCAAAATCCTCACATCATGACTCTGAATCTGAAGCTGAATCTGATAATGACAAGAAACCTAGCTATGCTAAACTTGTAAAAATTGCCACCAAGCTACAACATGCCATGGAGAAAATGCAAACTACTCTAGAGAAAAGCGATGACCTGTTACGCGAAGAGATGAGTCTGAACGAAACTATGGCTAAAGACATGCGTAGTCTTCGTTCAAAGTTTGAGAATCTCCAAAGTCGTCATGATGCCCTCTCAACTGATCATGAAATGCTTTCTCTTGAATATCTTCAGAAGAATATTGATCTAGAAAAGTTGAGGGGAGCACTTGATGACCTACGGAAGGAAAACGACTCACTCCTAGCAGAGTAGATCAATACCGCTCAGGATGAATTTGATGCTCCATGCTTAAAGTGTATTGCACGTGAAGCTAATGATTCAGCTGCTGAATGTTCAAATGCTTCTGAAAATGCTTTATCTTCAACTGTAACTGTGGCACCTAACCCCTCATCTGAGGAAGCCACTACTATCACTAATGACAATGACAGGTTGAAGACATTGCTTGAAACTGGCATGTACAAAAGTCTGAAAGGGCATCAGATTCTTTGTGATGTCCTGAAGAAGACTATACTGAACAAAAATCCTAGGAAAGAGGGTGTAGGTTTTGAACGAAACCTCAATGTTGATGGATCCTACTGGACACCTGAGCAGTACCCCAAAACCACATGGGTTGCTGCAAAAGGTCCTTCAGTTGATCCTTCCACATTATTAGGCTTCAACTGTGTGAATCCTCTCATTATTGATGAATCCTTTGATTCCAATTATAAACTGTTCAAATGTCAAAATGGTGAAGTGTTTGCCAGATTTATTGGAACTAACTGCAGGAATGGTTCTCCTATGAGGAAGATCTGGGTTCCCAAATGTCTTCTTGAAAAGCTTCGCGTGAATGTCTTGACGACATCTCACAAGAAGAAGAAAAACTCTGGATCAATGTCTTCGAGAAGACATAAGTCTTCATATGTTGGCACTAACCATTCTGTTTCGCAGGAAAAGACTCATATGACTCATGAATACGTATACAATGGCATGAACCGCTATGTTCATCCAACCAAGAACTTCTCTGCTTATTAATTTGAGTACACAAACCCTCATGTGAAACGTACTATTAGGGCATCTTTGCCTAAATTCTCTGATGCTGCCTTACGTCTTATTGCTTCTAAGCCACCCCTTCACATGTGGGTGGTTAAGAAGAACTAATATCTTCTATGCAGCATCGGGTCTCCATATAGGACAAAGCCTATCCAGAAGATCATCTCTGGGGACCCGAAAACATTCTTGTCTGAACGCAAGAAAACTAATGCACACCTCGTTCAGATTACCTACCATTGTCAAGTGCTGTATCCTCATCTTAGCATGATACTCCTACATGCTTTGGTGAACTCGACTAATTCTCAATGCAGGAAGACAAATCCAATACCACTGAATGGATTATGGACAGTGGATGCACAAGTCGTATGACGGGTGATCAAAGCCTATTGATGGAGCAAACTCTTCGACCTCCAACAAAAGATCACATCATTTTTGCTAACAAGAGCAGCAGCAAAGTGCTGGGGCTAGGTAGAGTTGCTATCTCAAGGGACCGGCACATGGAAAACGTCATGCTTGTCGAATCCCTTGGGTACAACTTGATGTCTGTCTCAATGCTCTGTGACTTAGATATGCTTGTCGTCTTCGGCAAATTTCGATGTGTTTTACTAATGGCCTCTGACAAAACAAAAGTCTTAGAAGGTTTCCGAAGAGGTGATTTTTACATGGTAGACTTCTCTAGTGGACCACAGGTTGCCTCATGTCTTCTAGCAAAAGCTTCGGAGTGCTGGCTATGGCACAGAAGGCTAGGGCATGCTGGGATGAGGAACTTGCACACACTCGCCAAGAAGAAGCTCATCATTGGCGTCAAGGGTGTCAAGTTCAAGAAGGACCACCTCTGTGGTGCCTGTGAAGCCAGGAAGATGACCAGGGCCAAGCACCCCTCGAAGACAATCATGATGACCTCACGTCCCTTCGAGCTGCTACACATGGACTATTTGGCCCTACTCACTATTCCACCTTCTCTACCACTGCAAATCTATATGGCTTCGTGATCGTTGATGACTATTCTTGATTCACTTGGGTGTATATCATTCTTTACAAATCTGAAGTGCAGGATGTCTTCAGGTGCTTCGCAAATAGGTGTATGAACAACTACAACATCAAGATCAAGCACATCAAGAGTGACAATGGCACTGAATTCAAGAACACAGGCCTGGACACCTTTCTTGATACCCTTGGCATCACTCATGAGTTCTCTGCTCCATATACTCCTCAGCAGAATGGTGTCGTGGAGCGCAAGAACAGAACTCTTATTGAGATGGCTCGCACCATGCTTGATGAATACAAGACACCACGGAAGCTATGGCCTGAAGCCATTGATACTGCATGTCACATCATCAACAGAGTTTATCTTCCCAAGTTCTTCAAGAAAACATCTTATGAGCTTCTCACTGGTAAGAAACCCAATGTAAGTTACTTCAAAGTCTTTGGTGCAAGATGCTGGATAAGGGATCCACACCACACTTCTAAATTTGCACCGAAAGCATATGAGGGTTTCATGCTTGGTTATGGAAAGGATTCGCACACCTACAGGGTCTTCAACATCCTTCACAACAAGGTTATTGAAACTATAGATGTGTGATTCGAAGAAACTAATGGCTCGCAAAGAGAGCACCTACCTCCTGTGCTAGATGAACTACCTCCTGATGAAGCTATTCGACTGATGGGCACTGGAGAAATCGTGCCTGAAGAACCTCTGGTTCTAGAAGAAGTCATCATTCCTCCATCTACTCAGCGCGAAGACAATGCTGAGCCCGAAGACAAAGGTGCTGATGAAGACAATACTCAGCAGCCCAAAAAAAGTCTTCGCCCTGCTCATCCACGTGTGGCAAATGAAGTCCAAATTGAGAGAATGCTTGACAACATAAATGCACCAGGTCCACTTACTCGCTCAAGAGCTACTCAACTGGCTAACCTTTGTGGGCACTTTGCTTTTTTATCTATCACAGAACCCACAAAAGTAGATGAAGCCTTCAAGGAACCCGAATGGATTCAAGCCATGCAGGAAGAGCTTCACCAGTTCGAGCTGAACAATGTGTGGGAGCTCGTAAAGCATCCTGATCCAAGGAAGCACAACATCATCGGTACCAAGTGGATCTTCCGCAACAAGCAAGATGAGTCCGGTCAAGTTGTCAGAAACAAGGCCAGACTTGTGGCCCAAGGTTACACACAGGTTGAGGGTATTGACTTCGGTAAAAGCTTTGCACCTGTCGCTAGACTCGAAGCCATTCGTATACTGCTTGCTTATGCTAACCATCATGACATATGCTTATATCAAATGGATGTCAAAAGTGCATTCCTCAATGGTAAGATTGAGGAAGAAGTATATGTTTCTCAGCCCCCAGGGTTTGAAGATCCAAAGCATCCAGACAAAGTCTTCAAGCTCAACAAGGCACTCTATGGCCTCAAGCAAGCACCAAGAGCTTGGTATGACACACTCAAGGAATTTCTCAAGAAGAAAGGCTTCAAACCTGGTTCACTCGATCCCACTCTCTTCACTAAATCCTATGATGATGAACTGTTTGTATGCCAAATATATGTGGACGACATTATCTTCGGCTGTACCAACAGCAAATACAGTGATGAGTTTGATTATATGATGCAAGAAAAATATCAAATGTCGATGATAGGATAACTAAAGTTCTTCCTAGGGCTTCAAATTCGACAACAACCAAATGGCATCTTCATATCCCAGGAGAAGTACCTCAAGGACTGCCTCAAGAAATTCGGCATAAATGAAGCCAAAGGTTACAAGACGCCAATGCCTACCAATGGACACCTCTGCACTGACGAAAATGGTAAAGATTTCGATCAGAAGGTATATTGCTCCATGATTGGATCTTTGTTGTACTTATGTGCATCTAGGGCAGATATAATGCTTAGCGTTTGCATGTGCGCCCGATTTCAAGCGGCACCAAAGGAGTCGCATCACCTTGCTATGAAGCGAATACTTAGATATCTGGCTCACACCCCAACACTAGGATTATGGTATCCAAAGGGTTCGAAGTTTGAGCTAATTGGCTATTCAGATTCTGACTTCGCTGGTGACAGAGCTGATCGCGAGTCTACATCTGGCACTTGTCACTTTCTGGGTCGATCTCTAGTGTGTTGGTCTTCGAAGAAGCAGAACTGTGTTTCACTCTCCACTGCCGAAGCCGAGTACATTGCTGCTGGTGCATGCTGCACTCAGCTTCTCTGGATGAAGCAAACACTCAAGGACTACAGCATCAACCTAAAGCATGTACCTCTCTACTGCGACAATGAGATTGCAATCAAGATCTCCCACAACCCCGTACAACATTCGAAGACAAAGCACATTCAGATACGACATCATTTTCTTCGGGATCACGTGATGAAGGGCGACATCAACATCAAGCATGCTGACACTGAAGATCGACTGGCAGATATCTTCACGAAGCCTTTGGATGAGAAGAGGTTTTGCAAGTTGCGGTGTGAGCTAAATATCTTAGAATCCTCAAATGTCCTTTGAATGGGAATAGATCCTAACGCTTATGCATGTTGATGACTTTGATGCACAACACACGATGTAACGTATGTCTTCAATTCATGAATACTTGCAATCTGAGTGTGAATACATTAATGAAGAACATGACTACAGAGCGCCACAATAATTGTGCGCCCTGTCTAAGTCAAACATTCTTATACGATGGGTAACGCCACCAACCAAACTCGAAGACATTACTTCTTTTTGTTTTTATCTCAACTTCTTCACATGTCTTCGAGAGTTGAATGTCTTCGGAACAAAGTTTATATGTGTTTCAGTTGAAAAATATTTGCAGATTTACATTTGGATTAGAGCTTTGTCCTATACAACATTTGTCCTATAGCTTTGTCTTCAACTTTTTCCTAGGCAAATGTGATCGGACCCGACATTCTCTTCTATTCTTCCTCGTCCAAGTCTGTTCTAATCCAGTCATATGCATTCTATATTGACACGTGTTGACTGTCTTCTCTGTGTCCTTGACAGTTGAAGACAAATCAACCACATATTTAATTCTCAAATCTCAACTGTCTAAGCATTATTAGCAACAACTCCCGCGCCGCCACTTCGATTATGGTAGTGGGTTGTCAGGTGAGTTGCATGTATGCCATGTATCCACATAAACCGAGGAGTCAGGGGCATATCCGTCCAACTTGTTCGGAGATTTCCACACCCTATAAGTACAAGTTAACCCCCTTCCATTATTACTTTCCCCTTCCTCCACCACCCACGTGCTCAAAACCCTAGTGCCGTCGCTGGATTCCCTCGCCGCCGGAGACGAAGTGCTTCGCTGCCATGCCTTCTCCGATGACGAACTCACGCCGGCCGCGTTCATCCTCCGCTCGCCGCCGCCGTAGCTGTCTGCCTCCACCAAGTTAGGGTGAGGCAGATCGAACTGCTTAGCTTCTCCGCCGCGTCAAGCTGTTCGTCGCGTTCCTCCTTGCGGTAAATAAAAAGATATTTTTTACCGCATGTTTGATCTGAAATTTCTATTGAAAATTGTCGGTTGTTGTTTCTTCACTTCCCACTCAACCGCATATAGATCTAGATCTCTATTTTGCCAAATACCTTCACTTTTTATCTGAAGATTGGTTTGATTCCTCACTTGTAAGATTCCTTGGACTTGTACAAATCTGAAATCACCATATATGCTATAAAAGTGAATTTCTTTGGTAAAAGGTCAATGTCTTCTAAACACAGTGCTATATTCTAAATCTTCTGAGAATGCATATGACCTCTCCTCTTCCCTCGCGTCTCTAACTCTTTCACAGGTACATGTCCGCAGCAGAATCACTAGGATCTCATAGTCTGAATTCATTTGCAGACTACTTGCAGATTCATCTGGAATCCTTTGGTGCATGCTCACACTTGAACACTCCTATGAAGCCTTTGCTGAAGCCTTTGTCAAAACCAATGGCTGATAACAATCCAGTCAAGAAGGGAGGGAAGCAGAGACGTAAGAATACAGCTAAAGATCTTCCTCCAGTGCTCTATGAGCAATACAAGTCAGATGAGGAAGAAACATATACACAGCGCAAGAATCGAATCCAATGGATTCGAAGATATTGGAGTGAAGAATGGTTCAATTACCACTTTGTGGCTGCTGAGTATGCTGCAAAATGTGCTAAAAAGGCACCATGGACAAATATTGTTTACAGAAATCTTCATCCGAAGACAAAGGCAGAAGCCATCAATATGGGCTTCTATCCGTGAATGCTCAGGCCCCCAATGCCCAGCAATCCTCATTCATCGAGCATTCGTGGCTCAGATCCTACACAGTCTGACTCAGATGAAGATGATGAAGAGCATCCACCAGCATCAAGGCCGAAGCCTCTGAAGAAGTCAAGAGCTTCAAAGCCTAAGGCTTCAAAGCCTCCCAAGCCATCTGTCCAGTCACCTCAGGCTTCGCGCTCTCCCACTGATAATCCAGAAGAGCTTGAGGAAGAAGATTGCCTTCATAGGCGTATGAAAAGGAAAGCATTTGCGTCCACAGGTCCGAAGCCTACTCTGTCACTAATGGACGCATCAGATATGATTCAACTGTCTGAAGATGAGTTCGACGATGAAGCCTTAGCTAGGCTCATCCAGCAGAAAGATGAGGAAGCCAAAAGACTTGAAGACTTACCTCTGTTTGATCCAGTCATCTTTGAACACTTCATTGATGAATGGTTCGTCGATCCCTCTCTCAGCATTGATGCACTTCAGCTCCCAATTGGCCTGAGTGTCACGTTCCAAGGTCTTGTGAACGAGGAACTGACTGTGGCTCAGAAGGCCAAGCAAATGAAGGCCAAGATCAGCCATGAAAAGGAGCTCTTCAAGCAAAATGTGCACAGACTCACCGCCGAGGAGATCAAGGGATATTAGCTGATGATGACAGATCTCAAGGCTGCCTTCGAGAAGCGATGTGAAGCTGTCAAGGGAGCCCTTGCGCGCCTCAAGAGAAAGACTGCTATCATGGTTCAGGCTCACAATGACATGCTGAAGAGAAAAGCACTTGGCCAACCCGCACTTGCTCCCGAAATCATTGCACGCTCCAAGCAAGCTTCGATGTCTTCGGATGTGCCTTCTCCTACACCATCTATGCGCCGAGGCATTGAATTTCCTGCTGGCTTCTCCAGTCCTCGTGCACCTCCGTCTTCCTCTGCTGCTGATAGCAAGAAGACCAAGAAAGCTGAAGCCAAGAAGCGCAAGGCAGCTGCCTCTGAAGCCCAACCTCCAAAGAGGTTAAAGACAAGAAAATCAAAGTCTTCAGAGCCAGCACAAGACACAACACCAGTTCCCCCTACTGCTCCGTCATCAACCCCCACTCCTCAACTAGAGCCACTGGTCATCAAGCCAATCTCTATGGCTCCTCCCGCCTCAGAGAACTTAGAAAGAAGAGTTGTTCTACATGAGTCTGCTTCCACAGAGACTCAGAATCCAGAAGATACCCCAGCTGCTGAAGACACTGCAGCAACTGAAGATTTTGCTCATGACGACATTGGTCCCGAAGCCAATGTTGAACCAGAACATGTTCCACAGGTGGACGCACCAATGGACTCATCCCCACAGCCAACAAGTGAATTTGTCGATATTGGGACTCCTCTCCGGCTAGGAACTACTGAAGCTGCACCCGGTACTCCATCACCACCCTTCTTCCCACCAGTGTCTGCCTCACCAGAATCTCCATTTGCTCCAGAGGAGATTGACGCCACTACTCGCACTTCCCCACTCAAACGTCTTCGTCGAGGCCCTCGTGCTCTCATGTCCCCTATTCCCGAAGACGAAGTTCGAGTTTCATCGACTGCACCAGTCGAAGGAGTGCTGATGATTAAAGATGTACCTCCAAGTCAACCTGCAACAGACAATACGGTAGCCGAAGACAATGCTGCCGATGCCACTATGGGCGATGCCAATGCCCCCTCCCCAGATGAACCTCCGGTTCCTGCCACGCCATCAACTGAAGACAATGAGGACAACATTGTGATGGCTCGCAATAGGGAAGGAGAGATGGTTCCTATCAGATGGCCTCGTCTGGTTGCACCACCAAGGATGGGACCACAGTATGAGTTCCATCTTGATCGACGCCCAATGTCATGAACCCCATGCCGCGTCTTCCATGTCTTCGCCAGTCAGGCCCAGCAAGACCCTTGGTCTTCGGGTTGGAAAGGTTCCGACTGAACAACACCTTCTTCAACTCTGAACGCAATCCATACAAGCATGCAAGGATACAGTCTGACAGGTTCTGGAGTGCTCCACAATGTCAGTACTACATGTGTGTGCTTTACGGTCAGAACAGGATCTTTCCCCACAAACATCTCAGTTTTGAAGCTATGAAAGGTCTTCCCTGTTATGATCAAGCACTGGACTGTCTTCGCGATGTGGGTCTCCTGCCTTTCTGCACTGACCATGAAGACTAGAATGAGGAGCTCATCCTCCAGTTCTACGCAACTCTCCACATCTCTGGCTTCGGTCGTGACTTGAACACATGGTAGCTGGAGTTTATGATTAGGGATGAGCATATTACTGCTTCACCACTGGATTTCTTTCTTGCAACACCACTTGCTGCCTCTGGTGAAGAGTTGGATCCTCGCTCTGAAGCCTATGAGATTGCCACTCGAAGCCTCTTCTAAATGCGAGAACCCAACATGACTGAAATGCTAACTATGATGAAGCCTTTGGCTAGAGATGCAGAATTTCCCACTTCCTTCTTTGTGGATGATCTTCAGTACTTGCCCAGGACTATCTATCACATTCTTCGGCACACTATCTGGCCTATTAAGGTGCACAACTCATCTCGCAAGATTGAAGGGCCTCTGAAGACATTGCTCTACAACATTGTATATGGCATCAGGTTCAATCTTCAAGACTTATTTCTTCGCAACCTTGCTGCTAATGGTTTCAATGTGCTCGAGCCAAAGATATATGCTTCCTAGATCATGCGCTTCATCAAGTACAGAACCAACACCAGGTTTCTTCCTTCTACTCGCAACCATGGCGTTTATCTTCCAGATCTATTGTCGCCAGCAGATCTGTATCCATCCAAGAGCAAGAATCCTATTGTCGAAGGCACTAGTGGCACTGCTGATATTGAAGGTCTTCACATTCCTTCTGATCCATCAAGGGCAAGACTGATTGGTGCATTTCGCCAACCAAGATCCGGTGCTACCAACACCGAAGCCACTGCTAGCACCCTGCCTCGTCCACGCCTGCCAAGGAGAGAGCGTGCCCTCACTGATCGTGAACTTCTTATTTCACTGATTCAAAGGCAAGACAAGCACCATGAATGGACTCGGCGCCAGATGCATGCCATGATGCAAGATATCAATCATGTTCGCAACCTCGCCACCAAGAATGCCTTTGAGGCTTATGAAACCAGTCGCCACTCATGGAGGACTCTCACTATGCTAGCTCCTGAAGATGAGCTTCGAGAAGATGGCTTTCATCCCCGCTACAGATTTGGTGCACCACCTCCCAGTGCGAAAAAATGGCACAAGACCCCATCCCTCAAAGACAGTGATTACTCTTCTTTAGCTCCCTCCGCCAACGTCAGGCTCGCAGATGAAGCTGATGATGCCAGCTCTCTGCCTCCCTCGACTCGACACCGCGGCACTGCACCAGGCTCCTCTGCACCAGCTCCCCACGACCCTGCTGCACCGTCTTCATCGACACCTGCTGGGAACGTTTAGTTCATCCATGTCTTCATCCCTTTTTGGTCATTCGATGACAAAGGGGGAGAAGCATTGGATGATAGTCTTCAAGCGAGTCTACAAATAAGGGCTGGGTGATATTTACTTTTGCTAAGTTTACAATTCTTGTTTATGAATATTTGCTGTTTTTGGGTTGTAAAACTTAAGTCCTGATGGACGTCTGCACTCTATATTTACCATACTCTTTGGCACCTCTTCAAGTTATTTTATGCGCTCGAAGTCATTCTACAGACGCCCATTTTTCATCATGCATTTCATTATTTTCGACATATCTGTTAATGCATAGTGATTGGATTACAAGGTATAGGGGCAGTTCTCCACAAACTACAACCTGCCATGTGCATTTGCATTCAAAGCAAAATTTTCATATGCACATCTTCAGGGGGAGCTCTCTATATCTTGTAATCAAAATCTTCAAAACCTTATCTTCACATATGTTTTATCCCTGTTGAAAACTTCAACCAGTTTGTCATCAATCACCAAAAAGGGGGAGATTGTAAGTGCATCTAGTGCCACCCTTGTTTGGTTTTTGTGGCACCCCAGCTCAGAGAACCGGATTACCAGTGTTTCCAACACAGAGATCATGTCTTCTGGAAACACTCAACAACTTGGTACAGAACAGAACTAAATTTTATTGATAGGAGTCGAGTACAAGCGCATATCTTACAATGATGACGAGGCCAAAGGCACCCTCGGTGCTATGACAGTATCTACATTATTTATGTCACATAGCAGGGCCTCGGAATACTAAGTACTTCTACGGCGTAGCGGAACATAGCGCAACTCCATCCACAGGGACACTGCTGTGGACACATCCTAGTTATCGCAGCACGACTCATCGGGACATCCGTCCTCGGCTTCTCCTGCATCTGGCATGATACGCCAGGTGAGTACTTTGAATGTACTCGCAAGCTCACGACAACCAAGTAATGCAGCAAACAATAGCATGGCAATCAACACAATATCATTTAAGTAATTTACTTACTGTTACCGATCATCAACTTACTCTCTTCCGGGTTGTTCCACAACCCTCGGAATACTCATAACCCTTGAGTACTTCCGAACACAAGACGAGTTCTTCCATCATTACTGTTAGTAGTATGATTGATCACCTACTGAGGTATGGACGGGCTGTCCAATACCGTGGACACGGCTATTCGAATAGATTTTTCACTCTGCAGAGGTTGCGCACTTTACCCACACCATGAAGCACCTGGCCTCGTGATCCCACTCGGGTGGACCAGCGTTGCTTCAACAAAACCTGCCTGAATCGTGACTCTTTCATCATACCACCGGCACTCATCCTCCCCCGGAGGAATGCCCTGGGTGGCCCCTGTGTCCTCATGACACCTGCCACCATTGTGGCCAACTATGTAGACCCAAACGGGGGCTACTGTCCCAAACGGGGACGCCGGCACAAACTCAACTATCAACTGGGCTCACAGGGTTATCACCGCCTACCTGATCAGGGTAGCGCACGTGCATAACCCTCCCTCTTTGGAGGTACTGGTGAAAGATCACGCAGTCAGGCCCGGTCAGGGCCGTCCCATACCGGCAAATGTGGTTGCACGAGTATGCCCGCACAGGTGACTCAAGATCAACCACTAAGTTCATTTGCCAACTATAGTGGTTCAACACAATACTCAAATATTTAAATATTACTAGGAATTATCTATATCAATTAAATCAACCTAATGCATATAAAGATGCAATGCTATGGAAATGCATGCATGAAATGGGTATCATGGCTTGCCTTGCTCTGTTGGGTGGGTCAAACACTCTTGGTCTTCAAAAGCACCACAATCTCCCTCTGAAAGTATTTTCAAAACATAATTGAAAATGTCACATAAAGCATTTTTATTTACCAGATATTCTGTGTATATGATAAAAACACCAAATTTGGTTAGAAATTAAAGGAGCTTAATACCAAAACAATGCAAAAAGAATCATCTCAATTGGGGTTATAAACAAAAAGTTATTCAAGGTCAAAGTTCAGTCAAAATTCTGATTTAAAATGAATTTAACAGAAATCAGAAAATCTCCAGCGGGCTTACGTCGAAAGCGTATTTTCGGAGTACGCTTCCACTTACCCCCTCGCACGCGCGGGGGCTGAGCCGCTGACGGGTGGGGTCGCCCTTTTAAAACAGAGAGAGGGAGGAGGGAGCCGAGCACTGCGGCGCTCCGGCGATGGTCGCCGGCGCCAGAGGCGGCGGTGGGGTCGGGGAACTACGGGAATGGAACGGGCGCTCAACGGCGAGCACGGAACTACCCGTGGAATGCCAAGAGAAGGTCAGACGACGTCGTCCCCTTCGTCTCCGGCGGCGGCGACGTTCGGGTGAGATCGGAGACGGCGGTTCCGGCGACGGTTGGCTTGGGCAGGAGGTCGAAGAGCACCAGGGAGCTACTCTGAGCTCGAGGGTGAAGTCAATTGAAGCTGGGGAGGAGAGGAGCAAGCTGGCGACAGAGCTCGATCAGGCGGCGGTCTCCGGCGAGGTTCGAGGCCAGAGGGCCTCTCGGCCTTGGCTCGCTGCTCGAGGTGACGATTGAGAGGTAGAGGAGTCGGGTGAGGAGCTTTGGAAGGACGGGGAGGGCCTTAAATAGGCGAAGGGCGAGCGCGGCGATCTCTCCCAAAGCAGCGAGGCTCGGCCATGTCGCCGGCGCTAGTACAATGCACTGACTGGCCGGGAGCGTCGACGGGATGGAAGAGAGCAGGAGGGAGGGACGGGATGGGTCCGGCGCCATTAATGGCTTGCGGACGACCACAGTGGCCGAAGCTCACTGTTGTGCCCATGGCGACGCTTGGCCGGTAGCGACGGCGGCCTTCTCCGGCGACCAGGAGAGTTCGAGAGGGGCCACGCGGCTAGCAGGAGCGACGTCGGCACCAAGGGACAAGGGGGGGCAGCGATGGACGACTCGGGCGAGCTTATGTGGTTCTGGCGCCGCGCAGAGCGCGCGCACAGGCATGCCAGTGCCGTGCTCACCACGGTTTCTGCCACCAGGAGGACACGCCTGCCTGGCGCACCTTGTCCATGGGGTTGACCCTTGTCCATTTAGCCTCCCTGGGTCACTGGCTTGACCAGGTTCACCCTGCTATGAAGTGTAGCCTCAGCTACAGCTTCTACCAGCCATCTTGAGGAGATTCTGGAGGGAAAAAGAGATAGGGATGGAACCAGAGGAGATGTCTAGGGTCATCTAGGTTGGAAGGACTACAATCTGGCAAAATTTGAGAAAGTTTGAAGAAGAGATGAACATGGTTGCTTTGAAAACCACCATTCTGTTCCAGAATAAAAATGAGCTTGTGGCACTCTCATATTTGCTCTGCTACTGATGAAACTTGGTGGAAAGGAGTTACTTGGTAGTGCACACATGCCATAAAAATTGTAGACCAAATGTGCACCCCTAGCTTATACTTCCTTCACAAAGGTTCAAAATAAGCAGAAGCTTGGTAGAGTCCTGCTGCTCAAAAATTGTACTGGACCAGATGATGTTTTTGGATATTGGAGCTAGATAGGATCCCTAAGAGCTTGAGGAATTTATTGGGAATTTTCTGAGTTAGGAAAAATGGGGTTGCTTCACAATGGACAGATTCTGGTCAGAAATAAAATAATTATTCTAGCCAAAACTTCCCATTGGGCAATAGAATATTTTTGGAGAATATGGAATCGTAGGATGATGAGAAGATGTGGGAAAAATTTGGGAATTATTTGATCATCCAAACTATAGGTTGCTTCACAACCCATAGTGATGGCCTTAATTCCCAAATATGGAAAAGGGGTTTATTGGAAAAGATAAAATTTTGGAAATTGATCTAGGAGGTATGAAGAAATGTTTTTGGCAAGATGAGGAAGGTTTTGGGTTGCTGGAGAAAGATTCAAAGAAGCATAGATCCACATCAACTGGAACAAGTTTGAAAATCCTCCAAGTTTGCAAATAAAATCCCAATGATTTTGAAAAGAAAAGGTTGTCAAAAACCAGGGTGTCACAAACCTACCCCCCTTAGGATGAATCTCGTCCTCGAGATTCGGTTGCTCAGGGAACACGTACGGGTTTGCGGATCTGAGGAAATCTTCTCTCTCCCAGGTAGCCTCTTCCTCAGTATGGTGCTCCCATAGCACTTTGTAAAACCTGATTACCTTGCTCCTGGTTGTTCTTTCCATTTCATCCAGGATCCTGACTGGCTTTTCTTCGTAGGTTAAGTCCTTGGCCAGTTCTAGTTCACTCATATCCGCTTGTCTGATTGGGGGTGCAATGCACTTCTTTAGCTGTGATATGTGAAAGACATCGTGCACTTCCGACAATTCTGGTGGTAGTTCCAACTGGTATGCCACTCTGCCTCTTCTAGCAACCACTGGAAATGGGCCGATATATCTTGGCTCTAGCTTTCCCCGCGTATGGAATCTCTTCACTCCCTTCATGGGGGTTACTCTGAGGTACGCATACTCTCCGGTTTCAAAGTTCACTTCCCGGTGCTTTGGGTCATAGTAGCTCTTCTGACGGGACTTGGCTGCTCGAAGACGTTCCTGGATATCTTTGACCTACTTCTCAGCCTCGAGCATCAAGTCCATACCAAAGATTCGGCTATCCCCTGTCTGAGACCAGTTCAAAGGGGTACGACACTTCCGCCCATATAATGCCTCAAAAGGTGACATCTTCAGACTTAACTGATAGCTGTTGTTATAAGAGAATTCGGCATATGGCAGACTGTCTTCCCATTTGGGTCCATGGGTGAGAGCACATGACCGAAGCATATCCTCCAGTATCTGGTTCACTCTTTCGGTCTGTCCGTCTTTCTGAGGATGGTATGCCATGCTGTGCTTTAGCATGGTTCCCAAAGCTTGATGTAGTCGTAGCCAGAATGCTGAGGTGAACAGGGAACCCCTGTCTGAGGTGATGGACTTGGGTACTCCATGGAGGCGGACTATTCGGGACATATAGAGCTGTGCCAGCTGATTTGCATTAAAAGTGGTTTTTACCGGAATAAAGTGAGCCACTTTCGTGAGTATGTCCACAATGACCCAAATAGCATCGTTGCCTCTTGCTGATTTGGGTAGTCCAACAATAAAGTCCATGCATATGTCGTCCCACTTCCACTAGGGAACCGGTAAAGGTTGCAGTAGCCCAGCGGGTTTCTGATGTTCCGCCTTGACCTTGTTGCAGACGTCACAGCAGGCGACATAATAGGCTATATCCCTTCGCATTCCTGGCCACCAAAACGCCTCTCTCAAATCCTGATACATTTTTGTGCCTCCCGGGTGGATAGAATATGAGGACTCATGAGCTTCTTTGAGTATTTGCTGTCTCAGGTTGTCCCGATCGGGCACGCATATCCGCTTCTCGAACCATACGGTGCCTTGATCATCCACGTGGAAGGACTTGGCTTTTCCTTTTTGAATCAGTTCCTTGATCTTCCTGATTCCCTCATCTGGCTCTTGGGCCTTCTTGATTTCTTCCATAAGGGTGGAAGTAATTTCCAACGTGTCCGAGGTAGTTGGGCCGCATAGCACCACGTTGAGTTCGGTGAACTCTTCTTGTAACCTTGGATGCATACTTCCCATTAGTGCATTCACGGTGCCTTGTTTTCTGCTGAGGGTGTCCGCGACCACATTGGCTTTCCCCGGATGATAGTTTATCCCAATGTCATAGTCCTTGACTAGTTCAAGCCATCTTCGTTGCCTGAGATTCAGGTCAGGTTGAGTGAAAATATACTTGAGACTCTTATGGTCCGTGTATATTTCACAACGTTGTCCAATGAGGTAATGCCTCCAAATCTTCAGGGCATGAACTACGGCCGCTAATTCCAAGTCGTGAGTGGGGTAGTTCTCCTCATGGGGTCGTAGCTGTCTGGATGCATAAGCTACAACCTTCCCTTCTTGCATCAGTACGCAGCCGATTCCACATCTGGAAGCATCACAGTAGATATCAAAACCCTTGTGTATGTCTGGAAGGACTAGGACAGGTGCTGTAGTGAGCCTGGTCTTTAATTCCAGGAAACTGTTGTCGCATTCCAACGGCCAGACAAACCTTTGATTCTTCTTGAGCAACTCCGTCAGGGGCTTGGCTATGTTAGAGAAGCCTTCTATGATGCGTCGATAATAGCCTGCCAATCCCAGGAAACTACGGACTTCGGTCACCGTGGCTGGTGTCTTCCAATTCAGCACCGCAGTTACCTTGCTGGGGTCGACGGCTACTCCTTGTTCTGACAGAATGTGCCCCAAAAATCCCACCTCTTTTAGCCAAAATTCACACTTGCTAAATTTGGCGTACAGGCGGTGGTCTCTTAATCTTTCCAAGACAGCTCGAAGATGCTGCTTATGCTCTTCTTCATCCTTGGAATATATCAGGATATCATCGATGAACACCACCACAAATTTATCTAGAAAGTCCATGAAGACTTTGTTCATCATGCTCATGAAGTAGGATGGAGCATTCGTCAATCCAAATGACATGACTGTAAATTCATACAGACCGTATCGGGTGGTGAACGCTGTCTTGGGGATATCCTCTTTTCGGATTTTTAACTGATGATATCCGGTTCGAAGGTCAATTTTGGAGAATACCCGGGCTCCATTCAGCTGGTCAAACAAGTCATCGATGCGAGGAAGTGGGTACTTATTCTTGATAGTGACCTCGTTCAGCTGGCGATAGTCTACACACATTCGTAGACTGCCATCCTTCTTCTTGACAAAGAGCACTGGTGATCCCCATGGTGAGATGCTTGGGCGAATGTACCCTTTTTGCAACAATTCATCCAGTTGCTTCTTGAGCTCAGCCAATTCTGGACCTGGCATACGGTAGTATTTGTTGTAAATTGGGGCGGTACCGGGAACCACTTCGATTGCAAACTCCAATTCCCGATCAGGGGGCATCCCTGGTAGTTCCTCAGGAAATACATCAGGAAATTCGCATACTACCGGAATCAAGTTCATATCCGTGGCGGTAGTTTGGTATGCCATTCCCTTCTTTGACATCATCTTGCCGGCAAGGAATTGGACTGTTTGCCCGGTTGGGTTAACCAGGGTTACTGTCCTGCTGGCACAATTGATGCACACCTGATGCGGTGTCAACCAATCCATTCCCAGTATTACGTCCAATCCCGAGGATTCAATGGCAATGAGGGCAACTAGAAACTTAATTCCATGTATTGAAATTTCCAGATCTCTATAGACCAGATTTGTTCTGAGCAGAGAGCCAGGGGATTTTACCACCATGATTTTGTCTAAAAGCGACGAAGGAAATTTATGCAAGGTGGCAAAACTCCGCAAAATAAATGAGTGGGAAGCCCCGGAATCAAATAAAATTACTGCAGGTATGTCGTTAACAGAGAACATACCAAGGACTACTTCTGGAGCTTCGCAGGCTTCCTCAGCGGAGATATGGTGGACGCGTCCATGGCAGAAGTTATGATTGGGGCGGCTTCCAATGGTATTGACCTGCGGCTTGACGTCGGCGGATGTCTTCCCATTATTGGTGGGGCACTGTTTGGAGTAGTGTTCACTTTGGCCGCAAGTGAAGCAGGTATTGTTGCGGCGGCAGTCCTCTATCACGGGCTGTTTGCCGAAGGTCTTGGTCTGGCTCACTGTCTTGTTATTGTTGCTGCCATTGCTCGATGTAGGCTTATATTCAGAGGTGCCTGCCTGCTAGATGCGTGGTTTCTGCGCAAACGGTTCGCGGTTGTCCTTCTTGGGTTCAAACTTCCGCTTTTGGTTACCGTGTCCGGACTTTTGCTCCCTTTCGGCTATGAAGGCCTTGTTTACCAATGTCTGAAAGTCAGGAAAATCTAGCATGCATAGCTGACAACAGAGGGAGTGATTCAGTCCTCCCAGGAACCGATCTATCTTTCTCTCTTCGGTGGCCACATCATAAGTAGAGTACCGTGACAGATTGTTGAACTTGTTAAGGTACTCTGCTACCGACATGCTTCCTTGTGTCAAAGCAAGGAACTCCCTTTGCTTCACCTTCATTATGCCTATAGGAATATGATATTTGCGGAACAATTCCTTAAACTTCTCCCTGGTAATTTCTTCTTCAAAAGACCATGTGGCCTTTGTATTATCCCACCATATAGCTGCTGGCCCTTCCAGGTAGTGGGTGGCAAACGGAACCTTGTCTGAATCCTCGCAGAGGGCTATTTCCAACTTCTTTTCCATGGTCCTTAGCCAATCGTCTGCTTCTATCGGATCCACAGCTTGACCAAAATTGGGTGGCTTTGTGCGCTGGAAATCAGACAACCTGGAATGTGATCCATTATGATTGTGGTTCTGGCCTACCATAACTTGCATACTTTTCATAAATTCCATAAGATCCTGGTTTCTCTTTTCCTCAAACATCCTCATGATTTGATCAGTGGTCGGAGCTTGAGGGGGTGGGGGTGGTAAATCTTCTGGTGGTTGACCTGCTTGTCTGGCGGATCGACGAACAGAGGGTCCATCGCCGCCTTGGCTACAACTTCTCTTCATCCTAAATTTTGTTCCCATTGCAAAATACCAAATCGATGAGCAACACCCATAGGGAAACACAGTTATATGACTCCGGAAGGAAAATATCCGAAGAAGGCGAATAAAGCAAACCACATAATTATACAAGATAACCCAACATCATACATGGCAAGCTAGTAGGGGAATAACATGGCTAACTGCTCATACGGCAGTTGACATATGCAAATATGTATGCTCAACAACTCAAGCCTCCACTCTAGTGGCGCTGATGGCACGAACACTGCCAGACCACAGACTCCTCGTCATCTGATCCTGAGTCCGAGTCGGAACTGATGATATGGATCTCATCCTCCGGATCAAAGGAAACACGACGACGCTGCTGGGACGGTTCTCCTTCTGGGGAAGAAGGAGCACGTCGCCTCAGCATTGGAGCCGCTGGAGTGGCAAGAAGTGAGGCCCACTCTGTGGGCGTCTCACGACGGCTACCAGACGAAAGGCCTGGTGGCACAGTGGAGGTGGAAAGAGCCTCAAATCTGGGTGGAGGTGGAACTGGTGGTGGATATATGGGTGGATAGATAGGCTGAGGTGGAGGTGGCACCGGAGTCACAGCTGCAAGTGCCGCTAAGACTCGAGACAGCTCCTCGGCCAGGGATATGATCATACGATAACTGGCATTCAGATAACGAGACACCACAGCAGTCGCACGGTCACATGCCGGGTCAACAGGAGCGAAAATGACTTGCCCTGTCGTAGGCGACAAGGTGGGATAGTGGAAGAAACCTGGATGAGTCTGCATCTCAACCTCGTGGAAGCGCAAGTCAGTGAGAGCCTCCATCGCGGCAAACTGGATCGCCAACTCCGGGGTGGAAGCCGTTCCGCCCTTGGTAGAGCGAGAGTAGAAACCAAGGTCCGAGCTCGCGACCAGGAAAGCCTCTGCATGGTACTCATAGACTGACTCGGCAAGCTGCTCCCGAAACACCTGGTACACTGGATCTTCGCCGTGAGGGTACAGTCGAAGCCAGACGTTTCGGAGCAGTACTGGAAAGGTGGATGGTGCAGGCTCGAAATGATAGTGGTATGGAACTGGTGCCATCTACACTCACAATGCCATGGTTAGTAAAACAATGAATCATGATGCATGCCATGCAACAATCAAATGCAACAATCAAATGCATCAATCAAATGCATCAAGCAAAGCCTTATGCTAATCGCGGTTCTAGCGTTGGCTAACTAGGGTGTCCTACATTTAGCACAGCTCTGATACCAAGCGTTGTGGCACCCCGGCTCAGAGAACCGGATTACCAGTGTTTCGAACCCAGAGATCATGTCTTCTGGAAACACTCAACAACTTGGTACAGAACAGAACTGAATTTTATTGATAGGAGTCGAGTACAAGCGCATATCTTACAATGATGACGAGGCCAAAGGCACCCTCGGTGCAATGACAGTATCTACATTATTTATGTCACATAGCAGGGCCTCGGAATACTAAGTACTTCTACGGCGTAGCGGAACATAGCGCAACTCCATCCACAGGGACACTGCGGTGGACACATCCTAGTTATCGCAGCATGACTCATCGGGACATCCGTCCTCGGCTTCTCCTGCATCTGGCATGATACGCCAGGTGAGTACTTTGAATGTACTCGCAAGCTCACGACAACCAAGTAATGCAGCAAACAATAGCATGACAATCAACACAATATCATTTAAGTAATTTACTTACTGTTACCGATCATCAACTTACTCTCTTCTGGGTTGTTCCACAACCCTCGGAATACTCATAACCCTTGAGTACTTCCGAACACAAGACGAGTTCTTCCATCATTACTGTTAGTAGTATGATTGATCACCTACTGAGGTATGGACGGGCTGTCCAATACCGTGGACACGGCTATTCGTATAGATTTTTCACTCTGCAGAGGTTGCGCACTTTACCCACACCATGAAGCACCTGGCCTCGTGATCCCACTCGGGTGGACCAGCGTTGCTTCAACAAAACCTGCCTGACCCGTGACTCTTTCATCGTACCACCGACACTCATCCTCCCCCGGAGGCATGCCCTGGGTGGCCCCTGTGTCCTCATGACACCTGCCACTGTCGTTGGCAACTATGTAGACCCAAACGGGGGCTACTGTCCTAAACGGGGACGCCGGCACAAACTCAACTATCAACTGGGCTCACAGGGTTATCACCGCCTACCTGATCAGGGTAGCGCGCGTGCATAACCCTCCCTCTTTGGAGGTACCGGTGAAAGATCACGCAGTCAGGCCCGGTCAGGGCCATCCCATACCGGAAATGTGGTTGCACGAGTATGCCCGGACAGGTGACTCAAGATCAACCACTAAGTTCATTTGCCAACTATAGTGGTTCAACACAATACTCAAATATTTAAATATTACTAGGAATTATCTATATCAATTAAATCAACCTAATGCATATAAAGATGCAATGCTATGGAAATACATGCATGAAATGGGTATCATGGCTTGCCTTGCTCTGTTGGGTGGGTCAAACACTCTTGGTCTTCAAAAGCACCACAATCTCCCGCTGAAAGTATTTTCAAAATACAATTGAAAATGTGACATAAATCATTTTCATTTACCAGATATTCTGTGTATATGATAAAAACACCAAATTTGGTCAGAAATTAAAGGAGCTTAATACCAAAACAATGCAAAAAGAATCATCTCAATTAGGGTTATAAACAAAAAGTTATTCAAGGTCAAAGTTCAGTCAAAATTCTGATTTAAAATGAATTTAACAGAAATTAGAAAATCTCCAGCGGGCTTACGTCGAAAGCGTATTTTCGGAGTACGCTTCCACTTACACCCTCGTGCGCGCGCGTGCTGAGCCGCTGACGGGTGGGGTCGCCCTTTTAAAATAGAGAGAGGGAGTAGGGAGCCGAGCACTGCGGCGCTCCGGCGATGGTCGCCGGCGACAGAGGCGGCGGTGGGGTCAGGGAACTACGGGAATGGAACGGGCGCTCAACGGCGAGCACGTACGTACCCGTGGAATGCCAAGAGATGGTCGGACGATGTCGTCCCCTTCGTCTCCGACGGCGGCGACGTTCGGGTGAGATCGGAGACGGCGGTTCCGGCGACGGTTGGCTTGGGCAGGAGGTCGAAGAGCACCAGGGAGCTACTCTGAGATCGAGGGTGAAGTCGATTGAAGCTGGGGAGGAGAGGAGCAAGCTGGCGAGAGAGCTCGATCAGGCGGCGGTCTCCGGCGAGGTTCGAGGCCAGAGGGCCTCTCGGCCTTGGCTCGCTGCTCGAGGGGACGATTGAGAGGTAGAGGAGTGGGGTGAGGAGCTTTGGAGGGATGGGGTGGGCCTTAAATAGGCGGAGGGCGAGCGTGGCGATCTCTCCCGAAGCAGCAAGGCTCGGCCACGTCGCCGGCGCTAGTACGATGCGCTGGCTGGCCGGGAGCGTCGACGGGATGGAAGAGAGCAGGAGGGAGCGACGGGACGGGTCCGGCGCCATTAATGGCTTGCGGATGACCACAGTGGCTGAAGCTCACTGTTGTGCCCGTGGCGACGCTTGGCCGGGAGCAACGGCGGCCTTCTCCGGCGACCAGGAGAGTTCGAGAGGGGCCACGCGGCTAGCAGGAGCGACGTCGGCACCAAGGGACAGGGGGGGGGCAGCGATGGACGACTCAGGCGAGCTTATCTGGTTCTGGCGCCGTGTAGAGCACGCGCACAGGCATGCCAGTGCCGTGCTCACCATGGTTGCTGCCACCAGGAGGACACGCCTGCCTGGCGCAACTTGTCCATGGGCTCGACCCTTGTCCATTTAGCCTCCCTGGGTCACTGGCTCGACCAGGTTCACCCTACTGTGAAGTGTAGCCTCAGCTACAGCTTCTGCCAGCCATCTTGAGGAGATTCTGGAGGGAAAAAGAGATAGGGATGGAACCAGAGGAGATGTCTAGGGTCATCTAGGTTGGAAGGACTACAATCTGGCAAAATTTGAGAAAGTTTGAAGAAGAGATGAACATGGTTGCTTTGAAAACCACCATTCTGTTCCAGAATAAAAATGAGCTTGTGGCACTCTCATATTTGCTCTGCTACTTATGAAACTTGGTGGAAAGGAGTTACTTGGTAGTGCACACATGCCATAAAATGTAGCCCAAATGTGCACCCCTAGCTTATACTTCCTTCACAAAGGTTCAAAATAAGCAGAAGCTTGGCAGAGTCCTGCTGCTCAAAAATTGTACTGGACCAGATGATGTTTTTGGATATTGGAGCTAGATAGGATCCCTAGGAGCTTGAGGAATTTATTGGGAATTTTCTGAGTTAGAAAAAATGGGGTTGCTTCACAATGGAGAAATTCTGGTCAGAAATAAAATAATTATTCTGGCCAAAACTTCCCATTGGGCAATAGAATATTTTTGGAGAATATGGAATCATAGGATGATGAGAAGATGTGGGAAAAATTTGGGAATTATTTGATCATCCAAACTATAGGTTGCTTCACAAGCCATAGTGATGGCCTTAATTCCCAAATATGGAAAAGGGGTTTATTGGAAAATATAAAATTTTGGAAATTGATCCAGGAGGTATGAAGAAAGGTTTTGGGCAAGATGAGGAAGGTTTTGGGTTGCTGGAGAAAGATTCAAAGAAGTATAGATCCACATCAATTGGAACAAGTTTGAAAATCCTCCAAGTTTGCAAATAAAATCCCAATGATTTTGAAAAGAAAAGGTTGTCAAAAACCAGGGTGTCACAGTTTTGGAGTATTGAAGACAAACGTGGTTGAGGGACTAATGTGTTTGTGCGAGTTCGCAAGTTAACACAGAGAGAAGTCCCTAGAGTTTCGGTTTAGCCGTCGAAGACGACCCCCAAAAATGTCCGAAGACATTGATGACGGCTGAAGCCATTGGTGGTAAGCGAAGACATTTGTCCGAAGACAATGAAACACGAAGACGAAGTCTTTTGGTAGTTTTGTTTCTTCTTTCCTGAGTCATAGGAACAACCGTACTGTTTAGTGGGGTCGATGTGATCGAAGTCAGATGCTAATGTGATGCTCAACCCATACCTATGTCTTCGAGTGAATACTATGAGAGGAAATCTCTTCCAGAGTTGGTTGAGTCAGCTTTACTTGTAGCCCAAGAAAAGCTGCCGCGTGTGTTTGAAATCCGACCATTGTGACACGTGTCGGTTGGCCGTCGAACCAGGGTCATTTCGGTCATATCAGGTCGGGTTGCCCACTGGCTATAAATAGCCCACCCCCTCCACCATAAGAAGGTGGCTGCTCAGAGAGAAATACGGTTGTTGTCGTTTTGGAGCAACCCACCTCGAAGACATTGAGAGAGATACATCCTGCGAGGATACACCTAAACACCTAGAGCTAGAGTGTTTGAGCATCACCGAAGTCATTCTGTTCTGAGAGAACTGAAGACTTATTACACTTGAAGACTGTGATCTTCCAAACGGTTAGGCGTCTGGGTCTAGAGCAATCCAAGACTCATTGTGGATCGCCGGGTGACCAAGTTTGTAAGGGTTTCGGAAGTCTCCCTTGAAGAATTACCAGAGTGATTGAGCGCTGTCTAAGTGACTTCGGCTCAAGGGGAATAAGGTGAAGACGAGGTCTTCTGAGTTCAATCTCAGCCTCCCTAACCAGACGTACAGTTGTCACAGCAACTGGAACTGGTCCAACAAATCGTGTATCTTCGTCAAGCAATTGGTTCTATCCTTCACTCTTACATTCCTGTTCTGAATCGTGAAGCTTTTCCCTGTTCATCACTGAAGACTTGTCTTGAAGACATTCATGCCTGCTGTTTATCTTCGTACTGTCTAAGTTTATCTTCGACTCATCTTATTGTGCATGATGTTAAAGCTTAACATGTTTGTATGTCCTCACTGTGATGCATGCCTAGATTACATTCTTGATTATATCCCTACCTGATCCTATTTACGTTTCCGCACTATTCGAATACATTCATCGTTTCAAAGACTTTCATAAAAATCACCTATTCACCCCCCCTCTAGTCGATAACTAGCACTTTCAATTATACATATCCTTTTTCTTTTGCATATCACATAATTCAACAAAGTATTAAGATGTGACGCGGGATCCTCATTAGGACTTCTCAAAAATTGATCCTTCATGACAAGATTTGGCAATGCAGCATTAATATCAATAGCCTCTGCACTAGTGGCGGGTGGTATGGGAGTACTAATAAAATCATTGTTATTAGTATTTCAGAAGTCACACAACTTAGTAGTATCTTGAGAAATGGTGACTAAGCTAGCAAAGTAACAATCAAGACAAGTAAACAAACAAAAGAAGAAGTAAACTAGTAACAAGCAAAGATAAATATTTTTGTATTTTTTATTTTTATGAGACAAACTAAATATAACAGCAAAACAAAGATAAACAAGTGAATGAAAATTTGTGTGAAGTTACTTGATAGTTAATGATGATATTCCCTGGCAACGGCGCCGGAAATCCTTCCTGATACTTGTGATCTGCGTTGGGTTTTCCGTGAAGAGGAACGGGTTATTGCAACACAAAGTGGGTAAGTATTTCCCTTAGTTATGAAACCAAGGTTTATCAAACCAATAGGAATATCAATCCTCAACCGTCTTCAGTGGCTATACACAAAACAACAAACAACTTGCACCCAACGCGGGCAAGATGGTTGTCAATCCCCTTGATCTCGTTATTTTCAAGCAAATGAGTTGTGTAGATAATTGTAGATAATTGTAAATTGCAAAATAAAATAAAAAGTAAATAAAGGCAGCAAGGTAATAGTAGCATTTGTAAATTTATAAGTGAATAGACCCGGGGGCCATATTTTCCCTAGTGGCATCTCTCATGTAGGCAGCATACGGTGGGTAACAAATTACTGTTGGGCAATTGATAGAAAAGCGGATAGTTATGCGATTTTCATGGCAATGATCATGTGTATATAGGCATCACGTCCATAAACAAATAGGCCGACTCCTGCCTGCACCTATTACTATTACTCCACTTCAAGAGCGCTTCTATGCTTGCCTCTCTACGTATTAAGTTCATGACAAACAAAGTAATGCATGGAGAACGATGACATGATGTAGAGAAAGTAAACTCAAGCAATATGAATGAACCCCATCATGTTATCCTTAGTAGAAACAACACAAGGACGCATCTTGTCCCCTAATTTGTCACTGGGATATAGAAACTCGTCAGGTTGAACCTACCACAACGCACCACTCCCACTGAAGATAGATCGATCTACTTGGCCAAAGCACATCAATAAATCGGAGAGCATTACGAAGCTATAATGATCATGCAAATAAGAATCTTAATATTCAGAGGTGACTCAAATACTTTTCATGAATAATATGAACATAAACCCACAATTCGTCGGATCACAACAAACACACCGCACAATAGGATTACATCGGATAGATCAAAGCGAAGATGCGATGATCATTGTATTGAAGACCAAGAGATAGAGAGATTGTCATCTAGAGACTAGATATGGACCCATAGGTCCGTGGTGAACTACTCACACATCATCATGAGGGCAGCAAGGTTGATGAAGAGTCCCTCCGTGATTGACCCCCCCTCCGGCAGGGTGCCGGAACGGAGCTCCAGATGGCCTCGCGATGGAACAGAGACTTGTGACGGCGTAAAAAGAGTTTTTGGACTTCCTCTAGGGTTTTTGGAATATTAGAGAAATTATAGGCCAGAGAGGGGTGTCGGGAGACCCACGAGGGGACATCATACATCAGGGCGCGCCCTGCTGCGTGCTGGTGCCCTCGTGCGGCCTCATGACTCCTCCCAGAGCTTGTAGGTATTCTTTTGGTCCATAAAAAATCATCAAAAAGTTTCGTGGCAATTGGACTTCGTTTGGTACTGTAAACCTAAAAAGTAGAAAAACATGCAGAAAACAGCAACTGGTACTGGGCACTGGGTCAATAGGTTAGTGCTAAAAAATATTATAAATTGGTAAATAAAGACCAAAAAGTATCCTAGAAGGATAATATATATGCATGGAACAATCAAAAATTATAGATACGTTGGAGACGTATCAGGACCCTGGGTGGAAGAGTTGCCGTCAGTGCTGTGGGGTCTACGGACAACTCCCAATCGGTCCACCAATCGCACCCCATTCTTCATGCTATACGGGTCAGAAGCCATCCTCCCGAGTGAGTTGTGGCACAATTCCCCCCGAGTGGAACTTTACAATGAGGCTGAAGCCGAAGTGGCACGACAAGATGGCCTAGACCTCTTGGAAGAAGAGAGATAGAGATGGCCCTAATCAGATGAAAACTCTATCAGAAAGATTTATGGTGCTATCACAATAGGCAGGCCAGAGGGCATACCTTTCAAGAAGGCGACCTTGTCCTCTGATTGGATCAGAAGAAACCTCACAAGCTGGCGCCTCCGTGGCAAGGACCCTTTGCAAACACCAAAGTGTTGAACAATGAGGCCTATCGGCTCTACAACTTCGCCAAAGTCATAGAAGAGCCCCGAGCTTGGAACGCGGATCTGCTCTGAGAGTTCTATACCTAGAACCAAAAACTCTTCCATTCCTGTAATGAACATACGAGTGATTTTGATAAATAAAAGTTTACTTTCTCTATAACTCGTCAAAATTTGTCAAAATTTTCACTTTTTTAACTCCGGTGAACTACATTGCCGCCAGTGGGTGAAATGACTTAGTTGCGATCCAGTAATCGCCTAAGTTATAATCTACTCCGAGTGAGGACATCCTCTACACTCGGGGGCTTAGCCGCGATCCAGTTATCACCTAAGTTAAAAATGACTCCGAGTGAGGACAACCACCACGCTTGGGGGCTTAGCCGTGATCCAGTAATCGCCTAAGTTAAAATCCACTCTGAGTGACGACATCATCCGCACTCGGGGGCTTAGCCATGATCCGGTAATTGCCTAAGTTAAAATCCACTCCGAGTGAGGACATCCTCCGCACTCGGGGGCTTAGTGATAACCCACAAGTGTACGGGATCGTTGGTAGCCTTTTTTGATAAGTAAGAGTGTCGAACCCAACGAGGAGCTAAAGGTAGAATTAATACTCTCTCAAGTTCTATCGACCACCGATACAACTCTACGCACACTAACGCTTACTTTACCTAGAACAAGTATGAAACTATTTTGCGGGAAGTAAACTAGAAGTACTTAGTAGGTGTAAAAGATAATTTTGCAAGATTCAGTATATGTAACGTGTAGGCACGTGGATCGGTGATGGATAATGGTTTAGATGGTATTGATCATATAACAGTTACACACTAGGGCGACACAGAACTAGCTCCAATTCATCAATGTAATGTAGGCATGTATTCTGTATATAGTCATACGTGCTTGCGATAAGAACTTGCATGCCATCTTTTGTCCTACCCTCCCATGGCAGCGGGGTCCTATTAGAAACTAAGGGATATTAAGGCCTCCTTTTAATAGAGAACTGGAATAAAGCATTAACACATGGTGAATACATGAACTCCTCAAACTACGGCAATCAACGGAAAGAATCCCAATTATTGTCACCTTGGGGTATGCGAATCAAGACACGTAATAGGTGCATACAACTTGCAAGATAGGATCCAAATCAATCTTATATTCGTGAAAACATAATATATTCAGATCTGAAATCATGGCACTCGGGCCCTAGTGACAAGCATTAAGCATAGAAAAGTCATAGCAACATCAATCTCAGAACATAGTGGATACTAGGGATCAAGCCCTATCAAACTTAACTCGATTACATGATCAATTTCATCCAATCCCATCAGTGTCCAGCAAGCCTACAAAGGAATTACCTACTCCCGGTGGTGAGCATCATGGCGGTGTTGATGGAGAAGGGTTGGTGATGACGGCGGCGAAGTTGTTGGTGTAGATCGCCGTCACGATGGATGCCTCGGCGGCGCTCCGGCGCCACCGGGAGAGAGGGGGAGAGATCCCCCCTCCTTATTCTTCTTCCTTGGCCTCCTCCCGAGGTGGGAGGAGGGTTTCCCCTCTAGTTCATGGCTGCCATGGCTCCCGGAGGGCAGGAGCCCCTCCGAGATTGGATCTCTCTCTCTCTCTGTTTCTCTTTTGTTTTCGCGACTAGTTTCTGACCCCTTCACCATTTCTTAAATATCCGGAGATTCGCAACTCCGATCGGGCTGAAATTTTGAGGGGATTTTTATCGCGAAAATATCTTTCTTGCGGCGGAAGGAGAGCGTCAACCAACTTAAGGGGGAGGCACAAGCCATCAGGGCGCACCCCCCAGGCCGCGCCCTGTTGTCTTGTGCCTCCCTCGGGCACCGTCTTACATTGATTCTGACTCCCAAAATTCACATATATTCCAAAAAAAATCTCCATAAATTTTTATCGCATTTGGACTTCATTTGATATGGAATTTCTACGAAACAAAAAACAGGAACTAGGCACTGGGTCAATAGGTTAGTGCTCAAAAATAATATAAATTGGTAAATAATTACTCAAAAAGTATCATAGAATCATAATATAATAGCATGGAACAATCAAAAATTATAGATACATTGGAGACGTATCAAGCATCCCCAAGCTTAATTCCTGCTCGTCCTCGAGTAGGTAAATGATAAAAACAATTTTTTTGATGTGACATGCTACCCAATATGTAATCTTTTGCATGTATGCTCATTGAGAAGTGATGAATTAACAAACATTAACATAGTAATACTTATAAGCACAAGCAACAAAATCATCAATCTTTCAAAGTATACGATCCTCAAAGAATGTTTACCCCTGTTGATCTTATTATATTAGCAAGGCATGGCTCCATCTTCACCACATTAATACAAATGTTAAGCACCACTGTGTCCAAGTCAGGCAATTGGATTGTACATTTTCAGTATGCATCAACTTTTTATTCTTCACGCAATACATGAGCGTGAACCATGGACATAGCATATAGGTGGAATAGAATGTGGTGGTAGGTTTGAAAGGGGTAAAAGTGGAGAATAAATTCTCGCATCAACTTGGCGTATCAACGGGCTATGGAGATGCCCATCAATAGATATCAATGCGAGGAGTTGGGATTGCCATGTAACGGGTGCACTAGAGCTATAAGTGTATGAAAGCTCGACTGAAGCTAAGTGGGTGTGCATCCAACTTGCTTGCTCATGAAGACCTCGGGCATTTGAGTACGCCCGTTATCGGAATATACAAGCCAAGTTCTATAATAAAAAATTCCCACTAGCATATGGAAGTGACAAAATAGGAGACTCTCTATATGAAGAACGTGGTGCCAATTTGTGGCACAAGTGTGGTAAAGGATAGTAGCAAAGTCCCTTCTCTCATTTTCTCTCATTTTTTATTTTTTTCATTTATTTTGATTTTTTAATGAATGGTGGGCTCATTTGGCCCCCCCCATCTTTATTTTTTCGTCCGGAGTCTCATCTCGACTTGTGGGAGAATCATCGTCTCCATCATTCTTTCCTCATTGGGACAATGCTCTAATAATGATGATCATCACACTTTTATTTACTTACAACTCGATATGGAAAACTGATAGGATGATATGACTCTATATGAATGCCTCTGGCAGTGTACCAGGACGTGCAATGATCTAGCATAGCAAAAGATATCAAAAAACGGTCAAGCCATGTAAATATCATGCTAGCTATCTTACGATCATGCAAAGCAATATGACAATGGAAATACAAGGCATATGAAGTGAAAGTGGAAGTTGCATGGCAATATATCTCGGAATGGCTATGGAAATGCCATGATAGGTAGGTGGCTGTTTTGAGGAAGATATAATGAGGCTTATGTGCAACAGAGCATATCATGACACGGGGTTTGGATGCACCGGTGAAAGTTGCACTGATCCTCGAGGTGAGAATGTGCAATGCACGGTACCGAAGAGGCTAGCAAATATGTGGAGGTGAGATTGCGTATGTCCATGGTTTGACATTAGTCATAAAGAACTCATATACTTATTGCAAAGTTTTATTAGTTTTATCACAAATCAAAGTACTAATCGCATGCCCCGAGGGAGGAGGTTGGGAGGAGTTAACCATCGCGCGCCTCCGACCCGAAACAACACTAGGATTTTAACGAGGAATAGAAATGCTCACACATCCTCACCATGCCTTTTTAATATTTAGACAAACAAGAAGTTTGCACCTCTTAATATCGACACTTCTACAGACCAACAATGATGCACTCACACTCTTTCGCATTACCACATCAATATCATTAACCCACAATTTATCTTTTAATGTGCTACATGAAGGTTTTGATTATCACTCCTTGAATACCTATTATTTTTGGACTAGTCTTATAACCCATGCAAATTACCGTCACTGTTTATTAACTCTCAAACAAATATGAGTGAAGAATGAGAGTTTAATTCTTTATACAAAAGACCTGGACATGCTCTAATAAATATAAGTGAATAAAAATTGCATTCTACAAATAACGGTTTTCTATATGTAGAGAAACATGCATCCAACATCAAATGATATAAGTGAAGCACATGAAGCATTCTATAAGCCATACTCAAAATATATAAGTGAAGTGCAAAGAGCATTCTATAATCAACCATGGACTTTCCCATACCAGCATGGTGCATTGCTTAAAAGGAAAATAAAAGGCACACGGCGCTCCAAGAATTTGCACATATCATGTGAACAAAACAAAAACCGAAACATACCGATAGTTGTTGAAGAAGAAAGATGGGATGCCTTCCGGGGCATCCCCAAGCTTAGACGCTTGAGTCTCCTTGAATATTTACTTGGGGGTGCCTTGGGCATCCCCAATCTTGAACTCTTGTCTCTCCTTATTCTTCTCATATCGATACCTCCTCGATCTTCAAACACTTTATCCACACAAAACTTGACAGAACTTTCATTAGAAACATTAGTACATAATCATCAAATATCATCATGTCCTGCCATAACATTATTGCATAATTATAATCTAACATTACCCACTGTATGCTATCACAATTCTATGGCTCCCAAGTTAATGGGGCTCAACAAGAATTCAAAGATAATCATGCAAAGCAACTATAACAGCAATCTGTGAAAAACAGGACAGTCAGTAAAGATCTGTTTGGATACCATACTTCTGTAACTCAAACTATTCTGAAAAATTAGGACGTAATAAAAAAATTTCATAGAAGTACCGTGTAAAAATTTCAGAATTTTTTCATGCTCCAGTAAAATATGAAAATTCAAACACTACAGCAAAAGTTTGTGTTTTTACACAGCACATATCAAACAAACAATTCAACCATCCTAAAGGTAATTCTTGGCACATTATTTTTATAATACAATGGATTTGCGCAAGGGGATAATTTATTTTTTAAAAGTTGTTGTAGTCAAGATTCACAAAGTTTCCATGGGCATGAACAAAAGTTCAAGGACGTCCCCCACTTCAACGGTGCTCATCTTTCTCACTTTCACTTCTCTTTTTGAAAAAGGTTTTAAGTTCCCCACTTTATTTTTTTGTTTTTAATTATTTTAAAAGCATAGAACATAAATAAATGAATCTCTAAAACTTCCGGGTTGTCTCCCTGACAGCGCTTTCTTTAAATCCATTAAGCTAGGCATATAGTGCTCAAGCAATTGATCCACCCGGATCCCAAGGTATGTCAAAGCCAATTTTAATTAACAATGATTTGTAATTTAGTAGTGAGCACAAAGTAATATATATCATGTAACAACAAAGTCTAACTCTCTTCCTATGCATTGGCATGTCATACAAGAACAATTCATTCACACAAAGTGAAGGCCAATTCATAGCATAAGTAGTTTCTTGCAATTTTATCGTATTGGAAACATAGAGAGGCAAAGATTTAGTTCCTCTCTCATAATAATTGCAAGTAGGAGCAGCAAGCACATGCATATTATATTCATCAAAACCATCATGTAGTGGTAAAACGCAACCCATCAATATAATCCTTAATAAGCGCAAACTTCTTCGATAGTGTAGTTGGGAGAATTCAAAAAGATAATAGGACTATTATGTGTGGGTGCAATAGCAACAATTTCATGCTTAACATAGGGAACTATAGCAAGTTCATCTCCATAAGCATAATTCATATTGGCATCATGGCCACAAGCATAGCAAGCATCAAGTTCATCAAAAAGGGATATTTCAAACGAATCCAAGGGATCATAGCATTCATCATAGCATTCATCATAACATTCATCCTTCGGTAAGCGCGAAGGGAAATTAAACAATGTATGAGTTGAAGAGTTACTCTCATTAGAAGGTGGGCACGAGTAGCTAATCCGCTCTTCCTACTTTTGTTCTTCGCTCTCCTCCTCATCTTTTTCATCTAACGAGCTCACAGTTTCAGCAATTTCTTCTTCCATAGATTCCTGCAAAATATTAGTATCTTCCAAGGCAGCGGTCATTCTCTCAATAAATTCAATAATATCAGAATTGCATTCATAATTCTCATAGGAATATTTAAGTATGGCAAGATTTTCAGATTTGTAAGAAACATCATCACACTTTTATATCAAAGATGCAACTTCAAAAGCACCCTTAAAAGCAACAAATTCTTCTATTCGTTCCACATCATAGTAATCGTATATACCATTAGCATAAGAAGCCAAGGTTTCATTATCATTAAATAAACACTGAAATGGAAAGTGTGGAGCCTCTAACTCAGAGCAACAAGTAGAATCACATCTCAAACATGCACCCCAAGCAAATCAACGCAATATTGTAATTTGATCCCATAAGTGTTTCCCTTTTTGAGATAAGCGATAATTCGAAAAGTACTCACGTTGATCCAACGTGTCTCCCATTATAAAGTTCAATGGGGATTTATCAGGATCATCAAAGGAGTCATTAACACGTTTCACATAACGAGCATCGAGGGTTTTAGGAGGTTCCCCATCTCCATGAGTAGCAAGTACATCTAATTTTTTTGGTGTTTCGTGTTCCATATCCATAACTAAGGATATAAAACAACTAATAACAGAAAATAAAACAACTAAAAACAGAAAATAAAGATTACTTAGTGATAAAGCAAACAAGCACACACGAGAATATGAACCACTACGCTATTGCTCCCCGGCAATGGCGCCAGAAAAAGGTCTTGATTACTCACAACTGTAGGGGATCGTTTGTAGACTTTTTCGATAAGTAAGAGTGTTGAAGCCAATGAGGAGCTAAAGGTAGAATTAATACTCTCTCAAGTTCTATCGACCACCGATACTACTCTACGCACGCTAACACTTACTTTACCTAGAACAAGTATGAAACTATTTTGCGGGAAGTAAACTAGAAGTACTTAGTAGGTGTAAAAGATAATTTTGCAAGATTCAGTATATGTAATGTGTAGGCACGTGGATCGGTGATGGATAATGATTTAGATGACATTGATCATATAACAGTTACACACTAGGGTGACACAGAACTAGCTCCAATTCATCAATGTAATGTAGGCATGTATTTCGTATATAGTCGTACGTGCTTGCGATAAGAACTTGCATGACATATTTTGTCCTACCCTCCCGTGGTAGCGGGGTCCTATTGGAAACTAAGGGATATTAAGGCCTCCTTTTAATAGAGAACCGGAACAAAGCATTAACACATGGTGAATACATGAACTCCTCAAACTACGGCAATCAACGGAAAGAATCCCAATTATTGTCACCTTGGGGTATGCGAATCAAGACACGTAATAGGTGCATACAACTTGCAAGATAGGATCCAAATCAATCTTATATTCGTGAAAACATAATATAATAGCATGGAACAATCAAAAATTATAGATACGTTGGAGACCTATCACTTAGCCGTGATCCTGTAATCACCTTAAAAACCACTCCGAGTGAGGACATCCTCCACACTTAGGGGCTTAGCTGCGATCCAGTAATTGCCTAAGTTAAAATCCACTCGGAGTGAGGACATCCTCCACACTCGGGGACTTAGTTGTGATCCAGTAATCGCCTAAGTTAAAATCCACTCCGAGTGAGGACATCCTCCACACTCGGGGGCTTAGCCGCGATCTTGTAATCGCCTAAGTTAAGAACTACTCCGAGTGAGGACATCCTCCACACTCGGGGCTAAGCTACGATCCAGTAATCGCCTAAGTTAAAATCTACTCCGAGTGAGGAAATCCTCAACAATCGGGGGCTTAGCCGCGATCCAGTAATGGCCCAAGTTAAAAACGACTCTGAGTGAGGACATCCTCCACAATCGGGGGCTTAGCCGCGATCCAGTAATCGCCTAAGTTAAAATCCACTCCGAGTGAGGACATCCTCCACACTCGGGGGCTTAGCTTTGATCCAGTAATCGCCTAAGTTAAAATCCACTCTGAGTGTGGACATCCTCCATACTCGGGGACTTAGCTGCGATCCAGTAATCGCCTAAGTTAAAATCCACTCGGAGTGAGGACATCCTCCATACTAGGGGACTTAGCTGGGATCTAGTAATCGCCTAAGTTAAAATCCACTCCTTGTGAGGACATCCTCCACACTCGGGGGCTTAGCCGCGATCCTGTAATCGCCTAAGTTAAAAACCACTCCAAGTGAGGACATCCTTCACACTCGGGGGCTTAGCCGTGATCCAGTAATCGCCTAAGTTAAAACCACTCCGGGTGAGGACATCCTCCTCAATCGGGGGCTTAGTCGCGATCTTGTAATCACCTAAGTTAAAAACCACTCCGAGTGAGGACATCCTCCACACTCGGGGGCTTAACTGTGATCCAGTAATTGCCTAAGTTAAAATCCAATCCGCGTGAGGACATCCTCCACACTCGGGGGCTTAGCTGCGATCCAGGAATCGCCTAAGTTAAAAACCACTCCGAGTGAGGATATCCTCCACACTCGGGGGCTTAGCTGTGATCCCGTAATTGCCTAAGTTGAAATCCACTTCGAGTGAGGACATCCTCCGCACTCGGGGGCTTAACTGCGATCTAGTAATCGCCTAAGTTAAAATCCACTCCGAGTGAGGACATCCTCCACACTCGGAGGGCTTCGCAGCGATCCTATAATTGCCTAAGTTGAAAACCACTTCGAGTGAGGACATCCTCCACATTCGGGGGCTTAGCTGCAATCCAGTAATCGCCTAAGTTAAAATCCACTCCGAGTGAGGACATCCTCCACACTCGGGGGCTTAGATGCGATCCAGTAATCGCCTAAGTTCAAAATTACTCCGAGTAAGAATATCCTCCACACTCGGGAGCTTAGTTGCGATCCAATAATCGCCTAAGTTAAAAACTACCCCGAGTGAGGTCATCCTCCACACTCGGGGGATTAGCTACGATCCAATAATCGCCTAAGTTAAAATCTACCCCGAGTGAGGACATCCTTCACACTCGGGGACTTAGCTATGATCCAGTAATCGCCTAAGTTAAAAATTACTCCGAGTGAGGACATCCTCGACTCTCGGGGGTTTTGCTGCGATTCAGTAATCGCCTAAGTTAAAATTCATTCCGAGTGAGGACATCCTCCACACTCGGGGGCTTAGCTGTGATCCAGTAATCACCTAAGTAATAAAGCACTCCCTGTGAGACCTCACTCACACTCGCAAACTTAGCTTGACCTGATTAAGACTCGAGTGAAAAACGTTCAAAGTACCGAATGAACTGCAAGTTGATAAAAATGAAAGTCAAGTTGCAAGATCCCTAAGCTCAGACGAAAGTATAGTGGTTAAATCAACCACTTGGCATACCGAGGCAAATTTAAAGAGACTTAAAGTTTGGGGAGAAGATCACTCTGCGGGCCAAGGAGCTGCAGCTTCACCAAACGTATCCAGATCGATGCCATATATGATTCGAGTGGCAGCTGATATGTCTCCAACATATCTATAATTTTTTATTGTTCCATGCTGATATATTATCATTATAGGATACTTTTTGGGTATTTATTTACCAATTTATAATATTTTTGAGCACTAACCTATTGACCCAGTGCCCAGTGCCAGTTCTTGTTTTCTGCGTGTTTTTGCCTTTTCAGAGTTACAATACCAAACGGAGTCCAATTGCGACGAAACTTTTTGGTGATTTTTTGGACCAATACAAGACCTAGAAGCTTCAGAGGAGGGCCAAGAGATGCACCAAGGGCCCACCACATATCCATCCGCGCCCCCTAGGGGGGGGGGGCGACCAGATATGTGGTGGCCCCCTGGAGCGTCTCCCGACGTCGTTCTCTGGCCTATAAATTCACATCTACCATAAAAGATTAGGAGCGCTCCCGAAACACGTTTTCTGCCGCCGCAAGCCTCTGTTCCGATGGGAGGCCATCTACACCTCCATTCCGGCACCCTGTCAGAGGGGAGATCGATCACGGAGGGCCTCTTCATCAACCTTGCTACCGTCACCATGATGTGTGAGTAGTTAACCGCAGACCTACGAGTCCGTAGGTAGTACCTAGATGGCAATCTCCCTCTCTCTCTCTCTCTCTCTCTCTCTTGATCTTCAATACAATGTTCATCGCATCTTTGCCTTGATCTATCCGATGTAATCCCTTTGTATGGTGCGTTTGTTGGGATCCGATGAATTGTGAGTTTATGTTCAGATTATTCATGAAAAGTATTTGAGTCAAACCTGATTACTATGATTCTTATTTGCATGATCATCATAGCTTCGTAATGCTCTCCGATCTGTTGAGATAGATTGGCCAACTAGATTGATATTTCTTCGGTGAGAGTGGTGCGTTGTAGTAGGTTCAACCTGATGAGTTTCTATATCCCAGTGATAGAAGGGGACAAGTTGCGTATTTGTGTTGTTGCTATTAAGGATAAAACGATGGGTTTTATTCATATTAGTTGAGTTTACTTTGTCTACATCATGTCATCGTTCTCCAAGCATTACTCCGTTTGTCATGAACTTAATACGTAGAGAGGCAAGCATAGAAGCACTATTGAAGTGGAATAATAGTAGTAGGTGCAGGCAGGAGTCGGCCTATTTGCTTATGGACGTGATGTCTATATACACATGATCATTGCCGCGAACATCACATAATTATTCGCTTTTCTATCAATTTCCCAATAGTAATTTGTTTACCCACTGTCTATTCACTTATAAATCCACAAATGCTATCATTACCTTGCTGTTATTTATTACCTTTTATTTTATTTTGCACTTTACTATTATCTACAATTATCTACACAACTCACTTGCTTGCAAATAACGAGATCAAGGGGATTGACAACCCTCTTGCCGGCATTGGGTGCAAGTTGTTTGTTCTTTTGTGTGCAGCTACTGAAGATGGTTGAGGATTCCTATTGGTTCGATAAACCTTGCTTTTATAACTGAGGGAAATACTTACCCACTTTGTGCTGCGATTACGCGTTCCTCTTCACGGAAAACCCAACGCAGATCACGAGTATCAGGAAGGATTTCTGGTGCCGTTGCCGGGGAATACCATCACCAACTATCAAGTAACTTCGCACAAAATTTCATTCACTTGTTCTTATTTTTATTTTCAATTATATTTAGTTTGTCTCATAAAAATAAAAAATACAAAAATATTTACCTTTGCTAGTTATTAGTTTGCTTCTAGTTTGCTTTACTTGCTAGTTTGCTTGTCTTGCTATCATGTCTGAATTCGAGAAAGTTATCATTGAAAGTGCTAGTGAAGGTAGTGCTAGTGACTTGGAAGAAGAAAGACAAAAGTTTATTGACTCTACTCATGATCCTCCTAAAAGTCAAGTCCCCATTACCAACACTCACATTGTACTAAATTCTAAATTTATCATGTGGGTAGTGGGAACATCATTGGGAAACATGCTATTCAGGATTTTTTTGAGCATTCAATAGTTTCCCCGCTTATTAAAGGATATATACTTGATGAAACAAATTGTTATGAAGATGCTATTACTATGCTTATATTGAAATTGGAAAGAAAGTTTGCGCACCTCCATCCTATGCTACAAAAGATATTTTTGCGACTTCCTAGCATAGACAATCCTGAGATTAATTTTTTTTCCACCAACATCCTTATGCATGAATTTGATTATATTGTGCATGAAGCTAAGGATATTTTTGCTTTCTATGGAATGAAATCTGAAAATCCTCCTATAGAAGTAATCCTTCATAATAGAGATGCATTGCGTAGGACGGAATCTAATGATTATCAAAGATTTGATGAGAATATGGGAAGAAATGTCCTTCCCGAAGAATTGACACAATCCCTATTTCTCCACACTTGTGATAAATTTGAATGGATTGCTAAGGAAATTAATGAGGGATTTAGTAATGATTGGCATGAAAATATTATTAGAGAACCTATTAGTGATGAAGTCCATGCCCTTTATGAGGATCCTTATGATGAAAATGATATTAGTGATGATTTTATAAATTCCTTTGAACACTTGGGCTTTTCCACTAGCTTTGATAAGGGTGACTCATTTAGTAAGATTTTGGAAGAGCTAATTTTGAAGGACATGAAGGGGTCCAACACTTGAAACTATGCATTATGCCTAGCTAGGGGCATAAAACAATAACGCTTGTTGGGAGGCAACCCAATATGTATCTTTATTTTTGTTTTTACTTTCTATTTTTGTGTGATGAAGTGATTTTTGCCTCTGTAATGATTGTGTTTTTATGTTTTAATTAGTGTTTGTGCCAAGTAAAGCCTTTGGGATGACTCACAAGGTGAGTAGAAACGATGCTGAATCTGAAATAGAAACTTTTACTCAGTGCAGGAATTTTCATTGTTTACTGGAGAGTTATAATGATCTGAAATTTTAACACAGTATTGCTATACAAATTCTTTAAGTTTTACTAATTTTTCAGAATTTTTAAAGTTACAGAACTATGGTCCTTTTACAGATTGCTACAGACTATTATGTTTTAAACAGATTCTGTTTTGCTTGCATAGTTTGCTTGTTTTGATTATGCCATGGACTATATCAGGGGGGTGTAAGCCATGGGGAAGTTAGAATACAGTACCTATTATGCAAAAATGAAGTTGAATCAATTTATCACAGTACCTCAAGTATGCAATATGTTTCTTATACTAATGGATCTCACGAAGTTTTGTTGAGTTTTGTGTGATTGAAGTTTTCAAGTTTTGGGTGTGATCACGATGGACTACGGAATAAGGAGTAGCAAGAGCCCAAGCTTGGGGATTCCCAAGGCACCCCAAGTATAATTCTAAGGATACTCAAGCATCTAATCTTGGGGATGCCCCGGAAGGCATCCCCTCTTTTGTCTCAATCCATCGGTATGTCACTTGGAGCTATATTTTTATTCATCACATGATATGTGTTTTGCTTGGAGCGTCGTTCGCTTTTGTTTGCTTTTACTTTCAGTTTGTCACAATCATCATTTGCTGGACACACCTATTTGAGAGATACACACCTTCATGATAATTTTCTAGAATACTCTATGTGCTTCACTTATATCTTTTAAGCTAGGCAGTTGCTCTAGTACTTCACTTATATCTTTTTGAGCACGGTGGCGTGTTGATTTTTTAGAAATAATATGCTCTCGTTCTTCACTTATATTTGTTTGAGAGCTGAGTAATAGTGATGTTAATTTGCATGGGTCATAAGACTAGTCCAAGAATATTAGGTATTCAATGAATGATAATCAAAACCATCGTGTAGTACATATAGAGAAGTTGTGGGTTAATGACATTGATGTGGTAATATGAAAAAGGTGTGAGTCCAAAATTGTTGATTCGTAGAAGTGTCAATATTAAGAGGTGTTAACTTGTTATTCATCTAAAAATTAAAGAGGCATGGTGATGATGTGTGAGCATTTATATTCCTCGTTGAAATCCTAGTGTTGCTTTGAGTCGGGGGCGCGCGATGGTTAACTCCTACCAACCTCCTCCCTCGGGGCATGCGAGGAGTACTTTGATTTGTGATAAAACTAATAAAACTTTGCAATAAGTATGTGAGTTCTTTATGACTAATGTGACACCATGGACATACGCATCTTCACCTTCTCATATTTGCTAGCCTCTTCGGTACCGTGCATAGCCCATTCTCACCTCGAGGATCGGTGCAAATATTCGATGGTGCATCCAAACCCCGTGACATGATACGCTCTGTTGCACATAAGCCTCATTATATCTTCCTCAAAACAGCCACCATACCTACCTATTATGGCATTTCCATAGCCATTCCAAGATATATTGCCATTGAAATTCCATTGTCACTTCATATGACTAGTTCGTTCATCATCATAATGCTTTGCATGATCGTATAGAGCTGACATAGTATTTGTGGCAAAGCCACTGTTCTTCATATTTTTGATACATGTCACGCTAGATCATTGCATATCCTAGTACACTGCCAGAGGCATTCATACAGAGTCATATCTTCCTATCAGTTCTTCATGTTGAGTTGTAAGTAAATAAAAGTGTGATGATCATCATTATTAGAGCATTATCCCAGTGAGGAAAGGATGATGGAGACTATGATTCCCCCACAAGTCGGGATGAGACTCCGGACGAAAAATGAAATAAAAATGGGTGAGGCCAAATGAGCCCACCATATAAAAACCAGAAAATGGGGGAGGCAAAAACAAGAGAAAAGCCCACCATAAAAAAATGAGAGAAAAGAGAGAAGGGACTTTGCTACTATCCTTTACCACACTTGTGCCTCTGAGTGGCACCATGTTCTTCATATAGAGAGTCTCCTATGTTGACACTTCCATATGTTAGTCGGAATTACCTTTTAATATTATAAACTTGGCTTGTATATTCCTATGATGGGCTTCCTCAAATGCCTGAGATCTTCATGAGCAAGCAAGTTTGATGCACACCCCACTTAGCTTCAGTTGAGCTTTGATACACTTATAGCTCTAGTGCATCATTTGCATGGCAATCCCTACTCCTCGCATTGATATCTATCGATGAGCATCTCCATAGCTCGTTGGTAAGCCTAGTTGATGCGAGACTAAATTCTCCACTCTTTACCCCTTTGATACCTACCACCATATTCTATTCCACCTATATGCTATGTCCAATGATTCACGCTCATATATTGCGTGAAGAATAAAAAGTTGATGCATATTGAAAATGTACGATCCAATTGCCTGACTTGGACACCGTGGTGCTTAACATTTGTATCTATGTGGTGAAGACGGAGTCATGCCTTGCTAATATAATAAGATGAATAGGGGTAAAACATTCTTTTAGGATCGTATACTTTGAAAAATTAATGATTTTGTTTCTTATACTTATAAATATTACTATGTTGCTGTTTGTTAATTCATCTTTTCTCAATGAGCATACATACCAAATATTACATAATGGGTAGCATGTCAAATCAAAAATTCTGTTTTTATCATTTACCTACTCGAGGACGAGCAGGAATTAAGCTTGGGGATGCTGATACGTCTCCAACGTATCTATAATTTTTGATTGTTCCATGCTGATATATTATTATTCTAGGATACTTTTCGGGTATTTATTTACCAATTTATAATATTTTTGAGCACAAACCTATTGACCCAGTGCCCAGTGCCAGTTCCTGTTTTCTGCGTGTTTTTGCCTTTTCAGAGTTACAATACCAAACGGAGTCCAATTGCCACAACACTTTTTGGTGATTTTTTTGGACCAATAAAAGACCTTGAAGTTTCGGAGGAGGGCCAGGAGATGCACCAAGGGCCCACCACATATCCAGCCGCGCCCCCTAGGGGGGGCGGCCAGATATGTGGTGGCCCCTGGAGTGTCCCCCGACGTCGTTCTCTGGCCTATAAATTCACATCTACCCTAAAAACATCAGGAGCGCTCCTGAAACACCTTTTCCGCCGCCGCAAGCCTCTGTTCCGACGGGAGGCCATCTACACCTCCGTTCCGGCAACCTGCCGGAGGGGAGATCGATCACGGAGGGCCTCTTCGTCAACCTTGCTGCCCTCACCTTGATGTGTGAGTAGTTCACCGTAGACCAACATGTCTGTAGGTAGTACCTAGATGGCAATCTCTCTCTCTCTCTCTTGATCTTCAATACAATGTTCATCGCATATTTGCCTTGATCTATCCGATGTAATCCCTTTGTATGGTGTGTTTGTTGGGATCCGATGAATTTTGAGTTTATGTTCAGATTATTCATGAAAAGTATTTGAGTCAAACCTGATTACTATGATTCTTATTTGCATGATCATCATAGCTTCGTAATGCCCTCCGATCTATTGAGATAGTTTGGCCAACTAGATTGATATTTCTTCGGTGGGAGTGGTGCGTTGTAGTAGGTTCAACCTGACGAGTATCTATATCCCTGTGAGAGAAGGGGACAAGTTGCGTCTTTGTGTTGTTGTTGCTAAGGATAAAACGATGGGGTTTATTCATATTAGTTGAGTTTACTTTGTCTACATCATGTCGTCGTTCTCCAAGCATTACTCATTTGTCATGAACTTAATACGTAGAGAGGCAAGCATAGAAGCGCTCTTGAAATGGAGTAATAGTAGTAGGTGTGGGCAGGAGTCGGCCTATTTGGTTTTGGACGTGATGCCTATATACACATGATCATTGCCGTGAACATCGCATAATTATTCGCTTTTCTATCAATTGCCCAACAGTAATTTGTTCACCCGCCGTATGCTTTGCTTATGAGAGATGCCACTAGAGAACTCTACGCCCCCCGGGTCTATTCACTTATAAATCCACAAACGATATCATTACCTTGCTGTTATTTATTACCTTTTATTTTATTTTGCACTTTACTATTGTCTACAATTATCTACACAACTCACTTGCTTGCAAATAACGAGATCAAGGGGATTGACAACCCTCTTGCCGGCGTTGGGTGGAAGTTGTTTGTTCTTTTGTGTGCAGCCGCTGAAGACGGTTGAGGATTGGCATTCCTATTGGTTCGATAAACCTTGGTTTCATAACTGAGGGAAATACTTACCCACTTTGTGCTACGATTACCCGTTCCTCTTCACGGAAAATCCAACGCAGATCACGAGTATCAGCAACCTCGAGGAATGTCTCCATGAGGTCCTCGAATTTGGCGTTCTTCCGGTTGGCGATCTTGAGGGACCTCGGCCTCTCCTCATCCACGCCCTTGCAATGGACTTGGACAAGCGAGAGGGCAACGTCGGCTCCACAACGAGCTGCAGATTTCTTCCAAGATTGAACCTTGAAGGACACGACATCCAGTCGGAACATGATGGACTCCAGGTCCTTGGGCAAGTCCTCCCCTGGCATCAACTCCTTCTCTATCTTGGCAGCGGCGGTGCACACCCGGTAGAGATAAGCCTGCACACGATCGCAGCGCTCTTCCAACCGAAGTAGCCGGGGCCGAGGAGTCCCTGAGAAGCTCCCGAGTGGGATCGAGCTCTTGTTCGATTTACTCGGTCTCCGTATAGACGTCGTCACAAAAGTATGGAAAGGCAAATAAATCAGAAGTGATATACTGAAGAAAAGTGCCAATGGAAATTGAGGATCACTCGGACCAAAGGTTACCTTTGAACTTCTCGCACATCTCCTAAGCGAAGTCCTCAATGTACTGCTCCAGTTCAGTCTTCTTCAAGGAGAGGTCATGGACTTTCTTCTTCTCTGCTTCAAGGACGCTCGCCTGGGCGTTATATTTTCCCTCCCACTCGGCGTAGCTCTTCTTCAAGTCCTGGATCTCCGCCATGGACTTCTCGGCTGCAATCTTCAGGACCTTGTTGTCCTCCTCAAGTTTCCCGACTGGCTTCAGCTTGTCTTCGGCCTCCTTGGCCTTGGATCGGGCATCCTTCCACGCCGAAGCCAGTTCGGCAACCTTTTTTTTGAGAGTCTGCTTCATGGTTTCTAAAGAAATAGAAGTCCCGAGCTTGTTTACAAGTTGAAGGTTCTCACTACGAACATCTGGAAAATAAATCCAGTCTGACTGTGAGGAGGCCGAACATAGAGACCATTCGGGAGACATTTACTAACCTCCCAATGCACTCTCCTCCTGCTCCAAGCGCGCACTCTTGGCTTTCTCCGCTTCCAAGCTGATCCTAAGGTCGTGTACCTCCTTCTTGATGGCTTTGTACTGAGCTCCAAGCTCACAGACGCTCTGCCAGCGAGAAGTGAAATCGATAAATATGGTCAGTCGGATTCAGTGAAGGAAAAATTCTCGATCAGTCGAGCACTAAAAAAAGGAAACTCTAAGACTCTTGGCGACTGATTCGGTCGACGGCAGTCTTGGGGACTACACCCAGTGGGTGCGCTTAGCGTGCCCCCACTGGAAGATAGAATAACTACTATAGCAAGGTAGGCACGAGGTATTTCCACAAGCTCATACAGCTTTCAAGCCGAATGACATCTATAGAAACTCTAAGACTGCCGCCGACTGATACAGTTGACCGCAGTCTCGGGGACTACACCCAGTCGGTGTGCTCAGTGCGTCCCCATAGGACAGCCAGACGGCCAAAGAACTTTGACAAGTACCACTCGGCTACTTCAACGAGCTGAGCAACAGGTTCTACAACCCGACAGTCAATGTTGTGAGACTCTGGTCCATGGACCATCGTCACACCCTCTTCGACAAGTACCACTCGACTACTTCAACAAGCTGAGAAACAGGTTCTACAACCCGACGGTCAACGTTGAGAGACTTTGGTCCATGGACCATCGTCACACCCTCTTCGACAAGTATCACTCGGCTACTTCAACAAGATGAGCAACAGGTTTTACATCCTAGCGGACTACAGTGTGTTTATAAAGACTCTAAGACTCCCGCCGACTGACTCAGTCGACGGTAGTCTTGGGGACTACAACCAGTGGGTGCGCTCAGCGCGCCCCCACCGGAGTTGGACAACACCTAGTGCGTGTGCACCGTACAAACCCACTGGGGATCCAAAACAAAAGCAAAGGAAATTTATGCAAGGACTCAAACTCCCGACCGTCGTGGTTTTGTCACGGCAGATGTCCTAGTGTGAGGACTTTGACGTGAGGCCATCGCAATAGAGTGATTAGCTAGTCGGGGTTTATAGGAATCGAGAGGCTCGGTTTACCCAGGTTCGGCCCCTCACGATCGAGGTAATAGCATACTCCTGCTTTTCTACTTATTGCTTGGTGATCAATACAAGGGAGCCGATTCGCTTGACCTAGCTATTGATCGATTTTAACTTAACTCTATTGGCCTCAGGGACTCGCCTTTATATACAGGTCGAGACCCTGGGCCTTACAAGAGTCTGAGTCGTGTTACAACTCGTGACCTAGTATGTCTCTAACACGCCTTGCCTCCAAAGCAAGGAAACTCACGGCGACCTCTCACCTCTTGGGCCTTGAGTCACCATCTTCTAGTATTGGGCCTCAAGCCGACTTACTTGGTAAGCCGCCTTGCCAGTCTTGCTCTTCAATATCACAGCCCCCCTTGAGTCTTGTCAATGAGCCGCCATGAAGATGACCCGGCCCAATAGGGGTTATATCCCCAACATTAACCCTCAGATTGATTTGAATTTATTCCTGTCAATCTCTGCCACCTCAACTTTTGGTGGCTTATCTTCTGATCACACATGCATCTTCTCCGAATCATGAAATGCCGGCTTACAATGCTTCCAGACTTGTAATTTTCTTGCTTTATCCATCGATGACATCATCCGCCGAAAATCCAGGAAATTAATGATCACATCATGACGAATCTTCGCATATATCTGTTTGGCCCGAAAATCGAGGCACCTCTGGCTCCAAAATTTACTGTGCCCCCTCGATCTTTGCGCCTTCCTGTTACTCTTCGTCTGCTTGTATTATAAATACTCATGGGGCCCCCTCATTCACTTTTTACCTCGCCCTTCGCCTCTTCTTCTTCCTCGAGCTCCAGCTTTCACTGCGCCACCGCTGTCATTCCTCAAACGTTGGCCGACCGTTTCCAGGGCCTTAACATCACCTCAACTTCACCAAGATCCGGCCAAACATCTCCGCAGCCCCCGGCAATCATCAGGTAAGTCATTTGCCTTTCCTCAGATCTGTATCAGTTCATCACAGTTCATCGGTAGTTACCGAAGTTCATCACTTGTCCATCACCATTGCTTGTCCATACATAGTTTCGATGAACTTTCTCATGGAAACAAAGCGGCGTGGACGGTAACACCATTTTATATATAACATGCTTGGATCCCCCTTAGGAACCCACAACCTAGGTCACCACTTGTTTCCTGCTCCATCGCTAGGTTTAGGAATTATTTTCCTTTTTGAACCATTTGTAGATCCGTAATTGTAGACGTTTCGGTAGAAACTTGTTCGTTCCATACTTAGCAAAACCAGAAATCTCCGATGGTCATAAGATGCCCCTATGTCTGCCAGCTCATCCTTATGACTGTAACCCAACATGTTCATAGACTGCTTCATTTAGGCGTCGTCTCATCATGAGGCGATTCACCTGTTGTAGATAATTATGCCGTCTTACTCTTTGACGACAACTACCAGAACGATTTTGCCTGGCCGCATAACCTATTTAACTCAATTGTTGTTTCTTAAACAACTCACCATATATGCTTTTGCAGCTCCTTTCACTTTTCTTAAGTGATTCATCATGTCAAAAACCACTACATGCAACTGGGTGCCTTCCCAAGTTTCTGAACTTGTGCTCAAGGACTATGGAGACCAAGGCCTTCTGCTGTCCAAAGAAGAAATTAGCTGGCGGGTTGCCCTTGGAGAAGAAATTCCGCAACCCGATGAAGGAGAAGTAGTGGTGTTTATAGATCACCTTCTCCGGGGCTTTTCTCCCCCCGGGTCAAAAAATTTCCGGGATGTTCTGAGCTTTTTCAAGCTTCATCCTCAAGACTTGGGTCCCAATTCCATATCCAATTTATGTCAGTTCCAAGTATTTTGCAAAGTTTATCTGCAAATGGAGCTCACTATCCCTCTGTTTAGGGAATTCTTCTATCAGAACCGGCGGACTGATTGCGTTGACGGCCCTAGCTTGGAACTTGGCGGGGTCTCAATTAAAAGGCGAAGGGATTGTTCCGTTCCCGCAGCTACTCTGTCGAGTCACCCCAAAGGATGGAATAAGAGTTGATTCTACTGCCATAACACGGCCCCTGCTGATGAAAACCCTCTACCGGGTTACAGACCAGATCGTCTTCCTATGGACTTTGATCTTCCTGGCTAGGCTCCTCCAGAAGAACGTGCTCTGCTTGCCCCCATATACCCTAAACTGAGGGCTTTGACAGCCAATGGATTGACTGGGGTTGATTTAACCCGATGTTGGGTAGCTTGGAGGATCTTACCATTGAGTCACCGTGGTGACTTAATGTGCAATTACTCTAGCGGTTTAGACGATGTACAGAGATATAGCAATGTTAATTTGGAAGCTAATGATATCAACCGGATTGTGAAGAAGCTTCTGGGAGAAAATCAAGAAGCTTGCAATAAAGTTGGATTGAATCCCTTCTGCGCCCTTAACCCGGCTCCTCCAGTAAGAATCTTCGACACTTCTTATTCGACTTACCGAATTTTTAAACTTCAAAGCTTTACTTACTGTTTTTGTTGATAATCTTGCAGGCAAACTCTGCATTCTGGAATAAGAAGAAGAAAACTCTGGCGCATAGGCCTAAAACTGCCGCGAGCAAGAAGAAGAATAAGGCGGCTGAGGAAGAGCCGTCAACTAGGGGTGAGTCGCCAGCAGCTGACGAACAGTCAAAGGTAGAATTTGACTCCCTTGGCTGTCCTTTTATTGAACTTGCTGACGCTTCTTACTCTCAGGGTGATGCTGCAACAAGCCAAGCTGAAGATGCTGAGGTAATTTCTATCTCTTCCGGCTCAGAATCCTTGCCCCCAAGGGAAACAAGGCGGGTCATTCGGAAAGTACATTTTTCTCACCCCGGATGCTCATTTGGATCCTGATTTCATTTTGAAGAAAACTCGGCATGAATCAAGGTGCCATACTCGGAGCAGCTCCGGTGACCTTGTGGCCGGCTTACCTAACAAATCAGCCGCCCACAAGCGACAGCAAGAGGTGCCTCATAGTCCAACTCCTTCTCTTCCAAAAGCTGGCCTTATCCGGCAACCTCTTAATCCTTCTGATTCAAATTACCAGGAGTCATCTCCTTCATCAGGCGACTCAACCGCCACCAAGCTTCCACCCCTTGTTATCAACCAAGGGTAAGTTTTTTCCTTATACCATGTATTGCTTATTCATGCTTAACTTTGCATATGTTTTACTCTGCTGCCTTGTTTGCAAGGCAAAAGCCAAGACTAAGAAGAGAAAGATTGGCGAGTCATCCACCAATCCTGAGATCCCTGAGCCGGTAGATCCATTATTGGTGACTCCTGAAGCTCATACCGAGAACCCCAAGGATCATCAAGATGACCAAGTCATACCTCCCTAGCATACTGAACCGACAAACACTGAGGCTGAAGATGTTGTAGCTAATCCGGCAGTTGATCTTAACCCGCCCAATCTTCATAAAGGAACTGAAGATACTCCTCATAAGAAGAGCGGGGATGTTACTATCACTGGGACGGGTTACACAACTCCAGGGGTCTCCAATGTGCTGACAAAACTTATCGCCAAGGATGAGGCGCCTTCGCCGGATAAGGGGAAAGCTAAGCTTGAGCTTCTCTGCTATGAAGATTTCAATGCTGAGGAATTGCATGCCAGCTATCTGAGCCGCCTTTCCACAAGTCGGGACATGGAGGACAGCTTGGTTGGCATGATGAAGAAAAAATATGAGGTATGCTCAATTTTGTCATGTATTCTACATATCCTTGTGTAGCACCCAAGGGCCGACTCATCTTCATGAGATGAGTTGGGTCTTGAAAATATAAAACTGAAGATTTAACCTATAGCCACCAAGGGATGGCTCATCTTCATGAGATGAGTCGGGTCTTGTAAACATAAAGCTTTTGAAGAGTCAACCTGTAGCCCCCAAGGCCGGCTCATCTTCATGAGATGAGTCGGGTCTTCTTAATAACATGCCTGGAGAATCGACCTGTAACCCCCAACGGCTGGCTGATCTTCATGAGATGAGCCACGTCTTTCCCGTGTCATGTGTTGGAAGAAAAAACTGATATGCATTAGCCCCCAAGTGTCAAGGATATTGCTTGCAATCTGCTTGGGACTTAATGTAACTTTTCTTGTCATAGCCCCTTAAGTGTCATGTTGCACCTTGCTGCCGGCTTATGATTGAATAATATCTAAAAATGATAACTGTCATTGTGCAGGAATCTCTGAATGTAGCCGAGTCAAATTTGACCGGCTTGAAAAAAGATCTAGAAGCGGGGCAAGCCACCCAAGCAGATGTTGAGTTGAAGCTTCGATTGTCATTAGAGGAGTTAGAGAAAATCAAGGCAGGCTTTGAAGTAGAGAAGAAAGCCTTTGAGACTGAAAAAGCTGCCTTGATCAAGCATGCGGAAAACGCTGAAGGGCAACTGAGACCCGTTGCGGAAGAGCTGGCCGAGTTAAAGAGGCATATTGCTCATATGGCCCAAGCCGTCTTTGGTAAGACTTTCATGAGCTCATGATAACCCACTCACATAATCATGTATGAATAAAGACTCGCCTGGCGGCTCACACACTTGAATTGCTTGCAGGTGACCGAACTCGCAATCTCTAGGACAACAGCGTAATGAAGCTAAAGGTTGTATATTCCTTAGCTGAACAACTATACGTTGGGAGCCTCCGCACTATCAAATCTGTCATGGGTGATAAAGAGCCAGTGAAGTTCATCAAAGACGTACTGAGACGGCTCTCCACAATCCCAAAGCAGATTGAAGAGCTGAAAAGATCAGCCGCCTGGGTAGGCGCAATGACCTCTTTGAGCTGGGCCATGGCTTATTCAGCGGATCTGGATCCTGCAGAGATGGCCCGAGGATTTCCGCAGCATAAAGATGACGAGTCAGAATTCTCCGAAGCGGACTATGCTCATTGTGTGAAGGCGACTCGAGTTCTGGCCAGCCAACCGGCTGTAGAAATAGATCTGAAGAAGTACTAGGTGGCTTATGATAACAACATCTCGCGAGTTGAGCCGCCGACCTTTGAAGCTGTAGATTTAACTCCGGAATGGCGTAAGCATATTTTTTCCCCTGATGTTGACCCGTTCCCCATCTTGCATGAAGAAGTCGTTTTCTAGGCTTTAACCAATGTCAACTGGGATGTGGACAACCTTCAGATCCAAGACAGAGAAGAATCAGCACATGATAACCCGGAGGCAGCGCCTGCGAAAGGTCAGCCTGGAGCTAACCCGGATGGAGCTAACCCGGATAGTTCATAAGCCGGGTTGCAGGAGTAACTTCGTACTCAAAAGACTTTGATCCAATATTCCGGGCTCGGTTGTAGCCATGTAATATTTTTAAGTAAAGAGCTGGGTGTCTGAGTCGTGCCTTCGTACACGTTTTAACTTTTGATCCAATCTAATTTTTATGATTGGTATATCAACAAGTCTATCAACTTGCTTCATCACTTTGTTTGACATTGTAGAGCTTGTTACTTGCACGTGCATTGGATAAGTCGCCTGTAATGACCTGTATGTGTGGATAATACACCTGCAAAACAAATTCCACCAAATAATATTTGAAATGGAATAAACCGGCGAGTCATCGACCGGTGACTTATAATTGTTTAAAAAGAAATTGCAGATTATTAGTCTGGCGACTCATTGTCGATGAAAACTCAATAATGAGCATGAATAACCCGGAGTTCTTTTGACTCAAAGATAAGAAAAATTCCTGAAAAACAGAAATAAATAATGTCCCCATATATGTATGGAGTGAATTATGAGTCGGCTTTCGAGGCTCGACAAAAAGACTGGCTTTCAAGGCTCAAGTCTTGCTTCAATGAAGCTGGCATGATAGCCTTGGTTTATCCTCGCATTCTGTAAGCCGACTCTCACATGATCCAAGCCGGTGTTTTAACCTGGATAAGTTCAGGGTCTATATGGATTGACTTATCAAGAGTACACAGGGTCACCTTTTCGGAGTAGCATCTTGCAAACAGGCAGGTTTAACCAACATATTGTGGCGTTTTTTGCCGGGTTAAGAGGGTGAGAAAGCTAAACTCGGTGAGTTGGAAGCCCCCAAGTAACCAATGTATTGTGGCATGTTTGCCGGGTCAAGAGGGTGAGAAAGCTAAACTCGATGAGTTGGAAGCCCCCAAGTGACCAATGTATTGTGGCGTGTTTGGCCAAGAGGGTGAGAAAGCTAAACTCGATGAGTCGGAAGCCCCCAAGTGACCATGATCAGTAAATAAAAACTCAAGCACAAGATATGAGATGAAACGACACAGGCCCCGAGTTTCAGGGATGCCGGCTTTATTATACTTGACATAAGAAGGTATATACATGATGTATGTACAATGATTGAAGCTAGTGGCTTAAGTGTAGTAAGGCCGAAGATGAGCAATGTTCCAGGGCCTATTGGTCTCCTCCTCAGAGGTACGTGACTTATTGTTGACGTATATCAACAAGACAATATGACCCGTTGTTGAGATTTTTGCTAACCACAAAGGGCCCTTCCCAAGGAGGTGAAAGCTTATGCATGACTGTCTGATCTTGAATCAAACGGAGCACTAAGTCCCCCTCCTGGAAACTACGACTGCGAATTCTTCGACTCTGATAACGACGAAGGTCTTGTTGATAAATTGCAGATCGAGCCGCCGCCAGATCGCGTTCCTCCTCCAAGGCGTCAAGAGAATTTGGTCGAGCCGTCTCATTGTCCGTCTCAACATAAGCCACCACTCGGGGCGAGTCATGACGTATGTCGCTTGGAAGAATCGCCACTGCACCATAAACCATAAAGAACGACGTGTAACCCGTTGATCTGTTGGGAGTAGTCCTTATGCTCCAAAGGACTGCAGGAATCTCTTCAACCCAACAACCCCGGGTACGCTCCAATGGAACCATGAGCCGCGGTTTGATCCCTCGTAATATTTCCTGGTTAGCTTGCTCTGCCTGGCCATTGGACTGTGGATGAGCCACAGATGAAACATCAAGCCGGATATGCTCCTTCTGGCAGAACGTCTTCATAGCACCTTTAGACAGATTTGTCCCGTTATCAGTGATGATACTATGAGGATAACCAAAATGAAAGATCAGCTTCTTCACAAACTGAACACAGTTGCCGCCTCACAATTGCTAACGGGCTCTGCTTCAACCCACTTGGTAAAGTTATCAACCGCCACCAAAAGGTGAGTCTTTTTATCCTTAGACCTCTTGAATGGCCCAACCATATCAAGCCCCCAGACCACGAACGGCCAAGTTATCAGGATCATCCGCAATTCTTGAGCCGGCACATGAGCTTGTCGTGTGAATTTCTGACAACCGTCACACTCGCGAACAATGTCTTCCGCATCAGCATGAGTAGATAACTAGTAAAAGCCATGTCTGAAAGCCTTGGCCACCAAAGATCTTGACCCGGTGTGATGACCAAAATCTCCTGCAAGATCTCCCTGCCCTCATCAGGGGAAACACAGCGTTGAAAAACGCCAGTGACGCTGCATCGATGCAACTCACCAGGGTAAACACAGCATTGAAAAACGCGAGTGACTTAGACCGCCTGATGATCTACCGGGCTAGAAGTTCTTCCTCTGGAAGCTCACCCCGAGTTAAATAAGCTAGATAAGGTACTTTCCAATCTGGAGTTGCTCGTAGAGCCGCCATGAACTGCCCTTCCGGTTCTGGGATAGCCAAATCTTCCTCTGAAGGTAATTTGGCAGACGGATTATGCAATAAATCCAGGAACACATTGGGGGGGGGGGGGGAACCGGCTTACGCTGAGAACCTAGCCGAGATAAAGCATCAGCCGCCTCATTAAGCCGCCGGTCTATGTGATCCACTTGATATCCTTTAAAGTGTCCAGCAATGTTAGTCACTGCCCGACAATAAGCCGCCAGGAGCGGGTCTTTAGAATCCCACGTCCCTGAAACTTGCTGTGCAACGAGGTCTGAGTCGCCCAAGCACCTGGCCCGGCTTAAGTTCATTTCCTTAGCCATGCAGAGCCCATGTAGCAAAGCATCATACTCAGCTGCATTCTTAGTACAGGGAAACATAAGCCGTAGGACATAACAAAACTAGTCACCTCTTGGGGAAGATAGAATGACTCCAGCCCCCGAGCCTTCCAATTGTCTGGATCCGTCAAATTGTATTGTCCAGTATGTATTATCTGGTCTTTCCTTGGGTGTTTGTAACTCTGTCCAATAATTAATTAAATCTACCAAGGCTTGAGACTTGATAGCAGTTCGGTGCACATATTTCGTGCTGTGGCCCAAGCTCAATTGCCCACTTAGCAACCCGGCATGTAGCTTCTCTGTTTTGGATGATATCTCCCACAGGAGCTGAACTGACCACAGTGATTGGATGCCCAAGGAAATACTGTTTTAATTTATGACAAGCCATGAACACTCCAAACACCAACTTCTACCAATGTGGATATCGCTTCTTGGATTCTGACAGGACTTCACTGATATAATAAACCGGCCGTTGGACTGGGTACTCCTTCCCTGCCTTGTTGCGTTCCACGACAACTGCCACACTGAGGGCCTGATTATTAGCTGCCACGTACAGGAGCATAGGCTCTTTGTCGATCGGAGCTGCCAAGACGGGCGGCTCTGCCAACTACCTCTTAAGTGCCTCAAAAGCCTCATTAGCAGCATCACTCCAGACAAAGTTATCAGTCTTTTTCATCATCTGGTATAGCGGAATCGCCTTTTCTCCCAGGCGGCTTATGAACTGGCTTAGGGCCACGATGCGACCCGCCAAGCACTGCACATCATTGATATAGTCCGGCTTAGACAAGGAAGTGATAGCCTTAATTTTCTCCGGGTTAGCTTCAATCCCCTCTCCAAAACCCGAAAACCCAACAGCTTTCCTGCAGGTACCCCAAAAACGCACTTGGCCAGGTTAAGCATCATCTTGTACACCCGAAGATTGTTAAAGGTTTCCTTCAAATCCTCAAGCAAGGTTTCCTTCTACCTTGACTTTACCACAATGTCATCAACATAAGCATGAACATTACGTCCAATCTGTCCATGGAGGCAATTTTGAACACAACGCTGGTAAGTCGCCTCAGTGCTCTTGAGCCCAAACGACATGGACACATAACAGAAAGCTCCAAAGGGCGTGATAAAAGATGTTTTCTCCTGGTATACAACTGCCATCTTTATCTAATGATAACCAGAATAAGCATCCAAGAAGCACATACGCTCACAACCCACTGTTGCATCAATGATCTGGTCAATACGGGGGGGAGCAAAGGTATCAGCTGGGCAAGCCATATTGAGATCTGTGTAATCCACACACATACGCCATGTGCCATTCTTCTTGAGCACAAGCATAGGGTTAGCCAACCACTGAGGGTGAAAAACTTCCACTATGAACCCGACAGCTAGGAGACGGGCCACTTCCTCTCCAATGGCCGTACGTGTCTTCTCGTTAAAACGACGGAGCAATTGCTTAACTGGCTTCATCTTAGGATCCACATTAAGGTGGTGCTCAGCGAGTTCTCTCGCTAGCACGTGAGAAGGTTTCCATGCAAAGATGTCCCGATTCTCATGGATGAACTCGATGAGCGCGCTTTCCTATTTGGGATCCATTCATGTCCCAATGGTGAACTGCTGAGAAGAATCGCCAGGGACAAAATCAACTTGCTTTGTGTCTTTAGCCGACTAGAAAATGAGGGGAGGGTCCTTCTCAGTGGTACTTTAAGTGTTGGCAAATAAAAATTCTAGAGGGGGGGGGTGATTAGACTACTTGAGCAAATAAAAATCCTACCTTTTCCCAATTTTAAGTGTTGGCAGATTTTAGCAATGATAGCAATTCAAGTACACCCAACACATGCATGTCTAAGAGTATAGAAGCAGAAAGTAAAGACAAGCATAGGTAGTAGAGGATAGGGAGGAAGATCAAACGCAATTTGGAGATACGAAGATTTTTCCCATGGTTCCGATAGGTGGTGCTATCGTACTTCCACGTTTATGGAGTCTTCAACCCATAGAGGGTAACGGTCGCGAGAGTCCACGGAGGGCTCCACCCATAAGGGTCCACGAAGTAGCAACCTTGACTATTCCATAATGGCTTCCATCCACGAAGGACTAGCCTCACTATGGGTAGATCTTCACGAAGTAGGCGATCTCTTTGCCCGTACAAACTTCTTGGTTCAACTCCACAACACGAAGTAGGAGGCTCCCAAGTGACACCTAACCAATCTAGGAGGCACCACCCTCCAAAAGGTAATAGGCTCGATAATGTCGATGAACTCCTTGCTCTTGTGCTTCAAGATGATAGACTCCTCAACACACAATCACTCTCTCACAGATTTGGCTTTGGTGGAAGAGATTGATTTGGTGGAGAGCAACTTGGGGAGGCTAGAGATGAAGATTCATATGGATGGAGTGGAATGTCCTGATCTCAACACATGAGTAGGTGGCTCTCTCTCAGAAAATTGGATGGGGCAAGTATGGAATAGTTCTGAGTGCTTCTCTTTCGAGTGGGTGGTGGTGAAGGGGTATATATAGGCATCTCCAAAAATCCAACCGTTACACCTATAGTGACCAACTCGGTGACACCAAAGTATAAAACTCGATGGTACCGAGTTGCTCCAAAGGTAGCAACTTTTGAATCTCGGTGAGACCGATACAGAGATCTCGGCAGTACCGATAAGGTGACCAACGGTCAGTTTCCACAACTCGGTGATGCCGATCCAAAATCTCGGAAATTCTGATTTTAAGAATCGAGGTAACAGAAAGTTGGCAAGCTGAACTCGGTGGCACTGAAGCAGAATCGGTTGCATCGAAGATCTAGGGTTTGGCATGGGTCTGTCTAAGGTGGGAATCGGTGGGACCGAGTGAGAGATATTGGTTGCACCGATTTTCATGATAGGCTTGGACAGACTTTTGTGGAAGAGCTTGTGGGTGTTTTTGGTGACTATCACTTGTGCACATGGAGCATATTGTTCACCAACAGTATCTTACCCCCTTTTAATAGTATTGGCTTTCCTATGGACTCAAGGTGATTTCTCACAAAGTAAAATGTAGAGTCCTCTTGCTTGAAGCTTTGCCAATCCAATTCCTTGCATCTAGGGGTCTCTCCACAATCCTTTTGTTAACCCATCATTGAACTTTTCCTGAAATATACTTAGTGGAAACATTAGTTCAATGACATATATGTTGTTATTAATTACCAAAACCACCAAGGGAGCAAATGTGCTTTCAATCTCCCCCTTTTTGGTAATTGATGACAACATATAGATCAAAGCTTCGACATATGATATAATCAATGAATATAATTGTCGCTTTGAGAGGTATGTGATAAGCAAGAGCTCCCCCTAAATTTGTGCATTATTTTGGATTTGTGTAGAACATGTAGTCTACGGCTGTCTTTCTCCTCTGAGAGTAAGGATCAATAGCTCTCCACTCTCTCAATCCTGAGTCCTTCCTCTTCTTCATGTCTTCAGCAACTGGATGGCTGGCATTATGCTCTGGAAGGTGTGGTCTCAGCTTCATCAAAACAGACCTTTCTTCATCCTCAACTTCTCTGAAAGTAGAAGTCTTGTTCTTGGTGGCAGCTGGGATGTCTCTGGAAAACCTCTTGGGTTTTGAAGCAGTGTATTTCTTGGGTGCAGCTGGCTTGCTCTTGGATGGAGCTTGGCTTGGCGTAGCATCAGCAAGCAGCTTCTTCTTCTTCTTAGGAGGAGCCTTGGGAGCTGGCTCTTCCTCCTCTTCCTCAGCCTCAACCTCAGCTGGGTCTTCATACATTGAGGTATGTCTACCAACAACATGTATGATTCTCTTTCTGCTTTTCTTCTCTCCAGCCTTCTTGGGCATGGATTTCTTTGGGGGCTCAACAGTCATTGTTGCCCTAGCACTCTCTGGTGCTTTCACTATCCCTGAGCTGGCATACTACTTCCTGACTACCTTCCTAGATGAGGTGGCCTCTGTGGTAGGCTTCTTGGCAGTTTTCTCAGCCTTGTCCTGCTTAGCCTTGGCAGGAATCTCATCAGGCACAAAGTCAGAATCTTCTTCATCTGAGTTAAGCTTTCTTCTTACCCTGGTTGCAGCTTTGGGCAGATCTGGTGAGCTAGGTACATCATCATAAGAAGATGAGCTACCCTCAGGACTAGTGCCTGGGTCAGCATCCACACTTGGTTCTCTGAGGTCATTCTGACTGTCCACTGAGTCTGACATCTCTGACCCTATGAATAGAATATAGAAGAGAAGATAGGTTGAGTCATCACAAAATGCAGAAATTTTCTCAAAAGTTGAACTTAAAATTCTAAAGATTTGCATTCTGCAAAGGGAATATCCGTACAACCATGGCAAAAATTTCGGACCCACCGAGATGCACAACCTACTTCACAGAAACTTGGCACCCATTTCGGTAATACCGAAAATTGATACTCGGTTTCACCGAGACTATCCTCAGTGGAATAAGAAACAGAATCGGTACAACCGATTCCTCTGCTTCGGTTTCACCGAGATTCGGATTGCGGACGGCAAAACCCTAAAAATCCATTGTTCGCTATTCTAACGGAGAATTTTGGGGATAGATCAATCTCAAACATTGGACTATAGATGGAACAATCCTAATGCGCATGAGTTGGAGGGAGGAGCGCAAAAGGGGCCGGAAACGTACCCTAGTTTGGTGACGAGTCTGCTATGGCGGCGACGGCGGTGAGGATTCTGTCGACAACGGTGACTTCCAACGGTGGAGGCCCTCGGGAAGACAAAGGCGAAGACCAGGGGTCCACGAACGGGCAGCTAGGGTTTGGAGGAACGGACGTTTGAAGAAGTAATTTCAAAAGTCGGGTCCGCCACATTAAGTACCCCACTACTAGAAAAATGGCTATAGCCAATATCCCTATTAGTGGCGCACCATGGTGGTGGTGCGCCATTGCTATTTTTTTAGTAGTGGCGCACCTTTAGTCCAATGCGCCATTGCTATTTTTCCCCCGGGTCCACCCCCTTCCCCAGGCTTACCAATGGCGCACCTTCGCCAGGTGCGCCATTGCTATTTTAGGTAGCAATGGCGCACCTGGCAAAGGTGCGCCATTGGTAAGCCAGGGGAGGTGGGCATTTTTGGCAGCACATAGCAATGGCGCACCAGGGGGTGGTGCGCCATTGCTATGGCACATAGCAATGGCGCACCACCCCCTGGTGCGCCATTGCTATGTGCTGCACCGACCGGCCCGCCTTTTTCTTTTCTTTTGCCCTCTCACCTATCCACCGCCTTTGCAGTTTCAAAAAAAATAAAAGAAAATGATAGAAATGTCAAAAAAATAAAAGAAAATAAGATTCCCATGTGATATGTGGTCTAGTTGTTAGCAAAATTCAACAAATGCACACCCCCCCCCCCCCCCCCCCGTGGACCGCCTTTTCAGTTTCAAAAAAAATAAAAGAAAATGATAGAAATGTCAAAAAAATAAAAGAAAATAAGATTCCCATGTGATATGTGGTCTAGTTGTTAGCAAAATTTACAAACATGAATTTTCGATTTTTTTGCAAAATCTCTCGAGAATTTGTAAAATGGGCATAACTTTTGCATACAAACTCCGATGAAAAAGTTTTTTATATGAAAAATCATCTACTCGAAAAGTTATATCCGAATTCAACCGGGGGAACCCCGTTGAAGATTTTTAGAATCCTAAAAAACCTAACAGAAAAAAAGTTACGGGGCTTGTAAGATCTGAAGGCAAAAAAATTCAAAAAAATAAAAAAAATTAGTAGTGGCGCACCGTGTGTCTGGTGCGCCATTAGTAATTTTCCCGCCTTCCAAATTCAAAAAAATAAAAAAAATTAGTAGTGGCGCACCGTGGGTGTGGTGCGCCATTAGTAATTTTCCCGCCTTCCAAATTCAAAAAAATAAAAAAAGTTAGTAGTGGCGCACCATGGGTGTGGTGCGCCATTACTAGTTTTGAAATTTCAAAACTAGTAATGGCGCACCACACCCATGGTGCGCCACTACTAAGTCTGTAACGCCACAACCACTATATATATTACCTCTTCTTCCTCTTCCTCCTCCCCTCCATCACTTCTTCCCTTTTCTACCTACCTCTTCTTCCTCCTCCCCTCCTCCATGCCCCTCCCTCCTCCTCACGGCTCTCCGACGACCTCCTCCTCCCTCCTCCTCACGGCTCTCCGGCGACCTCCTCCTCCTCCTCCTCTCCGGTGACCTCCTCCTTCTCCTCACGGCTCTCCGGCGACCTCCTCCTCCTCCTCTCCGGTGACCTCCTCCTCCTCCTCTCCGGCGACCTCCTCCTCCTCTCCGGCGACCTCCTCCTCCCTCCTCCTCACGGTCTCTCCTCCTCCTTCCTCTCTCCTCTCTCCTCCCTCCTCCTCCCTCCTCTCCTCCCTCCTCTACTTCCAGCCACATGTGGAGCTCCCCGGCACAAAGAACGTACCAGATCCAGAACAAAATTCGAAAAAAATTGTAAAAAAAAAATCGTACCAAATCCAGATCCAGATTTCAAAATTTTAGTAGTGGCGCACCTGTTCATCTTACCAGTGGCGCACCTGTTCATCTTACCAGTGGCGCACATGTATGGTTAGTAATGGCGCACCAGGTGGTGCGCCACTACTATCTGGATTACTAATGGCGTGGTAATAGTGGCGCACCTATAGTGTGCCATTAATGGCAAAAATAGGTGCGCCACTAACAGGCCTTTTTCTAGTAGTGCCCATCGCTGTCGGTGACACCGGTTCAAAATTATCGGTGCCACCGAGTTCCTCAACTGTCAGCTGATAGGGAAACACGGTGAAGCCGAGAAGTTGGAATCAGTGTTATCCAGATTGAAAACCAGATCAACCCTAGGCATCGATGAGACCGAGATTTTTGTGTTGGTTCCACCGAGATGCACTTGGGAGGTTTTAATGGTCAGTCCTTGTCGATACGGAACTCCGAGTTCTCCTCACACAGAGAGATCGAAAAGTCCTTGTTCAAATTTTGTGATGCAGCAAGAATGGAATATGAGACAAGGAAGCATAGATAGCTAGAGAGTGGTCCTAGGCATTCTTGTCCATCCAATTGGCAAAAGAGAATCAAAGTCCAAATAGCAACAATTGGATGTCCTCGAATGAATAAAGAAATGCAGACCAACATGCTCACACAATAAGATGTCAAATGAAATCATGGCAAACATGCACATACATACTAGTATCTATCATGCATTTTGGCGATGACGGAGTCATCTATATATGAGTATATTGACTTAGGAGCCAAGTAAGAATACTTGATCATAGGTCATACTCATCGTTTAAGCACAAGTGGGGTTACCACTTTTACATAAAGCATTTAATGTTGTCACATGCTATGAGATGCTTTGACTCAAGTCTTAGAGTAAAGCCCCCCTTGATGTGACATCCCCCCTTGAGAGGGATAAACTAACCTTGGGTTTTGTCGATGAAGACTTCATGTAGGTGAAGTAGTGATGAATGCTCGAAGTTGATGAAGATCACCATGAGTTGGGAGCATCCTTGTTGTTTCTTACTCTTCTGTAACACCCCGTTACGCCTGGCGGGATCTAGACTGGCCCCACAAACCAACACTAGTCTTTCCTGTGCACTTTGTCCTCACTTGTGCGCACCCGGGAACAACTTCCCGGTCGGTTACCCATCCTACAATCGCTCCAAGCCAAGCATGCTTAACTTTGGAATTCTTTTCGAATGGGCTCCCAGAAAAGAAGGAATTCCTTGTTGATACGAGTATTCTATCATTCCTATTAAGCCAGGCTCTCACATACACCCCCACACAAAGGAACCGACGTCCTTGTCGGCCCATCAGGAATGTTCCCTGTTGGCACTCGTATGTGCGTTCAGTCCGGCACATGTGCCATGCCGTGTGCCACAACGGGCCACACGCGCCATGCGCCACATGCCCGTGCACCTGAACCGTGCATGCCCATGTAACCGCAAGGGCCGGCTTTGATACCAATTGTAACACCCCGTTACGCCTGGCGAGATCTAGACTGGCCCCACAAACCAACACTAGTCTTTCCTACGCACTTTGTCCTCACTCGTGCGCACCCAGGAACAACTTCCCGGTCGGTTACCCATCCTAGAATCGCTCCAAGCCAAGCACGCTTAACTTTGGAGTTCTTTTCGAATGGGCTCCTGGAAAAGAAGGAATTCCTTGTTGATATGAGTAGTCTATCATTCCTATTAAGCCAGGCTCTCACATCTTCTCACCTACATGGGTTAGTCCCAACACACAAGAGACAAATGCAAGGATATCTATGGACATGGAGTGCAAAGCATACATGATGATGTCCATGGATTTGTTGATTACCTTGTCCCTTGCTTACCTTTGAGGGAATGTGTGACTCCTTGAACTATTGCATGATGTTGACGTTGATTGCAACTAGTTCTTGCCAATAATGAATGTGAGTGAATTTCATTCGCGGAGTCACCCCTCAAGAACTTCTCTAGTTCTTCTTCTTGGGGACCCAGATCAAGTTGATGGGGATCCTTGGTGTTGAAGTGGCACTTGTAGAAGTTGAGCTTGAAGTAGCCTTGGGAACCCACTTCACCAAAGCTTGGGATTCATCTTCATATGAGTCAATGTCCTCTTGAAGCTTGTCCTTGCCCTTGAGCTTGTGGTCTTGTGGTGGAAGGTCATCTTGAGATTTCATTCCCTTGGGAAGAGTATGTTCATACTTCTCCCTTTGAGGAACAAACTTGGGCTTGGGGTATTGACCTTCTTCCCATTCAACTCCATTTGCGTTGAATTAGCCAATGCCATGGTTCTTCCAGTATCCTCCGTGCTTGCGTACAATCTCCACAAATTGCTTACACCCGGCAAGACTCTTGTAGATACCTTTCTCTATATTCCTTTTCAAAAGTTCATTTTCTTGCTCAAGTGTAACTTGGCTAAGAGAAGTGTTAGTGGGATCAATAGAACTACTAGAATCAATATCATTGGGTTTATCATTTTTATTGCTACTAGTTGAAGAACCTTTATTGCCTTTGTTATTAGTTTGCTTAGTCTTAACTTGTGGAATGAATGTAGACAAGAGTAGTCGTTTGGCTAGATAAGATGAAGTCTTCTTTCGGAGATCGTCATTGATAGCTTTAAGAAACTCATGTTCTTGCTCCAAGGTGAGCTTCTCGAAGTGTAGCTTCTCCTGAGTCCTTACAAGCTCTCTATGATCTTCTAGAGTAGATTCATGGGCTAACTTAAGAGTGTTTAATTCTTTAGTTAGTCGTTCTATTTCCATCTTATCATCATCAACCGACTTATCTTGACTAACATGAAAATTATCAAGTTCATTTTGACTAACATCACTAGCTTTATCAAAGAGCAAGTCATCATCTCCAAGTAAATCTTCTTCATCACTATTGAAATCAAGATATTCGGGGTGTGATACCTTGGGGCCTTTAGCCATGAAGCAACTTCAACTCCCTTCATTTGGTGAATCAAATAGATCATAGGAGTTGGTAGTCACAAGTGCAAGTCCGGCAACACCTTCATCTTGACTATAGTCAGAGTTCGAGTGATAGCTTCTCTCGGAGTGGTTGTCGGATTCGGAGCCGAAAACCCATTCACCAACATGAGCTTGATGTCTTCTTCTTGAGTAGCTCTTGGTGTACTTGTCCTTCTTCTCTGAGTCCCTACTTCTCCTTGAGGGTCTTCGTTCATAATGGTCATCTCTACTCCTTCTCTCTCTTCGAGGTGATTCATCTCTTGAGCTTCGTCTTCTAGGTGACTCTTCTCTTCGTTTGTTGGGAGCCGTGCACTCATTGGAGTAGTGTTCGGGCTTCCCACAATTGTAGCAGTTTCGGTCAAGACTTGATGAACGCTTCTCTTCATATCTTGAGTTGGAGCTTCGTTCTTTGCCTCTATTCTTATAGAACTTCTTGAATTTCATGACCATGAGGCTTATCTCTTCATTGGTGACAAGGTTGTCGCTGGAGGTTGTGGGAGCATCACTTGTGGCTTTGTAAGCACCGCTAGACTTGTTGTGAAGCTCTTCTTTGTATTTGAGTGTCATGTCATGAGCAACAATCCTTCCAATGACTTCCGTAGGCTTGAGATCTTTGTAGTTGGGCATCATTTGGATCAATGTGCACACGGTGTCGTATCTCTCATCCAAAGCTCTAAGTATCTTCTTGATGATGAATTTGTCGGTCATTTCTTCGCTTCCTAAGCCGGCAATCTCATTGGTGATGAGAGCTAGCCCAGAGTACATCTCTGCGACTCCTTCACCATCCTTCATCTTGAACTTGTCAAGCTGACACTGAAGAACATCCAACTTGGACTCTCTCACGGATTCGGTACCTTCGTGCATATCAACCAAAGTATCCCATATTTCCTTGGCATTCTCAAGACGGCTGATTTTGTTGAATTCTTTGGGGCATAGGCAGCTGAAGAGAATGTCACATGCTTGAGCGTTGTATTGCAACATCTTCAATTCTTCCGCGGTCGCTTCACGATCCGGTTCCTTTCCATCACCAAAGAATTCACCTTGCAATCCAAGACGAACAACAGCCCAAACGGTAGGGTTATGACCAAGAATATGCATTTTCATTTTGTGCTTCCAACTAGCAAAATTTGTGCCATCAAAGTACGGACCTCTACGGTGATAATTTCCCTCGCTAGACGCCATACTCTCCTAGGTTGTGAAACCAATGCAATGGAGACCAAAGCTCTGATACCACTTGTAGGATCGAAAGTATGTCTAGAGGGGGGTGATTAGACTACTTGAGCAAATAAAAATTCTACTTTTTCCCAATTTTAAGTGTTGGCAGATTTTAGCAATGATAGCAATTCAAGTACACCCTAGACATGCATGTCTAAGAGTATAGCAACGGAAAGTAAAGACAAGCATAGGTAGTAGAGGATAGGGAGGAAGATCAAACGCAATTTGGAGACACAAAGATTTTTCCCGTGGTTCCGATAGGTGGTGCTATCGTACGTCCACGTTTATGGAGTCTTCAAATCACGGAGGGTAACAGTCGCGAGAGTCCACGGAGGGCTCCACCCTTAAGGGTCCACGAAGTAGCAACCTTGACTATTCCATAACGGCTTCTGTCCACGAAGGACTAGCCTCACTATGGGTAGATCTTCACAAAGTAGGCGATCTCCTTGCCCGTACAAGCTTCTTGGTTCAACTCCACAACACGAAGTAGGAGGCTCCCAAGCGACACCTAACCAATCTAGGAGGCACCACCCTCCAAAAGGTAGTAGGCTCGATAATGTCGATGAACTCCTTGCTCTTGTGCTTCAAGATGATAGACTCCTCAACACACAATCACTCTCTCACAGATTTGGCTTTGGTTGAAGAGATTGATTTGGTGGAAAGCAACTTGGGGAGGCTAGAGATCAAGATTCATATGGATGGAGTGGAATGTCTTGATATCAACACATTAGTAGGTGGCTCTCTCTGAGAAAATTGGATGGGGCAAGTATGGAATAGTTCTGAGTGCTTCTCTTTCGAGTGGGTGATGGTGAAGGGGTGTCGGGGCACGGATGCTCACGATCAACTATGGGACCAGAGGTCCCTTGTGGTTCGGCAAGGGGGGGTCACGTTGCACGAAGAGCGGAGAGCATGAGACGGCGCGATGATCAGGACACGGGCATTTTACCCAGGTTCGGGTCGCTGCTAAGCGTAAAACCCTACTCCTGCTTTTTGGTGGATTAATTGGAGGAACACGAAGAACGCACAGCGCCCCCCCGGGCAAGGACTGCTGCCGGGGAAAGAGCTGCTATGCGAGTACAAGTGTTCGGGGGTTCGAATTGCCAACCTTGAGCTAGGTTGCCTTGGCCTCGTTTTATAGTGCAAGGGGTTACCACAATGGCAAAACAGTCATTATCTATTGACTAGATAGCTAAGCAGAGCTATCATACCTAACTCTGGCATTTAGGACAAAATGCCATGATTACGTGCCTAGGTGGCGCTCAGGGGTGCATCCCCGGCAAGCTCTTGCCACCGCTTGGCCGGTCGTTGCTTATGGTCTTGACACGCTACAGGCCGGGTGTCAACTGAGCATAACTTGCATTCTAATTATTCGCCACGTGCTTAACGAGAGCTGATTAGCCGCCTGAGGGCTCGGCACCGCATCGATAAGTGATAGGCGTAGCGATGCGGTGGAGTGGTGGCTGGCTGGCTCGTGCCTGCCGGGGATTGGCTTGCTGGGTCTTCTGGGAGGTGCATATGTCTTGGTCCCCGGCAAGTGTTGGGGGCGTGCTTGGTGCATTGCATTCCAGGCTTGGGCTACCGCGTTGAGATTGTTGAAGTCTTGCCTTGATTGTTCACTGGGTTTTTGCTTCTACCGCCTATGCATAAGTCAGGAGCACTAGGTACCCCTGTACTAGTGCACCGACAGGAGCCCCCGGGACTGGCCCACACGTGCTCGCCAAGTGCTGTTGGGTCAAGCCCGAGTTTCATGCACAGGCGCGCAATGTGAGGGAGTAACTGCCAATTTTTTGGTCAGCACTAACCCACCACCTCAGGCCATTTCCGCCACGCGCGCCGCATGCATAGCGGGGAGTTAGCGACGGGCGCGCGTACTTAAAGTCCTGATCGTGGCAGAAACCGCAATGCCATGGATTGGAGCAATGGGGCGGTTACCTGTTCGCTCATGATCGTGGGTGATGGAATTGGTGGAGACGGGCGGTGACCCTTGGAGTGGAGGAGAGCTAGCCCCCGCGCTTTCCCCTATAAATTGGGGGTCGCGAGGGGCGATGCTCATCCATCCTTTCTTCCTCCTTGAGTGGAACCCCACACAGCTCGCCCTTCTGTTTCTTTGTCTTGAGCTGTGCTCGCCGCTAGCATGCCTAGGGGACGAGGGCGTCCTCCGGCCTCCGCCTCAACGGCGAGGGGTTCCCGTCAGGATCATGCCACTGCTTCAGCCGCAGCGGCGGAGGGTGGCTCGAGTGTGCGCGGCGGAGGAGCTGGGAGGGGCCGAAGTCGACGCGGGGCCCGTGGTCGGGGGAGACGGAGCGCCGCTTCTCTTCCTCCTTCGCCATCAGACCCTCCCCTTGAGTAGACCCACGCCGAGGGAACGACGTTGGAGTTCGTCATCAAGCTGCATGGCCCTCTCCGAAGCCGCCTGCACCTTCCTCACCCTTTCGCCAGGGTGATGGAGGTTGACAAGCCGCACGCCCTGTGGCTGCGGGCGCATGGTTGCTGTAATGGCGCTGCGCGGGTGGATGTCAAGTACCTAGAGCATCGCGTCATGCTTCTCGGGCGCGGGTGGAAAACCTTCGCCTGTGGCCACAACCTTAGGGATGGGCACGTCCTCCGCTTCAAGATGATGGAGGCCGACCTGCTCTCCGTCAAGATTTACGGGCATTCGGGCGCCCGTCTTGGCTGCTGCGAGGAGAGTTTGAGCGATGTCGAAAGCTCCTCCTCGAGCGATAGCGACGAGGAGGACAGTGTCGGTGAAGACGACGACGACGAGTCCCAGGCCGTCAAGTCGGAGTACGACGACCTGGGCTCCAGCTGATCGTCGGCCGCACCATCACCGTCATCGCACTCCTCCTCCTCCTCCTCCCGGCAAAGCGATTTGCCGGGGGTTCTCGACTTGGGCGCCGCCTCTTCTTCTCAGCTGGACCCCGACAGGCTCGTGGACTTCGGCTTCGTCTTCCTTTCCGGTGGGCCTGCCATCCGCGCAATGCTGGTCCTGACGGGGTCAGGCTGGGCTTCTGTTGGGTTCCTCCCTCTACTCTTTTTCTTTTTGTAATCTGCCCCTAGGGGGGAAAACCAAATAAAGAGTTATTAAAAAGAGGTGCCCTCTCGTGTAATTTTCATCCCATTTGTATCGGAAATGAATGAGAACAAGTGTTGTCTTTCTTCCGCAAGTACCATCCCTTTCCTTTCCTGATTTATACCGCATTAGTATGTTTTGTCTTTGCCGCACATAGCTACTTGCCGGGTCGTCATTCAAACCACGAGTGCCAAAGTGGGGGAACGAGCCCCCCGGCAACAGGTTGGCGTTGTTCCCCGGCAGAGCTCCTTGTCGGTATCGGCGTTGCCACCCTTATAAACAAAGACAGGGGGACAGCTCGTCCCGACAAGGGTTTTCACCACGTGGGTGACTCCGCAACTCACGGTAAGGAAGATACTAAGGGTCTCCTTGAGAAATCGAGAAGTACTGAACTGAAAATATGCGATAGACTTATCTTTTCCAAGTAGTATCTTCTTTTTGAGTGTGATGGGCCACCATCCTCGTTTCTCTGTTCCCCTTCCCTGTTTTCTCGATGGTAAACCATGTAGGGTGAGAACAGTAGCAAAGATTACGATTTCATCAAGTATTCTAGCAGATCCTTATAACTTAAAAGCGCTAACATTGCAGTCATAAAAAATGCGTAATGAGCATGTAAGGATGATGATATGATGCAATGCCTAGCTTTATTGTTGTTGCACAGGGTCTGCGCCTGGTTTTGTACAAAGGGTTACATGCAACATCGGCAAGGATTGTACAAAAGGTGGCTGCCGGGGACTGAGCCCGGCAGCCGCGCCTTACGGGTAGAACTTACGAAGATGCTCAATGTTCCATGAGTTCTGCACCTTAGTGCCATCTTCGGTCTCCAGACGGACTGCGCCAGGTCTGGTGACTCGTACTACCCGGTAACGGCCTTCCCACTTTGGCATCAACTTGTTTGTACCCTTCGCGGACTGAACACGCCGAAGGACAAGGTCGCCTTCCTCAAGGCTCCGGGCGTGAACTCTGCGGCTATGATAGCGGCGCAGAGCTTGCTGGTAGCGTACTGCACGCATAGCAGGCCGGAAATGGTCTTCCTCGAGGAGCGTGGCATCGGCATGCCGCAGCTGCTGTTTCTCTACTTCATCGTAGGCCAGCACTCGAGGTGACCCGTATATGAGTTCTGTGGGGAGCACTGCTTCTGCCCCATATACTAGGGAGAAAGGCGTCTGGCCGGTAGCTCAATTTGGTGTCGTCCTGAGGGACCAAAGAACCATTGGCAGCTCATCTATCCTGCGCCTGCCGCTCTTCCGCAGCTTATCAAAAGTCCTTGTCTTGAGTCCTCGCAGCACTTCAGCATTCATCCTCTCGACTTGCCCGTTGCTCCTCGGGTGAGCAACAGAGGCAAAGGAGACCTTCCTTACAAGGCTTTGGATATATTGGATGAAGGCGCGACTCGTGAACTGGGTGCCGTTGTCAGTGATCACTCTGTTAGGCATTCCAAAGCGGCACACCAGTCCTTTCATGAACTTGATAGCTGCCTGTGCGGTCACCTTTCTCACTGGTTCCACCTCAGGCCACTTTGTGAACTTGTCGGTTGCCATGAACAAGAACTCAAAGCCCCCGACAGCACGGGGGAAGGGGCCCAAGATATCGATCCCCCAGACCGAGAATGGCCAGGATAGAGGGATTGTTTGCAGGGCTTGTTCTGGTTGATGGGTGTTCTTGGAATGGAACTGGCAGGCTTCACACTTGGTGACCTACTCAGTAGTGTCCTGGAGGGCAGTGGGCCAATAGAAACCCTGCCGGAAAGCTTTCCTGGCAAGGGCCCTTGATCCAATGTGGGAACCACATACTCCTCCGTGAATCTCCGCCAACAGCTTCAGTCCATCCTCCTGGTAGATACACCTTAATTTCACACCGTTCGGTCATCTTCTGTACAGGGTGTCATTGACAAACTGGTACATGCTTGACCGACGGGCTACTCTTTCGGCTTCTTCTTGCTCTTCGGGGAGTTCTCCTGTTTGAAGGAAATGGACTATATGTTGTGCCCAGGTTGGAGCCTGTGGCTCGACAACAAGGACTAAAGGCATTTCTGTTGGAAATATGCCCTAGAGGCAATAATAATTTAGTTATTATCATATTTCCTTGTTCATGATAATCGTTTATTATCCATGCTATAATTGTATTGATTGGAAACTCAAATACATGTGTGGGTACATAGACAACACTGTGTCTCTAGTATGCCTCTAATAGACTAGCTCGTTGATCAAAGATGGTCAAGGTTTCCTAGCCATAGACATGAGATGTCATTTGATAACGGGATCACATCATTAGGAGAATGATGTGATGGACAAGACCCAAACTATAAACATAGCATATGATCGTGTCAGTTTATTGCTATAGTTTTCTGCGTGTCAAGTATCTGTTCCTATGACCATGAGATCATGCAACTCACTGACACCGGAGGAATACCTTGTGTGTATCAAACGTCACAACGTAACTGGGTGACTATAAAGATGCTCTACAGGTATCTCCGAGGGTGTCTGTTGAGTTGGCATGGATCAAGACTGGGATTTGTTACTTCGTGTGACAGAGAGGTATCTCAGGGCCCACTCGGTAATACTACATCACTATAAGCCTTGCAAGCAATGTGACTAAGGTGTTAGCCACGGGATCTTGTATTACGGAACGAGTAAAGAGACTTGCCGGTAACGAGATTGAACTAGGTATAGAGATACCGACGATCGAATCTCGGGCAAGTAACATACCGATAAACAAAGGGAACAGCGTACGGGATTACCTGAATCCTTGACATAGAGGTTCGACCGATATAGATCTTCGTAGAATATGTAGGAACCAATATGGGCATCCAGGTCCCGCTATTGGTTATTGACCGTGGAGGTGTCTCGGTCATGTCTACATAGTTCTCGAACCCGCAGGGTCTACACATTTAACGTTTGGTGACGATTAGTATAGTTGAGTTATTGTGTTGGTGACCGAAGGTTGTTCGGAGTCTCGGATAAGATCCCGGACATGACGAGGATCTCCGGAAGAGTCCGGAGGTAAAGATTGATATATGTGATAATAGTGTTTTGATCTCCGGAAGGGTTCCGGAATTCACCGGAAGGGGTTCCGGATGTTTACCGAAGTGTTCGGGTGCAGCAACACTTTATATGGGCCAAAGGGGTAAAACCCATGAGGTATTGGAAAGTGCAAAAGGAAGTTTTGCTGCTGCCTTAAGCGGTACTACCGCTGGTAAGGCAGTACTACCGCGTAAGCGGTACTACCGCTTGTGTGAAGCGGTACTACCGCTCAAGCGGTACTACCGCTCACGAGCGGTACTACCGCTTGTACGCGGTACTGCTGGAATCCGAGTGGGACTCTTTCCGTGCGGGCCAAACCGACCTTGTGCGGGCAAAACCGACCTTGTGGAGGCTTTCTCTCCAAGTTTAGACCCCAGGGCTCAACATATAAATAGAGGGGCAGGGCTAGCACACGGGACACATCAAGAATTCCCCAAGCCGTGTGCCGGCAACCACGCCCCTCTAGTTCATCCTCCGTCATAGTTTCCGTAGTGCTTGGCGAAGCCCTGCGGAGATTGTTCTTCACCACCACCGTCACCACGCCGTCGTGCTGCCGGAACTCATCTACTACTTCACCATCGCTCGCTGGATCGAGGAGGTGAAGGCGTCATCAAGCTGTACGTGTGTTGAACGCGGAGGTGCCGTCCGTTCGGCGCTAGATCGGAAGGACCGTGATCAAGATCGCGAGATGGTTCGTGATTTGATCGCGGGACGAATCATGATGGGATCGCGGGACGGATCGTGATTGAATCGCGAGACGGATCGTGATGGGATCGCGGGATGCTCGGCGATTTGAATCGCGAAGACGTTCGACTACATCAACCGCGTTTCTTAACGCTTCCGCTTAGCGATCTACAAGGGTATGTAGATCCACTCTCCCTCTCATAGATGCTCATCACCATGGATAGATCTTGTGTGTGCGTAGGAAAAATTTTGTTTCCCATGCAACGTTCCCCAACAGTGGCATCTGAGCTAGGTCTATGCGTAGATGAGATCTCGAGTAGAACACAAAAGGGTTTAGTGGGCGTTGATATTCAGATTGCTTCCTCCCTTGGTCTTTTCTTGTTTCGGCGGTATTGTGGGATGAAGCGGCTCGGACCAACATTACTCGTATGCTTACGAGAGACCGGTTCCTTCAACTGACATGTAACTTCGTTGCATAAAGATGGCTAGCGGGTGTCTGTTTCTCCCACTTTAGTCGGATCGGATTTGACAAAGGCGGTCCTTGAGAAGGTTGAATAGCAATTTTTATATCACCGTCGTGGTTTTTTCATAGGTAAGAATCGTTCTTGCTAGATACCCGTAGCAGCCACGTAAAACTTGCAACAACAATTAGAGGACGTAAAACCGGACTGCACTGCCCGCCCTATGACCCAAAACTCAAAATGAGCCTTGCGACGAGACGCGGACATTCCTCATGCTGCGGTTCCCTCCGGTCCGTTCCCGGGTTGGGTTAGGGGAAGATCCGAGCGATTGCCTTCGCGGATCCAAACGTGCTCACAAGGCGCACAATAAGAATAAGACCAATAGAGACTTCATAAGGGACCATTTGAGCTGCAGATCGTAATGCTCCTAGAAAGGCATATTTCGAATATAGAGGACGTTCCCTTGTTTTTGCAGGGTATGTTGTGATGTGATATGGCCAATTACATGATGAGATATATGTGATGTATGAGATGATCATGTGTTGTATAGAATATCACGACTTGCATGTCGATGAGTACGGCAACTGGCAGGAGCCATAGAGTTGTCTTTAATTATTTTCGCCGTTTTGCTTTACTTTATCGCTATGAGTTAGCAATAGTCGTGGAAGCAACAGTCGGCGCGACAACCTCATGGCGACACGTTGATGGAGATCAAGATGATGGAGATCATGGTGTCATGCCGGTGACGATGGAGATCATGCCGGTGCTTTGTAGATGGAGATCAAAAGCACAAGTTCATGGCCATATCATGTCACTTATGATTTGCATGTGATGTTAATCCTTTTATGCATCTTCTTTTGCTTAGGACGACGGTAGCATTATAAGGTGATCCCTCACTTAAATTTCAAGATAAAATTGTGTTCTCCCCGAGTGTGCACCGTTGCGAAAGTTCGTCGTTTCAAGACACCACGTGATGATCGGGTGTGATAGACTCTACGTTCGCATACAACGGGCGCAAGCCAGTGTTGCACGTGCGGAACACTCGGGTTAAACTTGACGAGCCTAGCATGTACAGACATGGCCTCGAAACACAAGAGACTGAAAGGTCGAACATGAGTCATATAGTAGATATGATCAACATGAAGATGTTCACCATTGAAACCACCTCAACTCACGTGATGATCGGACTTGAGTTGGTTGATTTGGATCATGTGACACTCGAATGACCGGAGGGATGTCAATTTGAGTGGGAGTTTTTAAGTAATATGATTAACTAAACTCATTATCATGAACATAGTCAAAATGTCTTTGCAAATTATGTTGTAGATTACTAGCTCGCGTTGTAGCTCCCCTAATTTTTATGTGTTCCTAGAGAAATAGAGTTGAAAGATGATGGTAGCAATAAAGCGGACTGGGTCCGTGATCTGAGGATTGTCCTCATTGCTGCACAGAAGGCTTATGTCCTTAATGCACCGCTCGGTGCGCCACCCCCTCAAGCGTCGTCTGTAGATGTTGTGAACTTCTGACAGGCACGTTCTGATGACTACTTGATAGTTCAGTGCATCATGCATTACGGCTTAGAATTGAGGCTCCAAAACGTTTTGAACGTCACGGAACATATGAGATGTTCTAAGAGCTGAAATTGGGATTTCAGGCTCGTGCCCTTGTTGAGAGGTATGAGACCTCCAACAAGATTCTTTGCCTGCAAGATGAAGGAGAATAGCTCAATCGTTGAGCATGTGCTCAGATTGTCTGGGTACTACAATCGCTTGAATCGAGTGGGAGTTGATCTTCCAGATAAGATAGTGATTGATATAGTTCTCCAAGTCACTGTCACTAAGCTACTAGAGCTTCGTGATGAACTATAAAATGCCAGGGATGGAAATAATGATCCCTGAGCTATTCGCGATGTTTGACACCGCGAAGGTAGAAATCAATAAGGAGCATCAAGTGTTGATGGTTAGTGAAACCACTAGTTTCGAGAAGGGCAAGGGCAAGGAGGGAAACTTCATGGATGGCAAGTCAGTTGCTGCTCAAGTGAAGAAACCCAAGGTTGATCCCAAACCTGAGACTAAGTGCTTCTATTATGAGGAGAACGGCCGCTGAAGCGGAACACCCCTGGATACTTGGTAGATAAGAAGGCTGGCAATGTCGACAGAAGTATATTTGATATACGTGTTATTGATGTGTACCTCACTAGTGCTCCTAGTAGCACCTGGGTATTGGATACCGGTTCGGTTGCTAAATGTTAGTAACTCGAAATAAAAGCTACGGAATAAACGGAGGCTAGCTAAGGGCGAGGTGACGATGAGTGTTGGAAGTGTTTCCAAGGTTGATGTGATCACCATCGCACGCTCTCTATACCTTCGGGATTAGTGATGAACCTAAATAAGTGCTATTTGGTGTTTGCGTTGAGCATGAACGTGATTAGATCATGTTTATTGCAATACGGTTATTCATTTAAATTAGAGAATAATGGTTATTCTGTTTACATGAATAATACCTTCAATGGTCATACACCCAATGAGAATGGTTTATTGAATCTTGATCATAGTGATACACATGTTCATAATATTGATGCCAAAAGATACAAAGTTAGATAATGATAGTACCACATACTTGTGACACTGCCGCTAAATGTCATATTGGTGTAAAGCGCATGAAGAAACTCCATGCTGATGGATCTTTAGACTCATTCGATTTTGAATCGGTTGAGACATGCGGACCATGCCTCTTGGGCAAGATGACTAAGACCCCATTTTCGGGTATGATGGAGCGGGCAAGTGACTTATTGGAATGATACATGTTGATGTATACAGTCCAATGAGTGTTGTAGCAGGCGGTGGATATCGTTATTTTCCTACCTTTACTGATGATTTGAGTAGATATGGGGATATTTGCTTAATGAAACACAAGTCTGAAATGTTTGAAAAGTTCAAACAAAATCAGAGTGAAGTTTGAGATCATCGTGACAAGAAGATAAAATGTCTACGATATGATCGTGGGGGTAAATATCTAAGTTACGAGTTTGGTAAACAACTTAAGACAATGTGGAAGTAGTTTCACAACTCACGCCACCTGGAACACCATAGTGTGATGGTGTGTCCGAACGTCGTAGTCGTGCTCTATTGGATATGGTGCGAACTATGATGTCTCTTATCGATATGCCACTATCGTTTTGGGGTTATGCATTAGAGACAACTACATTCACTTTAAAAGGGGCACCATCTAAGTCCGTTGAGATGACACCGTATGAATTTTGGTTTGGCGGAAACCTAAGCTGTCATTTCTTAATGTTTGGGGCTGCGACGCTTATGTGGAAAAGGTTTTCAACCTAATGAGCTCGAACCCAAAGCGGACAAATGCATCTTCATAGAATACCCTAACATAACAGTTGGGTGTACCTTCTATCTCAGATCCAAGTGCAAAGTGTTTGTTGCTAAAATGGGTCCTTTCTCGAGAAAGAGTTTCTCTCGAAAGAATTGAGTGGGAGGAAGATAGAACTTGATGAGGCTGTTGAACCTTTGTTTCAACCAGAGAGTAGCACAGCGCAGAAAGTTGTTTCTGTGGAGCCTACATTAGTTGAATAGGAAGTTAATGATGATGATCATGAAGCTTCGGATCAAGTTACTATCGAACCTCGTAGGTCGACAAGGACGCGTACTGCTCCTGAGTGGTACGGCAACCCTGTCTTAGAGGTCATGTTGTTGGACAACGATGAACCTACGAGCTATGGAGAAGCGATGATGGGCCCGGATTCCGAGAAATGGTTAGAGGCCATGAAATCCGAGATGGGATCCATGTAAGAAAACAAAGTATGGGCTTTGGAAGTATTACCTGAAGGGCGATAGGCCATTCAGAACAAATGGATCTTTAAAAGGAAGACGGACGCGGACGGTAATGTCACCGTCTATAAAGCTCGACTTGTGGCAATGGGTTTTTCACAAGTTCAAGGAGTTGACTACGATGAGACTTTCTCACCCGTAGCGATGCTAAAGTCTGTTGGAATTATGTTAGCAGTTGCTGCATTTTTCGATTATGAAATCTGGCAGATGGATGTCAAAACATCGTTTCCTTAACGGTATCCGTGAGGAAAGGTTGTATATGATACAACCGGAAGGTTTTGTCAGTCCTAAGGATGCTAAAATGTATGCAAACTCCAGCGACCCTTCTATGGACTGGAGCAAGCATCTCGGAGTTGGAATATACGCTTTGATGAGGTGATCAAAGTTTTTGAGTCTATACAAAGTTTATGAGAAACTTGTATTTACAATAAAGTGAATGGGAGCACTATAGAATTTCTGATAAGTATATGTGGATGACATATTGTTGATCGGAAATGATGTAGAATTTCTGGAAAGCATAAAGGGTTGTTTGAAAAGGAGTTTTTCAAAGGAAAACCTGGAATAAAGCTACTTAAAATATCGGGCATCAGGATCTATAGAGATAGATCAAGACGTCTGATAAAACTTTCAATGAGTACATACCTTGACAAGATTTTGAAAGAGTTCAAAATGGATCAGTCAAAGAAAGAGTTCTTGCCTGATTTGTAAGGTGTGGAGTTGAGTGAGACTCAAAGCTCGACCACGGCAGAAGAAAGAGAAAGGACGAAGGTCGTCCCCTATGCCTTATCCATAGGCTCTGTATAGTATGCCATGCTGTGTACCGCACCTAGTGTGTTCCTTGCCATGAGTCTGTCAAGGGGTACAAGAGTGGTCCAGGAGTGGATCACTGGACAGCGGTAAAGATTATCCTTAGTAACTAGAGGACTAAGGAAATATTTCTCGATTATGGAGGTGATAAAGAGTTCGTCGTAAAGGGTTACGTCGATGCAAGCTTTGACACCTATCCGGACGACTCTGAGTAGCAGTCAGGATACGTACAGTGGAGCAACCATTTGGAATAGCGCCAAGTGGAGCGTGGTAGCATCTGCAGTATGACATAGAGATTTGCAAAGTACACACGGATATGAATGTCGCAGAACCATTGACTAAAGACCTCTCTCACATGCAAAGCATGATCGAACCCCAGAACTCATTGGGTGTTAGATTCATAACAATGTAAATCACATGGTGATGTGAACTAGATTATTGACTCTAGTGCAAGTGGGAGACTGTTGGAAATATGCCCTAGAGGCAATAATAATTTAGTTATTATTATATTTCCTTGTTCATGACAATCGTTTATTATCCATGCTATAATTGTATTGATTGGAAACTCAAATACATGTGTGGGTACATAGACAACACTGTGTCCCTAGTATGCCACTAATAGACTAGCTCATTGATCAAAGATGGTCAAGGTTTCCTAGCCATAGACATGAGATGTCATTTGATAACGGGATCACATCATTAGGAGAATGATGTGATGGACAAGACCCAAACTATAAACATAGCATATGATCGTGTCAGTTTATTGCTATAGTTTTCTGCGTGTCAAGTATCTGTTCCTATGACCATGAGATCATGCAACTCACTGACACCGGAGGAATACCTTGTGTGTATCAAACGTCACAACGTAACTGGGTGACTATAAAGATGCTCTACAGGTATCTCCGAGGGTGTCTGTTGAGTTGGCATGGATCAAGACTGGGATTTGTTACTCCGTGTGACGGAGAGGTATCTCAGGGCCCACTCGGTAATACTACATCACTATAAGCCTTGCAAGCAATGTGACTAAGGTGTTAGCCACGGGATCTTGTATTACGGAACGAGTAAAGAGACTTGCCGGTAACGAGATTGAACTAGGTATAGAGATACCGACGATCGAATCTCGGGCAAGTAACATACCGATAAACAAAGGGAACATCATACGGGATTAACTGAATCCTTGACATAGAGGTTCGACCGATATAGATCTTCGTAGAATATGTAGGAACCAATATGGGCATCCAGGTCCCGCTATTGGTTATTGACCGTAGAGGTGTCTCGGTCATGTCTACATAGTTCTCGAACCCGCAGGGTCTACACACTTAACGTTTGGTGACGATTAGTATAGTTGAGTTATTGTGTTGGTGACCGAAGGTTGTTCGGAGTCTCGGATAAGATCCCGGACATGACGAGGATCTCCGGAAGAGTCCGGAGGTAAAGATTGATATATGTGATAATAGTGTTTTGATCTCCGGAAGGGTTCCGGAATTCACCGGAAGGGGTTCCGGATGTTTACCGAAGTGTTCGGGTGCAGCAACACTTTATATGGGCCAAAGGGTAAAACCCACGAGGTATTGGAAAGTGCAAAAGGAAGTTTTGCTGCTGCCTTAAGCGGTACTACCGCTGGTAAGGCAGTACTACCGCATAAGCGGTACTACCGCTTGTGTGAAGCGGTACTACCGCTCAAGCGGTACTACCGCTCACGAGCGGTACTACCGCTTGTACGCGGTACTGCTGGAATCCGAGTGGGACTCTTTCCGTGCAGGCCAAACTGACCTTGTGCGGGCAAAACCGACCTTGTGGAGGCTTTCTCTCCAAGTTTAGACCCCAGGGCTCAACATATAAATAGAGGGGCAGGGCTAGCACACGGGACACATCAAGAATTCCCCAAGCCGTGTGCCGGCAACCATGCCCCTCTAGTTCATCCTCCGTCATAGTTTCCGTAGTGCTTGGCGAAGCCCTGCGGAGATTGTTCTTCACCACCACCGTCACCACGCCGTCGTGCTGCCGGAACTCATCTACTACTTCACCATCGCTCGCTGGATCGAGGAGGTGAAGGCGTCATCAAGCTGTACGTGTGTTGAACGCGGAGGTGCCGTCCGTTCGGCGCTAGATCGGAAGGACCGTGATCAAGATCGCGAGATGGTTCGTGATTTGATCGCGGGACGAATCATGATGGGATCGCGGGACAGATCGTGATTGAATCGCGAGACGGATCGTGATGGGATCGCGGGATGCTCAGCGATTTGAATCGCGAAGACGTTCGACTACATCAACTGCGTTTCTTAACGCTTCCGCTTAGCGATCTACAAGGGTATGTAGATCCACTCTCCCTCTCGTAGATGCTCATCACCATGGATAGATCTTGTGTGTGCGTAGGAAATTTTTTGTTTCCCATGCAACGTTCCCCAACAATTTCTTCATCTCCGGGAGCGCTTGTCTCGACCGCTAGACCCTGAGGTCCTGCGGGAGGGAGCTGCTCGTCAACCAGAACGGGACTTCCCCCAGCAGCTTCTCTACCAGCGGCTTCGGGAAGCTCTGCCGGGAAATGCTTGCCAGAGTTTAGCTTTCTTCTCTTATTGGACATCGCTGATGGGGATACTGATGGTTGAGTGAGGCGGAGAACAAAGGTTCCTGGTTCCACAGGAAGCTTCTATGCAGCGCACTTTGATAGATGGTCAGCAATGCGGTTTTCCGCTCGCGGCACATGCTCAGTTTGTAGTCCATCGAAGTGCTCTTCCAATTTCCTCACTTCTTCCACGTATGCCTCCATTAGTGGGCTCTGGTAATCCTTGTTGACTTGCTTTATCACAAGCTAAGAATCTCCTCGGACGATCAGCCTCTTTATTCCCAACTCCATCGCGATTCTGAGTCCGGCAAGGAGCCCCTCGTGCTCAGCGGTATTGTTGGTGGCTTCCTTTCAGGGAAAGTGCATCTGGACGATGTACTTGAGGTGCTCTCTGGTACGGGCGATGAGGAGCACACCTGCCCCAGCCCCCTAGAGCGAGAAAGCACCGTCAAAGTACATGATCCAATCCTTGGGTTCTTCTTTGTTGGGGAGGATTGTCTCCGGAGTTTCATCATCTGGCGTGGGTGTCCATTCTACAATAAACTCCGCCAATGCCCTGCTTTGAATGGTGGAAGTGCTCTCATACTTTAATCCGAAGCTTGACAATTCCAATGCCCACTCAACTATCCTGCCAGTGGCTTCGGGGTTTCTCAGTATGCGTTGCAACGGGAAACGGGTTGTTATCTCATGGGCTTGGAAGTAGTGGCGCAGCTTCCTCGAGGCCATGATGAGGCCGAAGATCAGCTTTTGTACTCTAGAGTACCTTGATCTAGCCCCCTGTAGCATGGAACTGACAAAGTACATGGGCCACTGCACCACTTTCTTCGTTGCCACTTCTTCGGATCCGCTGTCAACCATTTGCTGAGATCCCCATTGATCTGTGTAGAGTCTTGCCGCAGATGTTTCTTTCCCACTCCCGGTAGCATCAGCAGGGGCTGCTGAATCCCCATCCACTTCCCGCTGCGCCACCAGCGCTGCACTAACCACTTGATTCGTCGATGCCAAATATAGCAGCAACGGCTCTTGCGGTTTAGGAGCGACCAAGGTGGGAGCAGAGGATAGGTATTTCTTCAGATCTTGCAGTGATGCATCTGCCTCCGGGGTCCACTTCATCGGGCCAGCCTTCTTCAAGATTTTGAAGAACGGCAAGGCACGCTCAGCGGACTTGGAGATGAACCTAGTCAACGCGGAAACACATCCGGTCAAGCGTCTGATATCTTTGATGGTCTTGGGTGCCTGTATCTGCTCGATCACCTTGATCTTGTCGGGATTGGCTTCTATTCCTCGATGAGATACGAAGAACCCAAGCAGCTTGCCGGATGGGACACCGAACACACACTTTTCAGGGTTGAGCTTCAGGTTGATCTTGCGCAAGTTTGCGAAAGTCTCCTCCAGAACTTGTATGAGAGTGGCTTCATCCTTGGTCTTGACCACGATGTCATCCATGTAAGCTTCCACATTTATGTGCAGCTGAGGTCCAAAACCAATTTGAACAGCCCTGGCGAAGGTCGGACCAGCACTCTTTAACCCGAAGGGCATACGCACAAAGCAGTACGTGCCACAGGGAGTTATGAATGCAGTCTTCTCCTCATCTTCCTTGGTCATAAATATCTGGTGATAGCTGGAGTAGGCATCCAAAAAGGAGAGCAAGTCACATCCGGAGGTGGAATCAACAATTTGATCTATGCGCGACAAGGGGAAAGGGTCCTTCGGGCAAGCCTTATTCAAGTCAGTGAAGTCTATGCAAAGCCTCCATTTCCCATTTGCCTTTCGTACCACCACCGGGTTTGCCAGCCAAGTTGAATGTAGCACCCCTCTGACCAAACCAGCTGCTTCAAGCTTCTTGATTTCCTCGGCAATGAAGTGATGTCGCTCCAAGGCCTGTTTCCTAACCTTTTGCTTAACGGGTCGGGCATGAGGGCAAACAACAAGGTGGTGCTCAATTATCTCCCTGGGAACACCGGGGATGTGAGATGGTTGCCAGGCAAACACATCGACATTCTCCCGCAGGAAGGTAACGAGCGCGCTTTCCTATTTGTCAGTAAGGGTAGCACTGATGGTGAAGGTACCACCAGTGCCATCCTCCCTTGCTGAAACTTTCTTCGTCTCAGGATAGGCGACCCTAGTCTTCTTACTAGCAGAATTCTCCGGTAGGTCATCGTTGGGTGCAGCGCACTCCGAAGAGGCACGCTTCCCGAAGTCCTTGCCGGTGTTCTTGCCAGTCTTCCTTATTTTCTTTGTGTTCTTGGCGGGAGCTGGGATTTCTGTAGCTTCAGCTGCTACCGCGTCGCGATACATCTGGTCCACACAGATGACTGCGTTCTTCTTGTCGGATGGGATGGAAATGACCCCAATGGGCCCTGGCATCTTCAAGGTGTTGTAAGCATAGTGGGATCCCGCCATGAATTTTGCCAAAGCTGGGTGACCGAGGATTCCGTTGTAAGGCAAAGGGATCTCAGCCACGTCAAACACTATCCTCTCTGTCCGGAAGTTTAGCCCTTCGCCGAACGTAACAGGCAGAGTGATCTTTCCCTTGGGTCGGCTCCTGCCGGGGTTGATTCCTTGGAATGTACCCATAGCTTCGAGCTCTTCGTCAAGGATCTGCAGCTTCTCAGCCACTCTAGGGGAGATCAAGTTCAATCCGGCCCCGTCGTCAAATAACATCTTAGACACCTTGAGGTTGCAGATTGTCGGGGAAATCAACAATGGCAAACATCCGACCGTAGTGGTACGGTCAGGATGATCCTCTTCGTCAAAGATGATAGGCGTGCGGGACCATCTGAGTGGCTTCCTAGATTCTACAGCCGGTTCCACAACATTGACTTCGCATGCCCACTGTTTGAGCTGGCGGCGAGAGGAATACAAGGATGCACCCCCGTCAACGCACATGGCTTCAGTTGCTTTCTGAAACTCCCTATCACTGGAATCCTCATCATCATCCTCATCTTCACCCATATCGTTTGTTTCCTTTTCTCTCGGCCTCTAGCTGGTTTTTCCTTTTGCTGCGGGGTTTTGCTCTGGCGACCTCCTCTGCCGCCCCGGCCCTTCCCGGCAGTACCGCCCTGGCCTTTTTCCTTCTCGTGCTTCTCGTACTCGGCCCTCTGTTTCTCAACAAGTTGCTCGACCTGTCGGCATTCTTGGAGATCATGGCCCTTGGTGCGGTGAAATTTGCAGTACGGCCCGTCGGACTTCCCGATCTTCTCAGTGGCAGCAGCCTCCTGGCAATCAGCGCACGCGGCAGCTCCCTTGCCGGGGGTTTCGGATTTCGCCTTCTTGCCTGTACTGAGGTCTCCAGAGCTCTCGACATCCAATACTGCTTTCCCCTTACGCTTCTTGTTGCGTCTCCTGCTCCTTCCCTTCGAGTCGAGGGTGTCATCGTCATCATCAGAGTCCACTTCGACGCCCGCCTCTTCCCAGGGGAGTCGCCATCCTTCTTCAGCTCGAGCACACTTATCCGCCAAGTGAAAGCACATTTGCTCCCTTGGTGGTTTTGGTAATTAATAACAACATATATGTCATTGAACTAATGTTTCCACTTAGTATATTTCAGGAAAAGTTCAATGATGGGTTGGCAAAAGGATTGTGGAGATACCCCTAGATGCAAGGAAATGGATTGGCAAAGCTTCAAGCAAGAGGACTCTACATTTTACTTTGTGAGAAATCACTTTGAGTCCATAGGAAAGCCAATACTATTAAAAGGGGGTAAGGTACTGTTGGTGAACAAGATGCTCCACGTGCACAAGTGATAGTCACCAAAAACACCCACAAGCTCTTCCACAAAAGTCTGTCCAAGCCTATCTTGAAATTCGATGCTACCAACAATTCCCACTCGGTCCCACCGATTCCCAAACACAGACAGACCCATGCCAAACCCTAGCCATTCGGTGCAACCGATTCTGGATCGGTGCCACCGAGTTTAGCTTGCCAACTTTCTTACCGAGTTTTTTGGATTGGCATCACCGAGTTGTGCAATCTGACCGTTGGTCACCTAATGGGTACCACAGAGAATTATGTATCGGTCTCACCGAGATTCAAAAGTTACTGCCTTTTGGTCACTTCGGTACCACTGAGTTTTGCACTCCGGTGTCACCGAGTTGGTCACTTTAGGTGTAACGGTTGGATTTGTGGGGATGCCTATATATACCCCTTCTCCACCACCCACTCGAAAGAGAAGCACTCAGAACTATTCCATACTTACCCCATCCAATTTTCTGAGAGAGAGCCACCTACTCATGTGTTGAGATCAAGCTATTCCACTCCATCCATATGAATCTTGATCTCTAGCCTCCCCAAGTTGCTTTCCACCAAATCAATCTCTTCCACCATAGCCAAATCTGTGAGAGAGTGATTGTGTGTTGAGGAGTCTATCATCTTGAAGCACAAGAGCAAGGAGTTCATCGACATTACCGAGCCTATTACCTTTTGGAGGGTGGTGCCTCCTAGATTGGTTAGGTGTCGCTTGGGAGCCTCCTACTTTGTGTTGTAGAGTTGAACCACGAAGTTTGTATGGGCAAGGAGATCGCCTACTTCGTAAAGATCTACCCATAGTGAGGCTAGTCCTTCATGGACGGAAGCCGTTATGGAATAGGCAAGGTTGCTACTTCGTGGACCCTTATGGGTGGAGCCCTCCGTGGACTCTTGCGACCATTACCCTCCGTGGGTTGAAGACTCCATAAACGTGGACGTACGATAGCACCACCTATCGGAACCACGGGAAAAATCTTCGTCTCTTCAAATTGCGTTTGATCTTCCTTCCTACCCTCTACTACATATGCTTGTTGTTACTTTCCGCTGCTATACTCTTAGACATGCATGTGTAGGGTGTGCTTGACTTGCTATCATTGCTAAAATCTGCCAACACTTAAAATTGGGAAAAGGTAGAACTTTTATTTGGTCAAATAGTCTAATCACCCCCCCTCTAGACATACTTTCGATCCTACAAGTGGTATCAGAGCTTTGGTATCCATTGCATTGGTCTCACAACCTAGGAGAGTATGGCGTCAAGTGAGGGAAATTATCATCGTAGAGGTCCGTACTTTGATGGCACAAATTTTGCTAGTTGGAAGCACAAAATGAAAATGCATATTCTTGGACATAACCCCGCCGTTTGGGCTGTTGTTCGTGTTGGCTTGCAAGGTGAATTCTTTGGTGATGGAAAGGAACTGGATCGTGAAGCGACCGTAGATGAATTGAAGATGTTGCAATACAACGCTCAAGCATGTGACATTCTCTTCAACTGCCTATGCCCCGAAGAATTCAACAAAATCAGTCGTCTTGAAAATGCAAAAGAGATTTGGGATACTTTGGTTGATATGCATGAAGGTACCGAATCCGTGAGAGAATCCAAGTTGGACATTCTTCAAAGTCAGCTTGACAAGTTCATGATGAAGGATGGTGAAGGAGTCACAGAGATGTACTCTAGGCTAGCTCTCATCACAAATGAGATTGCCGGCTTAGGAAGCGAAGAAATGACCGACAAATTCATCATCAAGAAGATACTTCGAGCTTTGGATGAGAGATACGACACCGTGTGCACATTGATCCAAATGATGCCCAACTACAAAGATCTCAAGCCTACGGAAGTCATTGGAAGGATTGTTGCTCATGAGATGACACTCAAGGACAAAGAAGAGTTTCACAACAAGTCTAGCGGTGCTTACAAAGCCACAAGTGATGCTCCTGCAACCTCAAGCGACAACCTTGTCACCAATGAAGAGATAAGCCTCATGGTCAAGAAATTCAACAAGTTCTACAAGAATAGAGGCAAAGAACGAAGATCCAACTCAAGATATGAAGAGAAGCGTTCGTCAAGTCGTGACCGAAACTGCTACAATTGTGGGAAGCCCAGACACTACTCAAATGAGTGCACGGCTCTCTACAAATGAAGAGAAGGGTCACCTAGAAGACGAAGCTCAAGGAATGAATCACCTCAAAGAGAGAGAAGGAGTAGAGATGATCGTTATGAACGAAGACCCTCAAGGAGAAGTAGGGACTCAGAGAAGAAGGACAAGTACACCAAGAGCTACTCAAGAAGAAGACATCGAGCTCATGTTAGTGAATGGGTTTCCGGCTCCGAATCCGACAACAGCTCCGAGAGAAGCTATCACTCCAACTCCGACTATAGTCAAGATGAAGGTGTTGCCGGAATTGCACTAGTGACTACCAACTCCTATGATCTATTTGATTCACCAAATGAAGGGAGTGGCAGTTGCTTCATAGCTAAAGGCCCCAAGGTATCACACCCCAAGTATCTTGATTTTAATAGTGATGAAGATGATTTAGTTGGTGATGATGACTTGCTCTTTGATAAAACTAGTGATGTTAGTCAAAATGAACTTGATAATTTTCATGCTAGTCAAGATAAGTCGGTTGATGATGATAAGATGAAAATAGAACAACTAACTAAAGAATTAAACACTCTTAAGTTAGCTCATGAATCTACTCTAGAATATCATAGAGAGCTTGTAAGGACTCATGAGAAGCTACGCTTCGAGAAACTCACCTTGGAGCAAGAACATGAGTTTCTTAAAGCTATCAATGATGATCTCCGAAAGAAGAGTTCATCTTATCTAGCCAAACGACTACTCTTGTCTACATTCATGCCACAAGTTAAACCTAGACAAACTAGTAACAAAGGCAAGAAAGGTTCTTCATCTAGTAGCAACAACAAAAATGCTAAATCTAATGATGTTGCTTGTAGTAGTTCTATTGATTCCACTAATGATGATTCTCTTAGCCAAGTTACACTTGAGCAAGAAAATGATTTATTGAAAGGAATTATAGAGAAAGGTATCTACAAGAGTCTTGCTAGGTGTAAGCAATTTGAGGAGATTGTACGCAAGCACAGAGGATACCGGAAGAACCATGGCATTGGCTACTTCAACACTAATGGAGTTGAATGGGAAGAAGGTCAATACCCCAAGCCCAAGTTTGTTCCTCAAAGGGAGAAGTATGAAAATACTCTTCCCAAGGGAACAAACACTCAAGATGACCTTCCACCACAAGACCACAAGCTCAAGGGCAAGAACAAGCTTCAAGAGGACACTGACTCATATGAAGATGAATCCCAAACTTTGGTGGAGTGGGTTCCCAAGGCTACTTCAAGCTCAACTTCTACAAGTGCCACTTCAACACCAAGGATCCCCATCAAGTTGATGTGGGTCCCCAAGAAGAAGAACTAGAGAAGTTCTTGAGGGGTGACTCTGCCAATGAAATTCACTCACAATCATTATTGGCAAGAACTAGTTGCAATCAACGTCAACAATATACAATAGTTCAAGGAGTCACACATTCCCTCAAAGGTAAGCAAGGGACAAGGTAATCAACAAATCAATGGACATCATCATGTATGCTTTGCACTCCATGTCCATAGATATCCTTGTATTTGTCTCTTGTGTGTTGGGACTAACCCATGTAGGTGAGAAGAGTAAGGAAACAACAAGGATGCTCCCAACTCATGGTGATCTTCATCAACCTTGAGCATCTACCACTACATCACCCACATGAAGTCTTCTACGACAAACCCAAGGTTAGTTTATCCCTCCTATGGGGGGATGTTACATCAAGGGGAGCTTTACTCTAAGACTTGAGTCAAATCATCTCATAGTATGTGACAACATTAAATGCTTTATGTAAAAGTGGTAACCCCACTTGTGCTTAAACGATGAGTATGACCTATGATAAAGTATTCTTACTTGGCTCCTAAGTCAATATACTCATATATAGATGACTCCGTCATCGCCAAAATGCTTGATAGATGCTAGTATGTATGTGCATGTTTGCCATTATTTCATTTGACATCTTATTGTGTGAGCATGTTGGTCTGCATTTCTTTACTCATTCGAGGACATCCTATTGTTTCTATTTGGCTTTTGATTTTGATTTTGCTAATTGGATGGACAAGAATGCCTAGGACCACTCTCTAGCTATCTATGCTTTCTCGTCTCATATTCTATTCTTGCTGCATCACAAAATTTGAACAAGTACTTTTTGATCCCTCTGTGTGAGGAGCACTCGGAGTTCCGTATCGACAAAGGACTGACCATTAAAACCTCCCAAGTGCATCTCGGTGGAACCAATACCAAAATCTCGGTCTCACAGAATGCCTAGGGTTGGTCTGGTTTTCAATCTCGGTAACACCGATTCCTTATTGTCGGTTACACCGAATTTCCCTGTCAACTGACAGTTGAGAAACTCGGTGGCACCGATAATTTCGAACCGGTGTCACCGACAGCAAAGGGTATATTACCTGGCGGACCCGACTTTTGAAATTCAACCGCAAAGTCCGGTTTCCTCCAACCCTAAGTTGCCGCTCCGGACCCCCTGGTCGTCGCCCTTGCCTCCCCATGCATCTCCGCCGTTGGGAATCGCCGCCGCCGACGAAATCTTCACCGCCGTCGTCTCCTTAGGGTATGGATCCGGCCCTCTTTGCGCTCCCCTTCTGATTCATGCGCATTAGAGTAACTTTTATCGATAATCCACCGATTGCAATCCTCTCAATCCTCTAGAAATCACATTAGCTTAGCGAACGAAAAAAATTTAGGTCTAGTCGTCCACAAAATCGAATCTCGGTTATACCGAGTCAGAAAAATCGGCTCTACCAATTTTGTTTTGGGCCGCTGAGGACAGTCTCGGTGAAACCGAGTGGCAATTTTTGGTACGACCGAAATTGCTGCCAAGTTTCTGTAAAGAGTTCTGTGCATCTCGGTGGTGCCGAAACTTTTGACTTGGTGACACCGAAATCCCTTTTTGCTGAAAGCTATATCTAAGAATTTCTTTGTTCAAACCTTTGAAAATCTTCTGCAATTTTGTGATGACTCAACCCTTCCACTCTTCTATGCTCAATTTCACAGGGTCAAAGATGTCAGATCCTGAAGATAGCCAAAATGATCTCAGAGAGCAAAGTGTTGACATGAGATCAGGCACTAGTCCTGAGGGGAGCTATGATGATGTTCCTAGCTCTCCTGATCTGCCCAAGGCTGCAACCAGGGCAAGAAGGAAGCTCAACTCAGATGAAGAAGATGAGGACTTTATTCCTGAGGAGCTGTCCAAGAAAGATGATGCTGCCAAGAACACTGCTGCCGCCTCTTCATCCAAGAAGAAGAAGGCTATAAGGAAAGAGTATGCTAGCTCAGGGACAGCAAGAGCACCAGAGAACTCTAGGGCAACAATGACTGTTGAGCCCTCCAAGAAGTCCATGCCTAAGAAGGCAGGAGAAAAGAAGAGGTCCAGGAAGAGGATCATTCATGTCATGGGTAGGCCTACCTCTATATATGAGGACCCAACAGAGGCTGCTGCTGAGGAGGAGGAGGAAGAGCCAGTTGCCAAGGCCCCTCCTAAGAAGAAGAAGAAGCTCATGCTGATGCTATGCCTAAGACCACCTCATCCAAGGGCACCAAGACTGCCCCCTAGAAGCTGCTGCAGACAAACCCAAGAGGTTCTCCAGAGAGATCCCAACATCTTCCAAGAACAAGACCTGCACTTTCAGGGAAGCTGAGGATGATGCTATGTCAGCTTTGATGAAGCTAAGACCACACCTTCCAGAGCACAATGCCAGCCAGTTGCTTGCCGAGGATATGAAGAAAAGGAAGGACTCTGGTTCGAGAGAATAGAGAGCTATTGATCCATATTCACAAAGGAGGAAGACTGTTGTGGACTACATGTTCTATACCAAGGAGCAACAAGATTTCTATGAAACAATCTTGCTTGATAAGAGCCCTGATGTCAGTGATATGAGGTTTGTGGACTGGAAGTACATCAAGGAGAATGAAGATTACTTCCCAAGTGTGCAAGATAACTTTCATTGCATTGGACTTGATGAGTTTGTTGGTAAGGAGTTCACTGCGTGGAACGATGAAATGATCATGCAATTCTACTCCACTGCTCATTTCTATGGAGATGGTAGAATTGTATGGATGACTGAAGGTGCAAGATATGAATCAACTGTTGAGGAGTGGGCTACCATCTTAGGAGTCCCAGAGGTGGAAGATGGTGACATCAATGTCTACAATGAGCCCAAGGCAAGTCACAATGCCATGAAGAACATGTACAATGAGATCCCTGCTGCACATCTGAAGTCTCACAAGCTAGGATCCATTTATTTTCTCCAGGTTGGTCTACGCACTATCAACACCATCTTGAGGCATACCTTGATGCCTAAGTCTGGAGATGAGAAGATGATTCGAGGATACTCCATCAACATGCTGCTTCACCTAGATCAACATACAAGATTCAGAGTGATGGATTTGATAGTGGAGACTGTGAAGAGGGTTGCTGCTGACCAGAAGCGTTCATGCTGCTATGCACCCTATATCCAGATGCTTATCAACTCCAACTAGAGAAGCACATTTTTGCACTTGACAGACCACATTTGCCACTACTGCCAGAGCTAGAAGACAACGTTGTGGTGATGGACCCAGATCATCCCACTTTAGATACAACATAGGCACATGCAGAGGCAGCCAGAGACTCCAGTTCTCAGGTGCCCACATCTAGGAGTGAGTAGATGGATCTCCTACTTAGCTCAATGCTCAGCGTGCAGAAGGACATCAGCGAGATATTGAAGAACCAGTCGAGCCTCTCGAGGATTGTTGACAACAAATTTCATATTCTCAACAACAAGGTGGATGAGCTCACAGTGACTATGAATGAGCTCAAGAAGGAAGTTGACGCAGTGCCTAGCCCTCATTCTACAGATGAGGATGATGATGAGGATCGTGCACCTCTCAGGCCAAGCACTCAGTTCACTACTCAGTCTAGATCAGCTACAGTGCCAGCTTCAGAATTGCGACCTTCTTCATCAGCACCTGCTACAGCTTCTTCAGCTCCATCAGCTCCTCTAGTTCCTCCAGTTGCTACTCCGACTCCGTCCATGACGTCTATAGACATCTTCGCTGCAGCCGTTCTCTTGACTCCTTCATCAGCTATCGGAGGAGATCAGCCCCAGAAGAGCGCTTAGTTATATACCTTTGAACTTTTTGGTAACTTTTTGCCAAAGGGGGAGAAGATGTATATAGATCTTTAGGCTTCTAGGGAGAGAAGATGTATATACACCACCAAGTTGTATGTGACATGAAAGAGTGCCCCATGTACCTAATCGATTGTGCATTTGCATTCAAACGTAAATTCAAAATAATGCACCAATTTAGGGGGAGCTCTTGCTTATCACATACTTCTCAAAGCGACGATTATATTTATCCATTATATCATATGTCGAAGCTTTGATCTATATGTTGTCATCAATTACCAAAAAGGGGGAGATTGAAAGCACATTTGCTCCCTTGGTGGTTTTGGTAATTAATAACAACATATATGTCATTGAACTAATGTTTCCACTAAGTATATTTCAGGAAAAGTTCAATGATGGGTTGGCAAAAGGATTGTGGAGATACCCCTAGATGCAAGGAAATGGATTGGCAAAGCTTCAAGCAAGAGGACTCTACATTTTACTTTGTGAGAAACCACTTTGAGTCCATAGGAAAGCCAATACTATTAAAAGGGGGTAAGGTACTGTTGGTGAACAAGATGCTCCACGTGCAGAAGTGATAGTCACCAAAAACACCCACAAGCTCTTCCACAAAAGTATGTCCAAGCCTATCTTGAAATTCGGTGCTACCAACAATTCCCACTCGGTCCCACCAATTCCCAAACTCAGACACACCCATGCCAAACCCTAGCCATTCGGTGCAACCGATTCTGCATCGGTGCCACCGAGTTCATCTTGCCAACTTTCTGTGACCTCGTTTCATAAAATCGGTCTTACCGAGTTTTTTGGATCGGCGTCACCGACTTGTGCAATCTGACCGTTGGTCACCTAATCGGTACCACCGAGAATTATGTATCGGTCTCACCGAGATTCTAAAGTTACTGCCTTTTGGTCACTTCAGTACCACTTAGTTTTGCACTTCGGTGTCACCGAGTTGGTAACTTTAGGTGTAAAGGTTGGATTTTTGGGGATGCCTATATATACCCCTTCTCTACCACCCACTCGAAAGAGAAGCACTCAGAACTATTCCATACTTGCCCCATCCAATTTTCTGAGAGAGAGCCACCTACTCATGTGTTGAGATCAAGCTATTCCACTCCATCCATATGAATCTTGATCTCTAGCCTCCCCAAGTTGCTTTCCACCAAATCAATCTCTTCCACCATAGCCAAATCTGTGAGAGAGTGATTGTATGTTGAGGAGTCTATCATCTTGAAGCACAAGAGCAAGGAGTTCATCGACATTACCAAGCCTATTACCTTTTGGAGGGTGGTGCCTCCTAGATTGGTTAGGTGTCGCTTGGGAGCCTCCTACTTCGTGTTGTGGACTTGAACCAAGAAGTTTGTACGGGCAAGGAGATCGCCTACTTCGTGAAGATCTACCCATAGTGAGGCTAGTCCTTCGTGGACGGAAGCCGTTATGGAATAGTCAAGGTTGCTACTTCATGGAACCTTATGGGTGGAGCCCTCCGTGGACTCGCGCGACCGTTACCCTCCGTGGGTTGAAGACTCCATAAACGTGGACGTACGATAGCACCACCTATCGGAACCACGGGAAAAATCTTCGTCTCTTCAAATTGCGTTTGATCTTCCTTCCTACCCTCTACTACATATGCTTGTTGTTACTTTCCGCTGCTATACTCTTAGACATGCATGTGTAGGGTGTGCTTGACTTGCTATCATTGCTAAAATCTGCCAACACTTAAAATTGGGAAAAGGTAGAACTTTTATTTGGTCAAGTAGTCTAATCACCCCCCTCTATACATACTTTCGATCCTACACCAAGGTGTAAATCTCATTAACAGTCTTGGGGAGCTTGACATTCATCTTGGCTCGCATCCTCCTGTTGCGCATGTTCGAGTGGAACGCGGCAATCACCGCTGCGGGATGGATCTCTGGGATGTTGCGGTGCACTCGACTGAATCTCTGGATATACTTTCTCAAGGTTTCTTCCTCCTTTTGTGGGAGGACCTAAAGATCGCTGGGCTGGCCTAGTTCTTGATGACCGTCGGTGAAGGCGCCCACGAACTCGTTGCACAGATCAGCCCATGACGAAATGGAATTCTCCAGCAGGTGCATCAACCATGATCTCACATTTGGCTTGAGTGCCAATGGGAAATAGTTGGTGAGCACCTTTTCATCCCTTCTGCCTACGGCTTGGACAGCTATCGTGTATATGCCCAGGAACTCTGCCGGGTTTAGCTTCCCATCATATTTCTCTGGTAGCTCAGGCTTGAAAGCTCGGGTCGACGGCCAGCGGACCCGTCGCAGCTCGCTAGTGAAGGCAGGGCAACCAACCTCGTAAGGAAGGTACCCGCCAGCACTGGGCGCGGGGTCGCCAACGTCCGGACCATTGCGCTTGTCGGACTGACGGTGCGCTTCCCGGCGTCGCTCGATGGTGATGCGTGCGTTTTCTTTCCACCGGTCTTCAAGGACACGCCATTGATCCTGGCGGTCGCACGGGCCAGACGAGACTATGGACACCTCGTCGTGCTCATCAGCATGCGAAGCTTGCGGTGGCTGCCTATGGGCCTGTTGTCGCGGAGGGGACTGCACCGTTGGGGTGGTCCCTTCGACGCGCTCGCCGCCCCGGGCCGCCGCTGCTGTTCGCGTATGCCGCGACAGCTCTGCATGTTAAGTCTTGTTGGCTTCAAGGAAAGAGATCAAACTCTGAATGGTGGCTCTCCATTCATCCATCTTATCAGCCGCTGGCATGAAGTTGAGCAGCATCTGGACTCGCGCCATGGCCTCCTCTGTGGTGCTCGGCATGGCGAAAGAGGCGGACAGCGACGTCGCTCGACTCTTGGTAGGGCCAAGAGAAGCGTCGCCACGTCCTTGATGCCGTGCGCCACTCGCCGGACCTTTCTGGTGGGCAGTGGGCCGATCCTGCGGGGTTGTGGCTCCGCCGGGCGCCCTGTCTTGCTCCACACGAGGTGCATGCCCAACAATCTCGCTGCGACGGGTGCGGCTGGAAGGTCACGGCTCGCACTGGACCGGGCGCCGCTGAGGCGGCCTCGGCCATCCGCGCGGCGGGGAGGTGATGAACGGATGTTTCCCTCACCCGCGGCATTAGGGGCCGAGCTCGCCATGTTGTTGTCGTAGTTTCTCCTCTCCGGCGTCTCCTGCTCCATCTCCGGCCTTGAAGGATTGGACGGGGGCGCCACCTGCATCGGCCGCGTCATCCACGATGCTCGCCTCGTCCGCATCCACTGCGGCGCCTGCGGCGCCGACGGCCGCGTGTGAGGGAGCCTTCGAAGCGGAGGGATGTGTGGCCGCACCGGATATCTTCTTGGGAGCCATTGTTGAAGAAGATGATGATGGAGATCAATCCGCTGTTCACGTACTCAGGTTCGCGCAAATGATGCACGCCCCCACCTGGCGCGCCAAAGATGTCGGGGCACGGATGCTCACAATCACCTATGGGACCAGAGGTCCCTTGTGGTTCAGCAAGGGGGGTCATGTTGCACGAAGAGCGGAGAGCATGAGACGGCGCGACGATCAGGACACGGGCATTTTACCCAGGTTCGGGCCGCTGCTAAGCGTAAAACCCTACTCCTGCTTTTTGGTGGATTAATTGGAGGAACGCTAAGAACGCATGGCGCCCCCCCCCCCCGGCAAGGATTGCTGCCGGGGAAAGAGCTGCTATGCGAGTACAAGTGTTCGGGGGTTCGAATTGCCAACCTTAAGCTTGGTTGCCTTGGGGCTCCTTTTATAGTGCAAGGGGTTACCACAATGGCAAAACAGTCATTATCTATTGACTAGATAGCTAAGCAGAGCTATCATACCTAACTCTGGCATTTAGGACAAAATGCCATGATTACCTGCCTAGGTGGCGCTCAGGGGTGCATCCCCGGCAAGCTCTTGCCACGGCTTGGCCGGTCGTTGCTTATGGTCTTGACATGCTGCAGGGCGGATGTCAACTGATCATAACTTGCATTCCGATGTGTCGCCACATGCTTAACGAGAGCTGATTAGCAGCCTGAGGGCTCGACACCGCATCGATAAGTGACAGGCATAGCGATGCGGTGGAGCGGTGGCTGGCTGGCTCGCGCCTGTCGAGGAGTGGCTTGCCGGGTCTTCTGGGAGGTGCGTATGTCTTGGTCCCCGGCAAGCGTCGGGGGCATGCTTGGCGCGTTGCAGTCCAGGCTTGGGCTGCCACGTTGAGCTTGTTGAAGTCTTGCCTTGATTGTTCACCGGGTTTTTGCTTCTACCGCCTGTGCATATGTCAGGAGCACTGGGTACCCCTGTACTAGTGCACCAACAAGGGGTATATATATACGCATCTCCAAAAATCCAACCGTTACACCTAAAGTGACCAACTCGGTGACACCGAAGTATAAAACTCGATGGTACCGAGTTGCTCCAAAGGTAGCAACTTTTGAATCTCGGTGAGACCGATACAGAGATCTCGGCAGTACCGATAAGGTGACCAATGGTCAGTTTCCACAACTCGGTGATGCCGATCCAAAATCTCGGAAATTCTGATTTTAAGAATCGAGGTAACAGAAAGTTGGCAAGCTGAACTCGGTGGCACCGAAGCAGAATCGGTTGCACCAAAGATCTAGGGTTTGGCATGGGTCTGTCTAAGGTGGGAATCGGTGGGACCGAGTGAGATATATTGGTTGCACCGATTTTCATGATAGGCTTGGACAGACTTTTGTGGAAGAGCTTGTGGGTGTTTTTGGTGACTATCACTTGTGCACGTGGAGTATATTGTTCACCAATAGTACCTTACCCCCTTTTAATAGTATTGGCTTTCCTACGAACTCAAGGTGATTTCTCACAAAGTAAAATGTAGAGTCCTCTTGCTTGAAGCTTTGCCAATCCAATTCCTTGCATCTAGGGGTCTCTCCACAATCCTTTTGCTAGCCCATCATTGAACTTTTCCTGAAATATACTTAGTGGAAATATTAGTTCAATGACATATATGTTGTTATTAATTACCAAAACCACCAAGCGAGCAAATGTGCTTTCACCTTCTCAGTGGTGGGATTCTTGAGGGGGTTATATCATCCGGGTCAACATTGTCTTGATAGAACTTGAGCTCCTCAGAAGCGCAAGCTGACTCATCATATGTTTCATATCCTTCCTCGCACTCTTGAGCTATTTTTCTGCTGCCACTCACAGTTATGGTACCGTTTGGACACGGCATCTTCAGCTTGAGGTAGATATAACAGGGCCGGGCCATGAAACGAGCATAACCCGGCCGCCCAAATAAGGCGTGGTAAGGGCTCTTGATCGCAACTACCTCAAACCATAGTGTCTTTGCCCTGTAGTTGTATTCGTCGCCAAACGCCACCTCCAGAGCAATCTTTCCTACATGATAGGTCGACTTACCGGACACGACTCCATGAAAGACAGTAGAAGACGGCTTAAGATCCTTCTCTGTCAGATTCATCCGCTGAAAAGTGTCATAGTACAATATGTTGATGCTGCTACCACCATCCATAAGCACCTTAGTAAACTTGTAACCGCCTACTTGAGGGGCCACCACTAAGGCCAGATGACCCAAATTGTCCACACAAGGCGGTTGATCTGCCCGGCTCCAAGTAATTGTTTGCTCAGACCATTTCAAATACTGTGGCACTGACGTGCTTGGACTGCGTCGGTATTTCTCCAAAGAGGAAGGGATGATGCAGCACAACGACGGTAAGTAATTCCCTCAGTTATGAAACCAAGGTTATCGAACCAGTAGGAGGATCACCATCACCCAATAAGCAGCACCTGCACACAAACAACAAATACTTGCAACCCGACAGGAAAGAGAGGTTGTCAATCTCTCTACGGTAAATAGATAGATTAGGTAATGATAGATAGGACAGATAGATCTCTCAAGAACACAAATAAAAATAGTAAATATGCAGCAATATGTTTTTGGGTTTTTGGTTTTGTAGATCTGGAAACAAAGATTGCAAAAAAAACCGTAGATCGGAAAGCAATATGATAGAAAAGTAGACCCGGGGCCGTAGGGTTCACTAGTGGCTTCTCTCATGAGTATAGCACAAGTTGGGTGAACAAATTACTTCTCGGCATTCTGGGAACGGGGGTACCCAGACCTACCTGCCTGCGGCCCCGGGCGTGGCCCACTTCGACAGCCTGGTACGGCCCGGCGTAGCTTCGCTCAAGACAAGGCCCTCGCGAGAGCCCCGCCCTCGCGAGGAGGACGACGCCAAGACCCCCGGAGGGAGGGGGCCTCCCCAGGTTGCCTCTCGAGGGGCGGAGATTCCTATGCAGCGCTCGGCCTCGTGAGGTTGGGGGTAACGCAAGCCAGGCCAGGCGGGCACCAGCGGGCACAGGGGAGACAGTTTCCCCTTTGGTGTAAAGGAGGCAAGGACGCACGCGGTTTCCCAAGAATGCCCCACAAAGGTTTCCATTCTGGCGCAACAAGGCCAAGACCGCAAGCCCCGCAGGACGGACGTCATCGTCGAGCCCACCTCTGCATCACTATCAGCTACTTTGCAGGCGAAGACCACCTTTCGTCAGGATAAGGTGTACTCCTTGTCCCCCTTTGAATTTGGATGCTGTGGGATCCCTTCCCACCAGTGCGATAAGGGAAGAGGACCTGGGCCACTATAAATAGAGGCGAGGCTGCGCCGTAGGGAGGGGATCCAGAACCACCCGAGCGCCCTCGCGAGACAGCTCACCTTTGTACCAGTTCATCCACCAACCTCCTCAAGAGGCGATCCACCCAAAGCAGGAGTAGGGTTTTATGCTTCGCAGCGGCCCGAACCTGGGTAAATCGGCGTGTTGGTCTTCTTCCCCGTGATTGAGTGAGTTTGATCCGGCTAGGCCATGGAGTTGTGAGCTTGGGGACGAAGCTGGTTGGGATCTCCGCACATGCCCCAGAGTTCGAACCTCCTTGGGTTTTGTGGAGACCAAACTCCGACATTTGGCGCGCCAGGTAGGGGGCATGTCGGAGTCTTCCTCAAGCTTCGCTTCTTCTCTGCTCCGCCGCTTTGATGGCTGACGCCCGTCAAGTTTTCTTCGGACCCGGTGGCTCGACCTTCACCAACCACGCTGCCGCCTCTCATGACGCGCGCCCCGGCAGCTCGGTGTTGGGCGATTGTTACCAGGCCGCCAGCATCGTCGCCACCGCCGTCGCTGCTCATGCCGGCCAGGCGCCACCAGGCTCCGCACGCCCGCCGCCATAGCAGGGTGCTCGCCTCGAGGCACCACCCGCGGGACCATCATCACCATGTGTCCATGTGGGAGATCTGAACGCGCATGACGCGCTGCTGATGGCAAGTGAGCTTCTTCGTCATCGCCCGACGGACAGGGGCTTTGACGCTTGGGCTGACCACATCGCCGAGCTGGTCGCCGTCGCGAGGAGGGCCTGGGGCACATGCCTCCCCTCTCAGTCCCCGACGCTGGGCGCAGGGGGCTCTCTCGCCGCGCAGCTCCCTTCGTCGACTGGCAGCGTGCCCGGCCCATGCCCGGGCGGGTCGGAGCAGGGCTCGCCCTACACAGTGCTCCTTCTTCTCCGGGTCCCGGTGACCGGATTCGGGGCACCGCCCGGCACCGCCGGCGGTACGCATGAAGAAGGTGACGGGACGCTTCGCGCGCGCCTCAACGCGTGTGCTCATGACCCGGTGTACCATCGGCAGCCTGGGTCGACCAGGCGTGAGCGCGCCAACCGGTGCAGGGGGCAGGTGGCTCAAGCCTCCGAGCAAGCAGGAAGCCATGACGGAGGCGCGACAGGTGACCACGGAGGCAACCCTCGTCGGGATACGCGCGCCCAACCTCGCGGCGACGGCAGAGGCAAGCAACTTCGAGCAGAGGCTCGGCGCAGGAGGGTCTGTGGTCCACGCGTTCCGGCCGATGTCATCTTGTCACCCGGGGAGGCTGACCACGGGGCGCGCGGAGACGGCTCAGGAGGAAGCCAAGGCCTTTACACAGAGGCCTACGTTCCGAGCAGCATCGTAGCTGCAGACGGCGCCGCAGGTCACGTGCCCGCCGCAGGCGCCGGCATCATCCCGGAGTAAGGAGGTGTCCCGGACGCCCTCTTCAAACCGGGCTCGAGGGCTCCTGCTGAGGGAGCACCAGGCCAGGTTGGTGCTAGAAAGGGGGCGTCCCGGGGCTCGCGGGGGCGCGCTGTGGGCACCGCCCCCGCGGGCAAGCAACGCGAGGCCGGGCCCCTGGGCCGCAGGAGCCACCGCCTAGGGGACCGGCAGGAGACAAGCAGCGCGGGCCATGCGCGGCTCCGGGGGTGCCGGCGCGGCCCTCAAGAGGCGGGGCCTCGCGAGGCCACCGGGTCGCGGCCAGGCCGGCGCCCCGACGCCTCACGAGTCGGCTTCACCAACACAACACCACTATGGCTGCGCTGGGTGCATTGCGCTCATGTTTGGGCCGCGGGAGCGCAATCCCGCGGCTACACGGGGAACAATGCACTCATGTTTGGGCCGTGGGGGCGCGCAACTGCGCAGAAATGCGCGGGATGACTCGTGACCGAGTTGGGAGCACCCAGGTCTTGCGCCTGGGGGCTTGCCCAGCTATCTTCGGCCGTGACACTCTCACGTAATAATGAGTGGGCTGTATACGCCTGGAGCCCACCGAGGACGCGGAGGGGTTTCCACCCATGCCCAAGTGGAAGCCCCATGCTCCGCGCTGGCGGACAACACTGTCCTCCAATGACTATGCCCACGCCTAGTGCAAGCCTTACGCTCCGCGCTGGGGGGAAGACGAAGACGAAGACTAGCCTAGGTGCCGGACGCAGCTATTCCTTGCTCCTTTTTGTATTCGAATTGCCGTTTTTTGAAATGAAACTCGAAGTTTCGCAACTCTATTTGAAAAAGGGGTGGGAATTTTCTCTCTTTGCAGTCCTTTTTTGGTCTTGAAATCTCGTTTTCTGAATCGACACCTGTCGGTCTCCCCCTCACGCACCCCGCGAGCGGGGGCGGCACGGGCACGGTTTGCACACCTTGCCAGGGCCCTGGCACCTTGGTCCTCGCGAGGCGCTCTTGGGCAAGCCGGCAGACGCCTGTTGCCTCAGAGGCGTCCATATTCTGGCGGCCGACCCTCGCTCTTGGGCTCCTAGCTCGGGGGCTCCGACCGTGGCCCGGCGCTGCATCATGGAGCCTCGGGAGGCTCTGTCTCCTCTCGGGGTAGGAACTGGCAAGGAAAGGTATGGGGGGCGCTTGAGCGTTAAGGGGGACTCCTGAGCAACGCGACTCAGGAGCCTCACTGGTCACGTAGCCCCTCGCCCCTTGGTCTCGTCCTGGTGATCCGGACGCCCCAACGGCGGTAGAGGTATGCACGGGGCTGGGCCCCGCTGACGCAGAGCACTAAGAGGGCTCCCAAACCGCTGCACTCGCAAGGAAGAACCCCCCTGGTGAGATTCCCAAGCACCCCAGGCGCTCCAGCTACACCTCACAACGCACGAGCTCGCCACGGCCCGCCAAGGCGCTACAGTTTACTACGTGCCCCCGTCAGGCCTCCTGTGGTTCCAGGTATAGTAAAGGCAGCGCGAGGGAAGGAAGCTGGCCTCTCTAGGCATCGCCACTAAAACCTCGGCCTCGGATCGGCACGCCTCCCCTCATGAGGGTCCACCTCGTGAAGTCGCGGCAGGCCGCTATCTCCTGACACCGTGCGTCACCCCCACGGACCCCACGAAGAGCGCCAGGCGCGGAGCAACGGCATAGCGAGTTAGGAGAAGGCGTGAGGGGGTGCGCGGAGGCGCACCAACGATGACGGAAAAACCCCGCGGAAAAGACGAGGACGCGCCACACAGAACAAGCAATCAACGGTTTAAAAAAGGGGGGGAGGAAGACGAAGGTAAAACACAAAAGTTTAGCGCCCCGAGGGGCCAGGTGCTTCTTGATGTAACAGGAACTAGAGGAAGAAAACAGGGGAAACTTAGGTGGAGGAGCCGTTGTCCCCATCCGGATCCCCGCTAGCCTCGGCGCCGGAGTCGCCGCCTTCGTCGGAGGAAGGCTCCTGGATGAACCGCTCCACCAGGGATTCCACCTGCTGGCGCACCTCATCCCGGAGGGGCCTCTGGAGCTCCTCGGGCACCGGCTCCATGACGCGGGAGAGGTCAAGCTCTAGGACGTGGCGGCGCAGGTTGGAGAAGACGCGCGTTAGCGCGATGTCTAGGAGGTCGCGTGCGCTGGACTCGTTGTCTTCGTCCACCTGGGAGACGCCGGCCTCCAGCGCCTCCACCACCTTGCTGAACAAGTTGAGATAACCCCCGTCGCCATGTGCGCATGGTAGTGCGGGGGCTTCCCCGATGAACCGGCCAACCGCACCAGCCGCGCGGTGGGCAATGTCCAGATACTGCTTGGCACGCTGCGCCTCCAGCATCTTCGCGTGCGCCGCCTCGTCCTGGGCGGCCTGCACGGTGTCAGCTGCTCCCTTGATCTGGGCCTGAAGGGACGCCAGCTCTGCCTTGGCCTCTTCCTCGCCCCTGAGTGCGGCCTGGATGGCGGCCTCGGCACCCGCTAGATGGGCCTTGAGCCCGTCCGCCTCCTCCTGGAGCTCGTCGAGCTTGCGCCTCTTGGGCATAGACACCTTGGGAGGAGGAGGCAATCATGTCTGGCGTGTCGGACATGGTTCCCAAGAAAGGGAGGAGGGCGATGGAACACTTACTCGTCCATGACGGCCCAGCGCCGGCGTGCAGGGACAGGCCTCAAAGGTCCCCCGCCACTGCCTCTAGAGGCCGGTGATGGAGCCGGAGGCCCCGTGTGCTTCCCCACACCTGCTGCCCTCCCTCCAGGTGCCATGGAAGGTAAGAGAAGAGAGGAGGATGAGGATGATATCTTTGGAAGGATGGAAAGCGAGAGGGCGCGTCAGGATGGCATAACCCCCCCCCCCCCCCCAGCGGGGCGGGTTTATAGGCGCAACCATTGCCCATGAGGCGTCGTGAGGAGTGGGGGCGTCGTGCGCTTCCCGGGCGCCACGTGCCCAACTCGGTCAGCGTGCAGCACTGCTTCACGTCGCCTCGCCTGCCCTCGTCGAGTCACATATGCGTGGCCCGAGGGGAGAGAAGGCACAAGGAGGCGGCTGATATGTCTCCAACGTATCTATGATTTTTGCTTGTTCCATGTTGTTATATTATCATTCTTGGATGTTTTACAATCATTTTAATATAACTTTATATCATTTTTTTGGGACTAACCTATTGACATAGTGCCAAAGTGCCAGTTGTTGTTTTTGCTTGTTTTTTACTTCGCAGAAAATCAGTACCAAACGGAGATAAAACGCTGCAGGGATTTTTGTGTTTTTTTTACGGACCAGAAGAAAGAAGATGGGCCAAAGAATGCCAGAAGAGGGGGACCAGGCTGGCCAGCACCCACCAGGGCGCGGCAGAGGCCCCCTGGCGCGGCCTGGTGGGGGCTGGGCACCTTGGGCACCCCCTCAACCGCCTCCGATGCCTATAAATTCCCAAATATTCGGAAACCATCAAAAATAACCCTAGACTCCCCGCTCCGCCGCCGCAACTATCTGCATCGACAAAAAACCAATCTAGAGACGTTCCAGTACCCTGCCGGAGAGGGGAATATAATCCATCTCCGGTGGCCATCTTCATCATCCCGGCGGAGGCCATGATGAGGAGGGAGTAGTCCACCCTCGGGGCTGAGGGTATGTACCAGTAGCTATGTGTTCAATCTCTCTCTCTCGTGTTCTTGAGATGTCATGATCTTCATGTATCACGGGCTTTGTTAATATAGTCGGATCATATGATTTGTTTCCCTCTCTATCTAGTTGTGATGAATTGAATCTTTCCCTTTGAGATATGGTTATGTTGGATTGAATATTGGATTTGAGAACACTTGATATATGTCTGGCATGTGGATACCCGTGGTGACAATGGGGTGTTCTATTGATTCACTTGATATATGTTTTGGTACTCAACTTGCGGATTCCCGCGGTGACATTGGGGTAATCTATACATAGGGGTTGATACACGTTCTTGTCCTACTTTCTCCGATAGAAATCTTGGGGCACTCTTTGAGGTTCTTTGCGTGGATTGAGTATTATGAATCTTAAATTGTTTGATGTGTATCGTATAATTAACTCATGGATACTTGTGGTGACATTGGAGTATCTAGGTGACATTAGAGTTGGTTGATGCCTATCATATGGTGTTATTCTAGTACGAACTCTTAGATAGATCGAACGGAAAGGATAACTTGATGTTATCTTAGTACGAACTCTTGAATAGATTGATCAGAAAGAATAACTTTAAGGTGATTTCGTACCCTACAAACAATTTCTTCTTATGTTCTCCGCTAGTTAAGAACTTTGGAGTGATTCTTAGTTGCACGTTGAGGGATGGTTATGTGATCCAATTATATTAGCATTGTTGAGAGATTGCACTAGCGAAAGTACGGACCCTACGCCTTGTTTTCAAGCATTGCAATACCGTTTGTGCTCACTTTTGTTACTTGCTACCTTGCTGTTTTTATATTTTCAGATTACAAAAACCAATATCTACCATCCATACTTCACCGAACTAGTGCACCTATACAATTTGCCATTGTATTGGGTGTGTTGGGGACACAAGAGATTTCTTGTATTTCATTGCAGGGTTGTTTGAGAGAGACCATCTTCATCGTACACCTCCCACGGATTGATAAACCTTAGGTCATCCACTTTAGGGAAAATTGCTACTTTCCTACAAAACTCTACGCTTGGAGGCCCAACAAAGTCTACAAGAATAAAGTTGCGTAGTAGACATCAAGCTCATTTCTAGCGCCGTTGCCGGGGAGGAAGCGGTCTCATCTACATGCCTATCGTAGGCGCCGAGGGGACTCCATCATCATCTACCAGGTTCCTAATCACAAATCTCATCTCCTTGCAATTACATTATTTGCCATTTGCCTCTCGTTTTCCTCTCCCCCACTTCACCAATTTGCCGTTTTATTCGCCCTCTTTTCCGTTTGCCTTTTTCTCTTCAGATCTCTTGTTTGCTATCTTTGCTTGTGTTGCCATGTGCCTTCTATTTACTTGCATCTTCGCTTGCTAAAAATCTATTGATATGGATCCTCATCCACTAGATAATCTTTTCAAAATGCCAAATTATGATGAACCAATTGCTAGTGAGTTGAGTGCACTTGATTGTCTCTATGAAGTTTTGTTTGAAAATCATGAATCTGAAAATTTTGATGAAGTGTTGAAAGAAGAAATTTATAAGGTGATTCATGATAGTTCCTTGAATGATGATCATGATTGCAATGTTTCTATTATGAATTCTCTAAATATCCATGATGCTAATGAAATGCAAAGCCACAAGCTTGGGGATGCTATGTTTGATGAAGATGATATTTCTAGTCCCCCAATTTTGATGAGCAAATTTATTATGATTGCATGCCTCCTATTTATGATGATGGTCATGACACATATTCTATAATGAGTAATGATAACCATGAAACTTATCATCATGGTTTTAATTTGCAATGTGGTTATGTCAATCAAGTGTCTCATGATATTTATTTTATTGAGTTTGCTCCCACTACGATGGATGAACAGGAATTTGCTTATCTGGAGAATAATGAAAATTCTATGCTTGTGCATCATGAAAAGAATGCTTTATGTGATAGTTATATTGTGGAATTCCTTCATGATGCTACTGAAACCTATTACGAGGGAGGAACATATGCTTGTAGGAATTGCAATAATATCAAGTTTCCTCCCTATGTGTTCAAAGTTTTGAAGTTATGCTTGTTTTGCCTTCCTATGCTAGTTGATTGTTGCTCCCATAAATTTTTTGATCACAAAATCCCTATGCATAGGAAGTGGGTTAGAATTAAATGTGCTTGTCATGAGATTCATGATGTTCTCTTTATGTTTCAATTATTTACTTTTATGCGAGCATCATTGAAATCATCATGCCTAGCTAAAAAGGCATTAAAGAAAAGCGCTTGTTGGGAGACAACCCAACAGTTTCCCTTTCTGTTTTTGTGTGTTCACATGATTAAGCTACTGTAGTAATCATGTTTTGTGTCTTTTATTTCAATTAATTGCCAAGTAAAGCCTTTGGGATGACTCACAAGATGAGTAGAATTGATGCTGAACTAAAAACAGAAACTTTTTCCTCCAGTAAAGAATTTCTATGATTTTACGGGAGCGTCAAACAATTCTGAAATTTTTACACAGTCTTTATATACAAATTCTTCAGGTTGTCCTAATGTTTCAGAATTTTTAGAGACAGGGAAGTATGGTTACACTACAGTTCTTCACAGACTGTTCTGTTTTTGACAGATTCTGTTTTGCATGCATAGTTTGCTTGTTTTAGTGTTCCCATAGGTTATATTCAGTGATATAAATTATGGGAATGGTATAATACAGTAGGTATCATGTAGGAACAATTATGAATCTTGTCTTGACAGTACCTAAGTGAATGATTTATCTTTATTACACTAACCCCTCTCACGAAGTGCCGTTAAATTTTGTGTGATTGAAGTTTTCAAGTTTTGGGTGAGACACCGATATGAGGAGAATAAGGAGTGACAAGCACCTAAGCTTGGGGATGCCCAAGGCACCCCCAAGTTAATATCCAAGGAATACTCAAGCGCCTAAGCTTGGGGATGCCCCGGAAGGCATCCCCTCTTTCGTCTTCAACACTATCGATATATCTTACTTGGAGCTATATTTTTATTCGTCACATAATATGGGCTTTGCTTAGACCATCATTATATTTTGTTATTTTATGTTAGGTGTTATTTATAATCTTGTTTGTCAATAAAAAGTTCCAAGAATTGCCTTTAGGATGCTTGCATTGCATGTTTTGATGTGTGCTGTGTAAAAACACAAACTTTTGTTGTAGTGTTTGAATTTTCATATTTTACTGGAACGTGGAAAATTTCTGAATTTTTTACACAGTGTGGTCATATAAATTATTTAGCATGTCCTAAATTTTCATAATTGTTTTAGTTACATAAGTGCACTAGTTTAATAGATTACTACAGACTGTTCTGTTTGGACAGATTGCTGTCATAGTTTCGTTATCTACTTATCCTATAGTTTCCATAGCCTATATTGGTAGATATAAATTGTGGAAATGATAGTAAAAAGTAGATGATGTTTGAAATTATTATGCAACTTGTCTTGGCAGTACATGAAGTGTTGATTTATTCTTATGTGTACTAAGCTATCTCACGAGTTCTTTTCGAGTTTTTTGTGGATGAAGTTTTTGAGAATAGGTGAAACCATGATATGAGAGTATTGAACGAGATACAAAAGCTCAAGCTTGGGGATGCCCAAGGAACCCCAAGTAAATATTTCAAGAAGTCTCAAGCATCTAAGCTTGGGGATGCTACGCATCCCACCTCTCTTCGTCAACTATCGGTTAGCCTATGTGGAGCCTAAATTTTTATTCGTTCACATGATGCGTGCTATTCTTGGAGTTATATTTTTGTTTAGTTTGCTGTTTGAATAAAATACTTAGATCTGAAAATCTTTATTGAGAGAGAGAGTCCTCACATTGCTACTTAATTGTTTGGCTACTCACTGATCTTCACTTATATCTTTTAAGAGTAGCTTGTCATTTACTCTAGTGCTTCACTTAGATTAATTTGAGAGTTAGTAAATTTTGAAGAAATCCTCTCATGCTTCACTTATACCTTTTTGAGAGATGAAATCTTTATGCGCATGTGCTTCACTTAAATTAGGTTGAGCTTGTAAAAAAGCAATGGCAATACATGAAACTAGTCCCAAAGTGATAGATATCCAAGGAGGATATAATAAAAACTTTCATGAAGATCATTGGACAAATTAAACTTGATTCCTTGTAATAGTTTTGAAACATGATGATAATAATATGTGAGTCATGTTAGTGAGTAATTATGCTTTAGTAGGAATATTGGTGTTAAGGTTTGTGATTCCCTATGCAAGTACGAAAGTCAATAGTTATGCAATGAAGTTACATCCTACTTGTGGTGCATTACTCGGTGTTAGTTATGTTCAATGCTCACTTATGTGATTTTTCGTTTCTTGGTTTGGTTGCTTCCCAATCTATTTGCTAGCCTTCATTTTGTACTAAGTAGAAATACTACTTGTGCATCCAAAATACTTAAACCAAGTTTTACATTATGAGTCCACCATAACTACCTATAAGCGGTATTTCCATGCCGTTCCAAGCAAATTTGTATGTGCCATCTCTAAATTTTCAAAATAAATTTTCTCTTTTGTGTGCCCGTACCGCTCATAAAACGGTGGGGAGTGTCCCATATTTTTCCATGCTAGATGTGTTATTCTCAAGATGAGTGTTTATTCACTTGTCATTGCACGAGAGTGCGGCGGTAATAGGGATGCACATTCCCGAAATGAAAAAGAAAAAATATATTTACTTTATGTTGTCAAATAATAAATTCCTTGGAAAGTGTTGGTATGGAAGGCAACCGTGGATACGGCCCGCCATGGAAAGTGAAAGTTTGGTGGAAAAAGGAATAAACTTTATTTTCTGTTCGGGAACCGCCTATGATATATCTAGCATGGAAAGTATTGTGAGCTACTTTGTTGTTTTCGTTGACAGGAAAAGCATGCCACCCAAAATATTTCTCTCTCTCAATTTAAACCTTGAGCTCTGGCACCTCTACAGATCCCTACTTCCCTTTGCGAAGGGCCTATCTATTTACTTTATGCAATTTTTATTTTTGCTTTGAGTCTCCATCTTCTCTTATAAGCACCAGCTAGGGGGCACTATGATCGTACTTGAGCATTGGGCATAGCAAATATTTGAGTGTGTTTCATGAATGGATCAATCATTGAGCATGATGGGATAGGGATAACTTTATTTAGTGTTGATATTTTGAAAGACATGGTTGCTTGTTGACATGCTTGAGTATTGAAGTCATTCTGTTAAAACTAGACTATTGCTTTGAATCCTTTCCAAGTCCAAATGTCCATGCTATACAAAGAAGAAAAGAATATGATGAACATGTTAGGCAGCATTCCACATCAAAAATTCTGTTTTTATCATTTACCTACTCGAGGACGAGTAGGAATTAAGCTTGGGGATGCTGATACGTCTCCAACGTATCTATAATTTTGGCTTGTTCCATGTTGTTATATTATCATTCTTGGATGTTTTACGATCATTTTATTATAACTTTATATCATTTTTTTGGGACTAACCTATTGACATAGTGCCAAAGTGCCAGTTGCTGTTTTTGCTTGTTTTTTACTTCGCAGAAAATCAGTACCAAACGGAGATAAAACGCTGTGGGGATTTTTGTGGATTTTTTACAGACCAGAAGAAAGAAGATGGGCCAAAGAACGCCAGAAGAGGGGGCCCAGGCTGGCCAGCACCCACCAGGGCGCGCAGAGGCCCCCTGGCGCGGCCTGGTGGGGGCTGGGCATGTCAGGCACCCCCTCAACCGCCTCCGATGCCTATAAATTCCCAAATATTCTGAAACCATCAAAACTAACCCTAGACTCTCCGCTCCGCCACCACAACTCTCTGTATCAACGAAAAACCAATCTGGAGATGTTCCAGTACACTGCCGGAGAGGGGAATCCATCTCCGGTGGCCATCTTCATCATCCCGACGGAGGTCATGACGAGGAGGTAGTAGTCCACCCTCGGGGCTGAGGGTATGTACTAGTAGCTATGTGTTCAATCTCTCTCTCTCTCTCTCTCGTGTTCTTGAGATGTCATGATCTATATGTATCACGGGCTTTGTTAATATAGTCGGATCATATGATGTGTTTCCCTCTCTATCTAGTTGTGATGAATTGAATCTTTCCCTTTGAGATATCGTTATGTTGGATTGAATATTGGATTTGAGAACACTTGATATATGTCTTGAATGTGGATACCCGTGGTGACAATGGGGTGTTCTATTGATTCACTTGATATATGTTTTGGTGCTCAACTGGCGGATTCCCACGGTGACATTGGAGTAATCTATGCATAGGGGTTGATACACGTTCTTGTCCTACTTTCTCCGATAGAAATCTTGGGGCACTTTTTGAGTTTCTTTGCGTGGATTGAGTATTATGAATCTGAAATTGTTTGATGCGTATCGTATAATTAACTCATGGATACTTGTGGTGACATTGGAGTATCTAGGTGACATTAGAGTTGGTTGATGCGTATCATATGGTGTTATTCTAGTACGAACTCTTAGATAGATCGAACGGAAAGGATAACTTGATGTTATCTTAGTACGAACTCTTGAATAGATTGATCGGAAAGAATAACTTTAAGGTGGTTTTGTACCCTACAAACAGTTTCTTCTTATGTTCTCCGCTAGATAAGAACTTTGGAGTGATTCTTCGTTGCATGTTGAGGGATGGTTATGTGATCCAATTATATTAGCATTGTTGAGAGATTGCACTAGCGAAAGTACGAACCCTGGGTCTTGTTTTCAAGCATTACAATACCGTTTGTGCTCACTTTTGTTACTTGCTACCTTGCTGTTTTTATATTTTCAGACTACAAAAACCAATATCTACCACCCATATTGCACTTGTATCACCATCTCTTCGCCGAACTAGTGCACCTATACAATTTGCCATTGTATTGGGTGTGTTGGGGACACAAGAGATTTCTTGTATTTGATTGCAGGGTTGTTTGAGAGAGACCATCTTCATCCTACATCTCCCACGGATTGATAAACCTTAGGTCATCCACTTGAGGGAAAATTGCTACTGTCCTACAAAACCGTGCGCTTGGAGGCCCAACAAAGTCTACAAGAATAAAGTTGCGTAGTAGACATCAACGGCCACATTCAAGGAAGGACAATGATGGCATGCACGGCGCGCAGGCTCCGTGTCAGCTTGGCTCGGGGCGGTTCCCGGAGTCTTCGGGAAGTGGAGGCATCCGCGTCTCGTTCCGCGCCACGCATCAGGTTGGGCCCGCAGGCGACTGTGGCCCGCGGCACTCAGGTCGGCTTCTTCGGCTTCGCACCGAAGCCAACCCAGGCGCGCCTTGGGCCCGGGGGCTGCTGTCGGCGTTCTTGGAATGGGGGTACCCAGACCTGCCTGCCTGCGGCCCCGGGCGTGGCCCACTTCGACAGCCTAGTACGGCCCGGCGTAGCTTCGCTCAAGACAAGGCCCTCGCGAGAGCCCCGCCCTCGCGAGGAGGACGACGCCAAGACCCCCGGAGGGAGGGGGCCTCCCCAGGTTGCCTCCTGAGGGGCGGAGATTCCTATGCAGCGCTCGGCCTCGTGAAGTTAGGGGTGACGCAAGCCAGGCCAGGCGGGAACCAGCGGGCACAGGGGAGACAGTTTCCCCTTTGGTGCAAAGGAGGCAAGGACGTATGCGGGTTCCCAAGAAAGCCCCCCAAAGGTTTCCATTCCGGCACAACAATACCAAGACCGCCAGCCCCGTAGGACGGACGTCATCGTCGAGCCCACCTCTGCATCACTACCAGCTACTTTGCAGGCGAAAACCACCTTTCATCATGATAAGGTGTACTCCTTGTCCCCCTTTGAATTTGGCCACTGTGGGATCCCTTCCCGCCAGTGCGATAAGGGAAGAGGACCCGGGCCACTATAAATATAGGCCAGGCTACGCCGTAGGGAGGGGATCCAGAACCACCCGAGCGCCCTCGCGAGACAGCTCACCTTTGTACCAGTTCATCCACCAACCTCCTCGAGAGGCAATCCACCCAAAGCTGGAGTAGGGTTTTACGCTTCCCAGCGGCCCGAACCTGGGTAAATCGGTGTGTTGGTCTTCTTCCCCATGATTGAGTAAGTTTGATCCGGCTAGGCCGTGGAGCTGTGAGCTTGGGGACGAAGCTGGTTGGGATCTCCACACACGCCCCTGAGTTTGAACCTCCTTGGGTTTTGCGGAGCCCGAACTCCTTGTTTTGGTGGAGGATGGCCACCCTGGGCCCCCTCTTCTGGTGTTCTTTGGCCCATCTTCTTTCTTCTGGTCCAGAAAAAATCCACAAAAATCCCCGCAGCGTTTGGTCTCCGTTTGGTACTGATTTTCTGCGAAGTAAAAACAAGCAAAAACAGCAACTGGCACTTTGGCACTATGTCAATAGGTTAGTCCCAAAAAATGATATAAAGTTGTAATAAAAAGATTGTAAAACATCCAAGAGTGATAATATAACAGCATGGAACAAGCAAAAATTATAGATACGTGGGAGACGTATCAGCATCCCCAAGCTTAATTCCTACTCGTCCTCGAGTAGGTAAATGATAAAAACAGAATTTTTGATGTGGAATGTTGCCTAACATGTTCATCATATTCTTTTCTTCTTTGTATAGCATGGACATTTGGACTTGTAAATGATTCAAAGCAATAGTCTAGTTTTAACATAATGACTTCAATACTCAAGCATGTCAACAAGCAACCATGTCTTTCAAAATATCAACACTAAAGAAAGTTATCCCTAGCCCATCATGTTCAATCATTGATCCATTCATGAAACACACTCAAATATTAGCTATGCCCAATGCTCAAGTACGATCATAGTGCCCCCTAGTTGGTGTTTATAAGAGAAGATAGAGACTCAAAGCAAAAATAAAAATTGCATAAAGTAAATAGATAGGCCCTTCACAGAGGGAAGTAGGGATTTGTAGAGGTGCCAGAGCTCAAAGTTTTAAATTGAGAGAGAAAAAATATTTTGGGTGGCATGCTTTTCCTGTCAACGAAAACGACAAAGTAGCTCACAATACTTTCCATGCTAGATATATCATAGGCGGTTCCCAAACAGAAAATAAAGTTTATTCCCTTTTCCACCAAACTTTCACTTTCCATGGCGGGCCGTATCCACGGTTGCCTTCCATACCAACACTTTCCAAGGAATTTATTATTTGACAACATAAAGTAAATATATTTTTTCTTTTTCATTTCGGGAATGTGCATCCCTATTACCGCCGCACTCTCGTGCAATGACAAGTGAATAAACACTCATCTTGAGAATAACACATCTAGCATCGAAAAATATTGGACACTCCCCACCGTTTTATGAGCGGTACGGGCACACAAAAGAGAAAATTTATTTTGAAAATTTAGAGATGGCACATACAAATTTGCTTGGAACGGCATGGAAATAACGCATATAGGTAGGTATGGTGGACTCATAAGGCAAAACTTGGTTTAAGGATTTTGGATGCACAAGTAGTATTTCTACTTAGTAGAAATGAAGGCTAGCAAATAGATTGGGAAGCAACCAAACCAAGAAATGAAAAATCACATAAGTGAGCATTTAACATAACTAACACCGAATCATGCACCACAAGTAGGATGTAATTTCATTGCCTAACTATTGACTTTCGTGCATGCATAGGGAATCACAAACCTTAACACCAATATTCCTACTAAGCATAATTACTCATCAACATGACTCACATATTACTATCATCATGTTTCAAAACTATTACAAGGAATCAAGTTTAATTTTTCCAATGATCTTCATGAAAGTTTTTATTATATCCTCCTTGGATATCTATCACTTTGGGACTAGTTTCATATATTGCCATTGCTTTTTTGCAAGCTCAAACAAATTTAAGTGAAGCACATGAGCATAAAGATTTCATCTCTCAAAAAGGTATCATGAGAGGATTTCTTCAAAAATTTACTAACTCTCAAATTAATCTTAGTGAAGCATGAGAGTATTTCTACAAAAGCTTCCAAGCACACCGTGCTCAAAAAGATATAAGTGAAGCACTAGAGCAATTCTATAGCTCAAAAAGTTTAAGTGAAGCACATAGAGCAATTCTAACAAATCATAGCATGATTTTGGCTTTCTCAAATTGGTGTGTACAGCAAGGATACAAAGGAAAAACTAAAAAAACAAAGCAAGCAATGATACAAGACGCTCCAAACAAAACACATGATATGTGACGAATAAAAATATAGCTCCAAGTAAAATACCGATGGTCGTTAGAAGAAAGAGGGGATGCCACTCGGGGGCATCCCCAAGCTTAGTTGCTTGTTACTCTTTGGATATATTTTGGGGGTGCAGTAGCATACCCAAGCTTAGGCTTTTGCTACTCCTTATTCCTTCATCCATCGTGATCTCACCCAAAACTTGAAAACTTCAATCACACAAAACTCAACAAAATCTTCGTGAGATCCGTTAGTATAATAAAGAAAATCACTACTTTAGGTACTATTGTAAACCCATTCAAATTTTATAATTGCATTATACCTACTGTATTTTAACTTTACCATGGCTTATACCCCCCAATACAAACCATAGATTCATCAAAACAAGCACACAATGCAACAAAAACAGAATCTGTCTCAAACAGAAGAGTCTGTAGTAATCTGTACTCTACCCATACTTCTGTAACTCTAAAAATTCTGAAAAATTAGAAAAACGTAAGGAATTTGTATAGAAACAGTGTGTTAAAATTTCATCTCAAGATCACGTTCCATCAAAAAACGAAAATTCATATACTGGACGCAAAGTTTCTATTTCAGATTCAGCATCACTTCTACTCATCCTATGAATCATCCTAACGGTTCTACTTGGCACAAACACTAAATAAATCATAAAAACACAATCATAACAGAGGCATAATTGTGTCAACACACAAAAACAGAAAGGAAAAAGCAAAATTTTATTTATTCATTGGGTTGCCTCCCAACAAGCGCTATTGTTTAACGCCCCTAGCTAGGCATATTGGATAGATTCAAGTATTTTCATCTTTGGTTTTGGATCCATAGGATGCCCCCATGATTGATTCATATGGTGGCTTAATTCTTGTTCTATAGAAGTGTTCCATACCCTTTCTCAAGGAAATTGAAAACGAATATTGCCTTCTTTCATATCAATCATGGCACCTATAGTGCGTAAAAATGGTCTACCAAGTATAATGGGGCAAGATGGATTGCAATCAATATCAAGCACAATAAAATCAATGGTCACATAATTTCTATTTGCAAGAATAAGAACATCATTAATTCTTCCCAAAGGCTTTATAATAGTAGAATCCGCTAAGTGCAAATTAAGAAAACATTCTGTAACACCCCAAAAATTTAATCATATTTTTATTAAGTAAAATTTGGCCAGAAATAAAATTATGATTTATAACAAGTCCTTTAATAAATTTAGAGCCTTTTCTGTTTCTGACTTTCAAAATTCTTCCCTCCATATAGGAATTTTTGGAAATAATATTTTGCGCTCTGGTAGTTTTATTAAAAAAATTCATTTATAGTTTAATAACAGTATGAATTATTTTCATAATAAAATTTTGCCCACGATAATTCTTTTAATGACTTTTCCAATGTTTGAATTGCTTTTGGTGCACTGCAACCACTTTAAATAATTCTTTAAAAATTCCACAAAAATTATGGGAGGTCATGTGATGCCTAAATATCACTTTTATGCAAAAACCTAGCTTGGTGTTTTGAAAATTTTGAGTGAAACTATTTTTTTCATTTCTGCCCTGTATTTGAGTTTCTACAACAACCCTAATTTTTATTGCCCCAACAATTCTGAAAATTTTCCCACTTGTACTCCTTCCGACCAAAACCTTAAGTCCACAAGATCAGCTCCATTTTCATCTTGAAAGACCCCCAAATAACTCTCTGCATTCTCAGGGGCTGGCTAGACTACCCCGGGCATTCAATTTTATTTTGAAGACCTTACGAGGCGTCTCTCGAGTTCTCGGGCGGTCCTGTCTCGCCCGACCCTCTTGTAGATACCCGTCTGGCATTTCTTTTCAAGACCTCACGTGGCGTCGCCTGAGTTCTCGGATGGTTCTGTCTCGTCCGATTACTCTTTTAGACACCCGTTTGGCATTTCTCTTCAAGTCCTACCGTGGTGTCACTTGACACCCAACCGGCATTTCTTTTATATTTTCTTTGGATTCTCGGATGGTTCTGTCTCGTCCGATTTTCCACCAACCTTCTTTGTTTGTCGCTAACACGCTACTTCTGCACATGCTAATATGTCATCATGCCATGATTCAATTCCTGTCAGCATGCATATAATATAATCCAGCATGAGCATAAGCAAATAGTTTAGTTCATCATGATCATATATTATCTGCTGCATTCGGTATATCATTTGTTCATAATGTTTGCGAGTACATTCAAACGTACTCACTGGCTTGTCCCTGGTTATTTCATTGGCCAGGTCAGAAGAGTATTATGACGACGTCCATGCGGAGCCTAGGATAGTAGCCACGCGGGATAGGAGTTATCTAGTTCAGCCGTTCCTGTGGGAATGGAGTCCCATCGACGTTGGAGAATTCTCAAATCGCTTCCGTCATCCACCACAAGAAATCATTATTGTATCATTAGAGCTTTATGGTCTTGTACCCAATTCTTGTAATTGCTTGGTAATCTGTAACAAGGACGTGTCCACCAGTAACAGAGATCCTGGGACTGGTGATGACACGAGGGGTTAATTTTCTAGGATATTGTGCCCCGGAAATCCGGCCCCGACAGCCTTGGTATCAGAGCCAGGCTGACCATTGGCTAATCCTATCTTAGCCTGGTCATTATCTTTAGGTTTCCACACAGTCCAAGTGTTTCCTTGTCCATAACCAAGCCTATCTCATCTGATAAGCCTACACAGAGGCCAGCCGACATCTTTAGACAGTCGGTGCCCAACCTATCAGTCTATCCATCGGTCGTATGCCTGTGGCCGACACCTGAGTTGTCCCATTCGCAAGCATGCGAAAGACTCTAATGGCTTATAAAGAAAGCCTTGCCCCAAGCACAGCACATCACAGCCTCACTCCCAGTTCGATATCCAACCTTGGAAGGGCACGTTCTACGCCTGCTTCCACCACTCTCCCCGGAAGAAGAAGAAGGTGCTCCAGCACCCGAAACTTTTCCGCAAGACCCTGTAGACCTTTCTTTCGAACCATAGACGATCATGAGTGCATTTGAGTAGCTTGTAGTACTCGTTGCATGATGTAATCTTTGTAGTGTTCTTAGGGTGTATGTCATGAATATATTTCCATGATTGCATTTTGCATATGAGTGTTTTATTTATTGAGATATGCATTTAATTTTTCCGCTCTTAACAAATCTCGAGGACGAGATTTTCTTAAGGGGGGTAGAGTTTGTAACACCCCAAAAATTTAATCATATTTTTATTAAGTAAAATTTGGCCAGAAATAAAATTTTGATTTATAATAAGTCCTTTAATAAATTTAGAGCCTTTTCTATTTCTGACTTTCAAAATTCTTCCCTCCATATAGGAATTTTTGGAAATAATATTTTGGGCTCTGGTAGTTTTATTAAAAAAATTCATTTATAGTTTAGTAACAGTATGAATTATTTTCATAATAAAATTTTGCCCAAGATAATTCTTTTAATGACTTTTCCAATGTTTGAATTGCTTTTGTTGCACTGCAACCACTTTAAACAATTCTTTAAAAATTCCACAAAAATTATGGGAGGTCATGTGATGCCTAAATATCACTTTTATGCAAAAACCCAGCTTGGTGTTTTGAAAATTTTGAGTGAAACTATTTTTTTATTTCTGCCCTGTATTTGAGTTTCTACTACAACCCTATTTTTTATTGCCCCAATAATTCTAAAAAATTTCCCACTTGTACTCCTTCCAACCAAAACCTTAAGTCCACAAGATCAGCTCCATTTTCATCTTGAAAGACCCCCAAATAACTCTCTGCATTTTCTGTCCAGAACTGAAATTCCTCCAAACTTACACTAACAAGTTTTCCCTTGCACCAAACCAATCACACCATCATATTTACCAACTAAAGAGACACTATCCTGCCAAGTTTCACTTCCAACAAATTTGCCTAGCTAGCTCTTTCATTCTGTCGAACACCTTATGGGCGTGGCAGATATATTGCATCATTTTAACTTGTATTGCATACTAGGCCATATGGCCACATCAGCATGTCTAGCAGCTTCACCAGACCAGTGTAAACCACCGACCCAGTTTCAAACTCAGTCGACCCCTCTGGAACCCCCTGGCATTTCGTCGAACGACCTGGGTGCGTGCACTGGGCGAGGCCAGAGCGCCCGCACTGCACTTGTCGGCACCGAGCTACTGCCGCCACCCTACTGCCTCCCCCTCTCGTCCTTATCCTCTCCTGGATCACCGCGTCACCTCTGAACCTTGCCGACACCCAACCTTGGCCGCTAGTGTCGGCCATGACCGTCCATCGCCGCCACTCATCGCCGCCCGACGAAAACTGCCCCGCCACGTCTCTGGCAGAATTAATCGCCAACGGCCCGAGCTCATCCGCTCTCCACCGACCATACCAACCTCGCCGACCACGCTGACCATCCCACCGACCCTCACCGGCAACCCAACGGCTTCAACCACCGCCGTAATTGCCATCGCCGCCGTGCTTATCTTCCGGAGCCGCGGCACCACCTTTGCCCCGCCTATATAAGTCTTCCCGAGCTCGCCCCGTGGCATAGACCACTCCTACTACCACCTGTGGGCTCCCCCGAGCACTCAATCAACCGGAGAGGGCCATCTCCCCCGTCTTCGGCAACCACTGCCACCACCACCTTCTCGTTGGTTTCCACCTCTCCAGTGCCTCCCCTCTCCATTTTCTTTCACCAATAGACTTCTGGAGCACCCATGAATCCATCCCCGCCTTCAATTCCACCGGAGAAGCACCGTAGGTGAAAGCCCCTTCCACCCAACGGCCGCCGTCCGCTGCGAAGCTCGCCGCCGGCGAATCTGACGACCCCCACGACCATGGAGAGCACCGGACGAACAGTCTCGAACTCCTGAACACGACGGTGGCTTCCACTCCCCGAACGGTGCCGCCGTTCGCCGGCAAGCCTCGCCGGAGCGCCGCCCTGTTCTGCCGCGGGAGGACGACGCGGCGACTGGTCAAACCTGACCAGTGGGCTAGGCGGGGCCCACTGTCAGTGACCTTAAGCCGCGCCAGATCGGCTGTAAGTGGAGGCGCCTTTCCAAAGTGCGCCTTCGACGTCTCAGCCTTCGCGCAGCCGATCGGCCGGGCCGGCCCAGTAGCACCAGACGGTTATATAGCCCTCAGGGCGCGCCTCTGTCCTTCTCCTTTGTCTTTTTCCAGCAGTCTTCAAATAATTCCATAGCCACCAATTCAAGACCAAATTCTATGATTCAAATTTATGAACACTTATAAATTCATGCCCTATTATTTCAGCTAGGGTGAACATTTTTTAAGCTTTTTCTCCACTGGATCTTTTAAAATAGTCCATTTCTATATTGTTTTCAACTTAGTAATTTCCTAAGTAAATCATATTAACTCCAAATAACTTGCTTCTTTTTCCTGATATTCCTTATTTTTTTCTCTAGTTTATTTTAGTATTTTTTTCAAAATTTTCCAGACAACTTTTAGTACCGTTTTTGCATTATGTGGTGATTTAAATATTTTTGAAAATAGGAAATGGAGGGGAGATAAATATTTCAAACTTTTGGAGTGCACCCAATATTTCTGCATGCTCAAGGCAAGCATCTTGAACACTTGATATGGTGAATGCATGGTAGATTATTTGCTAGAATAATTAGAGCATGACTATATTGAATTCAAAATTAAATTTTCATATGGCTAGTTACGCATGCATGATCACATGGGAACATTTCACCTTCATTAAAGCATGAAGTATGAGTGAGTATGGTTACTTTTACTTGTCATATATGCCTATGATTGGTCTGGACTAAGCTGCAGAAAGGAATCAGTCACGAGTAAGGTGACCGTGAGACGGAATTCTCGTGATGACGAGAATGACTAGTAAGGGCATGTTGGGACATGTCAGATGGTGACCCTGTTGGGTACTACCGAGAGATTATGTTGTGCTAATCACTGCAGGAAAACTTAACCTCCTGAGTCGACCGTTGATCGAGTCTTGTTCCGGCAACCCCCATACTTGATTCGTGCTGCCACTTGTAACTGACTCAGGTGGGGTATGGTTCAGTAAGTTGTTAACCCCTTTCCTTGCACATACCACATAGAGGGCCACGATGAGGGTTTCCACGATCATGGACTAAATCCTGTCATCGGGTCAGGGGGCATGGGTGTTTCCGGCTAGGTGTAGCCGAGAGGGGGGCACCCCTTGAAATCCGCACGTATGAATAGTGATCCCATGCAGAAACGTTGGTTTTCCCCGTCTTAAAGTTTTTCTTAAAAGATGTTGTGGGTGATTCCTGGCATCCGGACAGTTAAGCTGGTGTGTGCTGGTCAGGTGTGTTTCAACCTAAAGACCGTAATGGGAATTAGTCAGTGTTACGGTACTGACTAAAGAAATCCTTTACTTGTGGCTAAAGAGTACAACCTCTGCAGAGTTATATCTATTCGAATAGCCGTGTCCGCGGTTAAGGACTACAGTCTGGGTTGGTCAAGTGTCGGTCTTAGAGTCGGTCTCCGGAGGAAATAATTAAAATTTGTGCATGGTTTATTTTGCAGAATAATTACTACTACTACTACTGATGTTATCATGAATATTATTAATGCTATGATTATTATTGTGGACTAACCCGTTTCTCTTAATTTTATTTTCTGAGTGTCTCAGGGGCTGGCTAGACTACCCCGGGCATTCAATTTTATTTTCAAGACCTTACGAGGCGTCTCTCGAGTTCTCGGGCGCTCCTGTCTCGCCCGACCCTCTTGTAGATACCCGTCTGGCATTTCTTTTCAAGACCTCACGTGGCGTCGCCTGAGTTCTCGGATGGTTCTGTCTCGTCCGATTACTCTTTTAGACACCCGTTTGGCATTTCTCTTCAAGTCCTACCGTAGTGTCACTTGACACCCAATCGGCATTTCTTTTATATTTTCTTTGGATTCTCGAATGGTTCTGTCTCGTCCGATTTTCCACCAACCTTCTTTGTTTGTCGCTAACACGCTACTTCTGCACATGCTAATATGTCATCATGCCATGATTCAATTCCTGTCAGCATGCATATAATATAATCCAGCATGAGCATAAGCAAATAGTTTAGTTCATCATGATCATATATTATCTGCTGCATTCGGTATATCATTTGTTCATAATGTTTGCGAGTACATTCAAACGTACTCACTGACTTGTCCCTGGTTATTTCATTGGCCAGGTCAGAAGAGTATTATGACGACGTCCATGCGGAGCCTAGGATAGTAGCCACGCGGGATAGGAGTTATCCAGGTCAGCCGTTCCTGTGGGAATGGAGTCCCATCGACGTTGGAGAATTCTCAAATCGCTTTCGTCATCCACCACCAGAAATCATTATTGTATCATTAGACCTTTATGGTCTTGTACCCAATTCTTGTAATTGCTTGGTAATCTGTAACAAGGACGTGTCCACCAGTAACAGAGATCCTGGGACTGGTGATGACACGAGGGGTTAATTTTCTGGGATATTGTGCCCCGGAAATCCAGCCCCGACACATTCTTCAATGTTGGTAAGACCAAGCACATCACATAGAGATTTCGGAATCGTGGAAACACTAGCACCCAAATCACACAAAGCAAAGCATTCATATTTTTTTATCTTGACCTTAATGGTAGGTTCCCACTCATCATGTAATTTTGTAGGAATAGAAATCTCCAACTCCAACTTTTCTTCAAAAGAGTTCATCATGGCATCAACGATATGTTTAGTAAAAGCTTTATTTTGCTCCTAAGCATGGGGTGAATTCAACATAGATTGCAACAAATAAATACATTCAATCAAGGTGCAGCTATCATAATTAAAATATTTGCAATCCAAGATAGTGGGCACATCACTAGTTAAAGTTTTGACCTCTTCAAACCCACTTTTATCAAAAAATTCATTAAGATTTTCACCCTCCAAATTATTGGGACGCCTTCTAGATAAAGTTGACTCTACTTCAGTCCCTTCATTATCAATTTTAATATTACTAAACAAGGAATCAATAGAAGAAACACCAATCACTTTAAGATCTTCATCATTTTTACAACGGCAATCACTAGAAGACGATTTTTCTAAGATTTCTCTTTTAGCTCTAAGCATAGTGGTTCTTTTCTTACTTTCATCCATAGAGACATATAAAGCTTTAATAGATTCATAAATCTTTGGCACAAAAGCTTTCAACTTGAGATTTTCAACATCATGAGAAATTCTATCAATGCTTTTAGACATATCATCAATCTTATTCAACTTTTCTTCTATCATAGTATTGAAAGCCTTTTGCGCATTGATAAATTCTTTAATATTACTCTCAAGATCAGAGGTGTTCCTATTATTATTGTAAGAAGAGTTACCATAGGAATTACCATAATTATTAGAGGAATTTCCAGGAAAAGGCCTACGATTAAAATGACCTCTATAAGCATTGTTATTGAAATTGTTGCGCGAGACAAAATTCACATCTATGGATTCACTATTTTTCTCAATCAAAGTAGACAAAGGCACATCATTAAGATCACTAGGATCATTTTTACTAGCAACAAATTTCATCAAAGCATTAACTTTATCACTCAAAGTACTAATTTCCTCTACCGAATTAACTTTTTTACTAGTAGGTGCTCTTTCGGTATGCCATTGAGAATAATTAGCCATGATATTATCTAGCAATTTAGTAACTTCACCCAAAGTAATATCCCTAAAAGTACCACCCGCGGCAGAATCTAAAAGATTTCTAGAGACAAAATTCAATCCCGCATTTTTTTTGTATGATCATCCAAAGATTTAAACCATGTGTAGGAAAATTTCTTAGCATCAACTTCATTCTTTCCCAAGATTGGGCAACATGTTCATGCTCAAGTTGCTTAAAATTCATGATTTGCGTCTTAAAGGAAATGATTTTCACGGGCGGAAAATACTTAGTGATAAAAGCATCCTTGCACTTATTCCAAGAATCGATACTATTGCGAGGTATAGATGAAAACCAAATTTTTGCACGATCCCGCAAGGAAAAAGGAAATAGTTTCAACTTGACAATATCATTGTCCACATATTTTTTCTTTTGCATATCACACAATTCAACGAACGTGTTTAGATGGGACGCGACATCCGCATTAGGATTACCGGCAAATTGATCTTTCATGACAAGATTCAACAAAGCGCCATTAATATCACAAGACTCCGCACTAGTGGCGGGAGGAGCAATAAGCGTACTAATAAAATCATTGTTATTAGTATTGGAAAAAAATCACACAACTTGGTGTTCTCTTGAGTCATCGTGACTACGCAAACAAGATTGCAAGCAAGGAAGAGATCGGGCGAGAAAAAGGACAAACGAAAAAGAGGGCGAATAAAACGACAAATTGGTGAAGTGGGGGAGAGGAAAACGAGAGGCAAATGGCAAATAATGTAATTGCAAGGAGATGAGATTTGTGATTAGGAACCTGGTAGATGATGATGGAGTCCCCTAGGCGCCTACGATAGGCACATAGAAGAGACCGCTTCCTCCCCGGCAACGGCGCCAGAAATTCCTTTGACGTGCTTGGACTGCGTCGGTATTTCCCCAAAGAGGAAGGGATGATGCAGCACAGCGACGGTAAGTATTTCCGTCAGTTATGAAACCAAGGTTATCGAACCAGTAGGAGGATCACCACCACCCAATAAGCAGCACCTGCACACAAACAACAAATACTTGCAACCCGATGCGAAAGAGAGGTTGTCAATCTCTTTACGGTAAATAGATAGATTAGGTAATGATAGATAGGAGAGATAGATCTCTCAAGAACACAAATAAGAAGAGTAAATATGCAGCAATATGTTTTTGGGTTTTTGGGTTTGTAGATCTGAAAACAAAGATTGCAAAAAAACGTAGATCGGAAATCAATATGATAGAAAAGTAGACCCGGGGGCCGTAGGGTTCACTAGTAGCTTCTCTCATGAGTATAGCGCACGGTGGGTGAACAAATTACTGTTGGGCAATTGATAGAAAATCGAATAGTCATGACGATATCCAAGGCGATGATCATTATATAGGCATCACGTCCAAGATAGATAGACCGACTCCTGCCTGCATCTACCTCTATTACTCCACACATCGACCACTATCCAGCATGCATCTAGTGTATTAAGTTCATGGAAAAACGGAGTAATGCAATAAGAACGACGACATGATGTAGACAAGATCTATTCATGTAGGAATAGACCCCATCTTGTTATGCTTAATAGAAATGATGCATGCGTGTCTTGCTGCCCCTTCTGTCACTGGGAAAGAACACCGCAAGATCGAACCCATCACAAAGCACCTCTTCCCATGGCAAGAAAAATTGATCTAGTCGGCCTAACTAAACCAAAGATTCGAAGAAGAAATACGATGCTATAAGCAATCATGCATATAAGAGATCAAAGAAGACTCAAATAATATTCATGGATAGAAACTAATCATGAACTCAAAATTCATCGGATCCCAACAAACACACCGCAAAAGTTTACATCAAATAGATCTCCAAGAGACCATTGTATTGAGAATCATAAGAGAGAGAGAAGAAGCCATCTAGCTACTGCCTACAGACCCGTAGGTGTATGGTGGACTACTCACGCATCATCGGAGAGGCACCTATGAGGAAGATGAACCCCTCCATGATGGTGTTTAGATTGGATCTCACGGTTCTGGAACTTGCGGCGGCTGAAATTGTGTTTCGTCGACTCCTCTAGGGTTTTTAGATTTTCTTGTAATTTATAGGCATGATAGTCGGTTGAGGGGGTGCCCGAGGTGCCCATCCCCCACCAGGCCATGCTAGGGGGCCTCTAGCGCGCCCTGGTGGAGGATGGCCACCCTAGGGCCCCTCTTCTGGTGTTCTTTGGCCCATCTTCTTTCTTTTGGTCCAGAAAAAATCCACAAAAATCCCCGCAGCGTTTTGTCTCCGTTTGGTACTGATTTTCTGCGAAGTAAAAAACAAGCAAAAACAGCAACTGGCACTTTGTCACTATGTCAATAGGTTAGTCCCCAAAAACGATATAAAGTTGTAATAAAATGATTGCAAAACATCCAAGGGTTATAATATAACAGCATGGAACAAGCAAAAAATTATAGATACGTTGGAGACGTATCAGGCACCGCCGGCTCAACCATGTGAATCGCGCTTTTGTTGACCTTCTGGTCACGCTTGCAAGTGCCCGTAGTAAATAAATGGTACTGGCCACTGTTCAATTGCTTGGGATTACTCTGATAGCCTCATTGATTGTGCTGCTGCTGATTACCTTGATTAGACTATTGATTATGACCACCATGGTTCCCTTGGCCCTGATAGCCATAGCTTGAGCCGCCATTGCCAAACCCGGCTCCCTGGAATCCTCCAGAACCTGACCCACCTGGCGGCCCATTGCCGTTGCCATGATGTTGAAACGCCTGGTTCCTGAACTCTCGCATGATATGACAATCCTTCCAAGCATGATGTAACGCCCAAGATGCGGTCCTATCCCTATTAAGGCACGAGGCCTCGACGGGGATAGAAGCGCAACTAGTCGTTTCGCAAGTACAGTAAACATTGCATACATGTAGGAATAGATGAGTATATGAGTTGGCTTACACTCGCCACAAGCTATCTTACAAGTTCACACAAATCATTCATACATCATCCAGAAGACAGGGTCCGGCTACGGACGAAATCAAACGATAAAAGAAGCAATGATAAACTGTCTTGCTATCCCAGGATCACCACCACGAAGCTCCCTACTCATCAGGATACGTAACATACATACGCCTACGTTCTTCATCATACTCCCACTGGAGCTGCGACAAGTCATCTAGCACGTACTCATCAACACTTGTACCTGTATTGTTGTAATTTGTGAGCCACAGGGACTCAACAATCTCATAACCCGGGTACCGAAACTATGTAAGCCATTGAGTGGGGAAAAGGTTAGGTGGTGAGGCTGCAGCAAGCACCTAAGCATGTATTTGGTGGCTAACTTATGAGAACATGAATGTAAATATGGTGGCCTACGTGAGACGGACGTGAACTAGCATGATCACTAAGTGATCCTGAACACCTACTTACGTCAATCATAACCCCATCGTGTTCTCCCTCGATTCATGTTCACGAGCAGAGACAGTCACGGTTACGCACACGGTTGGTGTATTTTATTGAGTTTACTTCAAGTTTACTATTACCGGGTGTTAAACAAATTTCCAAGTTGCCACGTAACCACGGGCACGGCTTTCCAAAAGATTCAACCCTGCAGGGGTGCTCCAACTCATCCATCACAAACTAACCACACGCCGCAGGAATAACCTCGACCACGAATCTCGTGATCTTCCTAAGCAATTCCGTTGGAAAACTGCAACCTCGAGATAGCCCGAAGTATTACCGGAACTCCTCGCGCAAGACATTCGAGAAAGGTAAAACAAGTCCAGCAAGACCGCCCGACGCGTCGACGAACCCAATAGGAGCCGCGTATCTCGTTCTCAAGACAAGACGAATAAGCTACGCATACGGAGGCCTGATAGAGATCTCCCGAGTTGCCCCAGGTTGGACCCGCGCAGTGCTCTGTTTTGGACCAAACACTCATGAGGAGCACTGGTCTTGCCAGACAAGTTTTAATCTAAAAAGAATGGTCAAGTTTTAATCTAAAAAGAATGGTCAAGGGGGTCCCCATAACAACACCGAGCATGTTAGGAGCGCAAAATATGGAATATAACACTGGTACTCAGAACTAGTGCGACAAAAGCGGAACAAAACACCGGCCAAAAGGCCAAGCCTTCCACCGTTGCCAGATATATATGTGCATTAAATTAAATAACAATAAATAGAGTGATATAACCAAAATATCCATGTTGACACATGGAAAGTTTGCACCTGCAACTACCAACGCTATAGGATACCATTAAGTCAAAGTGGTTTCAGCACATGCCTGATAATTCTTGGAGGGTGCCAGAATCATTCTGGAAACTTCTGGGAATTTTCCGAAAGAAAAACCGGAAATGTTCCGGAGCTGCCGGAACCGCTTCAGATGCTTTTCGCAGATGAAAATCACTAATCCGGAATTGTTCCGGAACGCATTGAAAATTATTTTAGTGGGTACTGGAAATGTTCTAAGCCCACATAAATATTTTCAGTTCGAACGGACGCTGAAAAATGTCGTCGTGAATAGTAAAAGTGCTTTTTGGAATTTTTTGGAAAACCACCTTTTGGGATATTTTCCCAAAAGGCTTCTAGAAGGGATGGATGGATGAGGACCCCCTTGGGGGGCCCACATGGGGTGTGGCCGGCCAAGAAGGGGGCTCCACCTTGGAGCCCCACTTGCCCACTTGCTTCCCCCTTTTACCCTTGGAAAGTGTTTCCTTCATGGGTATTTTTGGTATTTTGAATACCCATCCTACCCCTTGGTTTTCCTATAAATAGGAGGTGAGGGGGCTGCCCAAACCTCATCCCTTGCTCTCATACACATGCCATAGACTTGTCTGGCTTCTCTCTCCCTCCCAGCGAAATAGTATCGTAGAGCCGAAAGGCTGTCTGGGTTCCGGCAGGAACTAGTTCTGGACGGCGAAGCCCTGCCGGATAGATGACACCGTATGTGTTCAACTCTGTAGAGAGATCGTAGTTTCGGTCTTAGTTCGGGAGTGCCTCCCGAAGGGCTGTCCGTGTGACCGTCCGAGTTTCGAAGGTCCTCCCGAAGGGCTGTCCGAGTGACCGTTCGAGTTTCGAGGGTCCTCCCGAAGGGCTGTCCGTCACACCGTCCGGATGACTGTCCGACCGCCTCCCGGAGAGCTGTCTAAGGGGCAGATGAGGGTATACATCCTCGCGGTTGGGAGGTTGTAAATCCTAGCTATGGGGATCTGCACCGCCGATCGTCATCGACTCTACTTCCGCTGCGCTACGAGTCGGTAACGAAAAGATGAAACCTTGTATGCAGTCTCCATAGTGGTCCTGGGCTGGTGCGTAGGTCGGAAATTTTTGTTTTCTGTTGCGTTACCCATCAGTGGTATCAGAGCCATGCTATGCGTAGATGCAGGTTGCGATCTAGAATACATAGAGATGTATGGGTGTTGCACAATATAATTAGGTAGTAGATGAGTTCTATTACTGAAAATTATTTATGCGGGTAGCAGATTAAATCTGTTACCCGATGTTCTTGTTGCTTCCCTGGAATTTGCATATTTCTAATCTTGATAACAGCATGGTGGAGTTTCAATGTTCTGGCAATCCGCGATCCTGATTGATCAACGAAGTGATAACAGTTCATTGAATTCCACCGTAGTTAAAAAGAAAGATGAAATTTCGCGGACGAAAGGGCAATGCAGATATGATCTGCACGTGGGTCATGCGTATGACGAAGTTTAGTATGGGGCTCGAGATTTTATTATCTTGTGTTTCATACACCCCGCAATGTTAATCTAGCGACTTGGATTATCATGCTTGACGATGGACGTTGGTAGCTTCGGTTTGTTTCGAAACCTTAGAAGCCACGTAAAACAAGTTTTTGCATGAACCGATTAGAGGCGTCTAACTTGGTTTTGCAGGATGGTTTGCATGTGCATATGATGTGGTATAGCAGTGCTCATATTAATTTGATTATGTATGAGATGACTATATGATGTAATATTAACATGACCTGCGTGTCATGATTCGGCATGATGGCTGGAGCCATATGATTGTCACTTTAATGACCTATGTGTCAACCTTAAGTAATGCACTTATTTTATTAGCTATATAGATAGCAATATTATCTGGGTGCATCGACAAGGTGGTGGCAATCTTCGCGAAGGTGAACACCAACGCGAATGCCGAAGACGAAGAAATGAAAGACTTCTCCGTCAGAAAGGGCTATACCATATCATGCTATTATGAATTGCCTGAGATGTTTATCCCTTATGATGCACCCTTCTTGATTGTGCGGTAGTCGCTTTTTATTAGGGTGATCTCTCACAAAAATATCAAGTAGTTAGTGTTCTCCCAAGTGTAGCACCGTCACGGCACCTATCTTTTCGGGGTGCGCCGTGTCACACGGGTACGAACGATTAGAGAAGTGTGAGGCGGGTGAGTTGAGACCTCGCAGCGAGATCACTTGGTTGTCTTGACGTTCAGGCATGACCATCATGAGCTCGGAACACACGCATCGAAAGATGAACAAGAGTCACATAGAGATGTGATTGGCAAGTTGGCCTACCGGTTGAGATTTTCGTCATCAGTGGTGTTACACCAATGGCGAACAATTTAAATGCGGGTCTTGTATCACTCACAATCAATTATGAGAGATATTGATTTGAGTGGGAGCACACTGTAGAATTAATTCTTTTAATTCTCAGTGCAATTAATTGTGAACTTTGTCTAAGTGTAAATTGCATAATAGTTGTAGAATAATGGCTCACGTTTCCACCTTCCCTATTAAAATTGAATAGCTGTTAAATATCTGGTTAAAACTTTACGGTTGGTAACGTAATATGAGGATTGTCCTCAAGAGTGTCGAGAAGGACTTTGTCCTATCGCATACTTTTGGTATTCTCCCGCTAATGCTATGGATGATATGACTCTCATCCTTCGATCCAAAAGCTAAAATTCCGTTACGGTCAAGTGAAATATGTTTGCTTCCATGAGACTCGAACTTTGAAAGTTTCGATAGTTATGTGATATTCATGGAATCTGAAAATCATTTTCAGAGACAGACAAAGGCTAAAAGATATGAGATATCCAAAGCAATATTTGTTTGCAAAACATTAGTAAAGTGTTTACTATACATTGGACTGATAAAAAGGGATCCAGAAGAACGCCTATCATATGATATGAAGGTGAATAAAATAACAACTTAAAGAGAAAGGAAGTGTACGAAGGGTGTTAGTGAAACTTTTCACGCCTAGGAAGTCCGGGGCTAATGCCAGTCTTAAGTTGGGTGCTTCTTCTGAGAGTAGGAGAAATACTGAAAGTTAAACTGTTAGAAGTATGAAGGCAGAAAGAAAGAAGACTGGAATATCCAGCTCATGTATGAATGTCATACAAGTTTTTGATGTATAGAAGGCTAGTCAAAGATATAGTTCTTGAGAATTATGGTTAAACATGTTAATCACTAATTCTTGGGTATTGTGAGTTGATCACAAAGATACCCGCTGGATTGCATTCTGTTGCAACTCGATGTAAGAACTACTACGGCCTAAAGGACTTGTCAGAAATGAGGTTTAGATACGCGCTGGGAACATAGTACATGTTACTATACCTTCCATCGGTGTATTACCTATGTATTTATTTTCATAATTCATTTAGAGTTTCACACTCTAGCCCTTTGCATAAGGTATCTTGCAATAAGGTTGTTCATAAGAGAACTTTTGATGTTCGGTGTTATGAATAACATAAGGGCCATACTTTCATTATGAATGAGATGTGTGTTATGAATATTGATAATAATACATTACCTTTGGGTTTACTTTCATAATTCATTTTAGAGTTTCATACACTTTAGCCCATTGCACAATGTTTGTTGCAAAAGAGTTGTTCATAAAAACAACAATTGTTGTCTAATATTATGAATAACATGAAGGGCCATGCTTCCATCCTAGATGGGATGTATGTTATGAATATTGATGGAAATATGATACATCCATAACACTGACGCTAAATGTCACAAGACTAAAAGAATACCACACAAGTGTGGCACTGCATTTGGTCACATTGGAGAAACCCGCATGGAAAATTCCATTATGATGGATTTTGAAGTCGTTCGATTTTGAATCATCTGACACTTGCAACTTTCCTCTGAAAAGTGAAGTGACTGAAATACCGTTCACAGGCCATAAGGAACGAGCAAAGAACATATTGGTGATCATACATTATGATGTGTGTAGTCCAATAAATGTTGTTGCAAGTAGTGGATTTATCTATCTTCAGAAATGACTCAAGTAGATATATGGATATTTACTTGTCGAGACGTAAGTCTGGATCTTTTGAATTCATTCATAAGGTTTTCAAAAATGAAGTAGAAGTTATTGTAACAAGAAAATTATGTTTCTGCAAATTGATTGCGGAAAGGAATATTTGAGTTACAAGTTTAGCGAATGTCTGATGAGTTGTGAAAGGGGTTTCATAACTTGCACCTCCCAGAACACCACTGCAAGTGAAAAGTCCGTGAAGATGTAATCGAACCATTTATGACATGGTAAGATCAAAGATGACATAAATAAATTTGCCATTATCCCTTTTAAAGTGATGCTTTAGAGACTGCGGCTTTTACACTGAAAAGAGGTCCATCGGGTCTGTTGAAATGGCGTCATGGTATGGTACGCCCAACCATGTTATATCTTTTCTTAACATTTGGAATATGGGGCTTGTGTAAAAGGTTACAAACCTATTCCAAATCAGACAAGTGCTGCTTTGTAGGTTATCCCAAGTCATTTGGTATTCCCCCACCACTATACCTAGGCAAAGGATTTTGCCACAAAACGGTATGCTTTTAAAGAGAATAGTTCTTACATAAGGTGAGTGGGAGAATAGTGCAACTCGACGAGATAAACAGTATCTTCATCATCAGATCAAAAGAAAGAGACCTTGGAAGTAATTCCAGAGTTTCCTACTGCGACTGATACGGAAGTCTCTACAATAAAATGTATGGACTTCGGTCGAACTTACAGCTGAACCACGTAGGCAAGGCTCGTGCAAACCTCTCAGGTGCGCAAACGAGATATTGTTGTTAGACAACAGTATACCTACGATACACAAGGAAGCATTGATGGGCCCTGACTCCGGAATTGGCTAAATGCCAATACAATCCGAGATAGTTTCCATATAAGTGATTCAAGATTAAAATCTTGATACACCTTTCGGAAGACTTAGAGTCTAACGAATATTTATGGAACTTAAACTGATACGGATAAAAATGTTTTATCCATAAAGCTTGACTTGTTGCAATAACAAGTTCAAGGAGTTGACTACGATAAGGTTGTTTCATCGTAGCGATGCTTAAAGTCGGTTCGGGTTGAACTAGCAATTAACACATATTTCAATCATGAGATATGAAACAAGGATGACGAAAGGATTTCCATCTGATGGAAATAAAACCAAGGACTTGCATGTGTTACAGTCCAAGGTATTTTTTTCAGTCCAGAGGATGCTAGTAAGTATGCAAACTTCAGAGATCCAGCGATGGACAGAAGAGAGCAAAATGGAGTTGGAATCATCGTGTTTTGATGAAATGGTCAAAACGGTTTTAACTTCATCAATGGGTAACGAAGATGCTTGTGATTCAAGAAAGTAAGTGGGAGCATAATAATATTTCTAAAAACGTTGTGTGCTTGGCACATTGTTAATTGGAAATAAATTTCTTGACACGAATTAGGACTTCATTTGAAAATAGTTTTTTCGATGAAGTGCTTGGGCTAAATAGCCTTGATATTAGGTATGATGATCTATGGAGATAGATTTACCTAATGGGGCTGAGCAAAGATACATATTGACAAAATGCTAAAACCTTTTAGCATTGAAAAACGTCAAGGAGTGATTCTTGCCGAAGTCACATGGAAAGAGTTTTTGCAAGACTCGGTGTCCCAAAACACTGATGAGCAAAATACATGATGGTGATTCCACACACTCTTGTGTTTGGATTAATCATGTATTCCATGGTATGTAAAAAGAACCAGATATGTCCAATACTCCAAAGTTGTTGCGAGTATAGATACCAAAGTGATCATGGGACAACAGTGAAAGATGTCATTGAGTACTAGAGCAGTACTGATGACATGTTTTCTCGCAAGCAGAGATTATGAAGTGCTCTTTGTAAGTAATTACATCGATACAGTCTTCATCAATGCTCCATGTGATTTTCGATTTAAGTTAAGGGTTTTGTATAATACACAACATGGTGGCACGGTAGTTGGAAATTGTTCCAAACAAGATACTGTGGCGAATTCTATAACAAAGGCTAAGTATGTTGACGCTTTAGAAGCGACAAAGAAGTTGTTGAATCATATAGTTCATTCATGAACTTACTATGGTTCCAAGATGGCTTTGGTCTATGGGACACTATTACAGATAGTTGCTCCATAGCTCAGTCTGAGGAATCAGGTTTCGACCAATGATTCACACATATGCAAAGCCAAGTCCACACAAAATATGAATTTTGTGAAAGCGTGAAAACGCAAGGATATGCAAAGTTACACACGGAGCTGAAGTCGTCAGATCCGTTGGACATCAGGCTATACCACATGCGAACCATATTTTACACCAGTATGCCACAGGTGTAATGTGCATTAGCATTAACTAGATTATTAACTCTAGTGCAAGTGGGAGTCTGTAGGAGATATGCCCTAGAGGCAATAATAAATGTTATTGATTATCTCCCTCTTCATAATTAGGTTTATGTTCCATGCTATAACTGCTATGGTTCTCGAGTCTACAATAACCATGAGGCTCGGAGGAAGACTCATATGCACGTGTGGAATAATAAACGGTAAAATGTATTCCTAGTCTGGCCTCTAAGACTAGCTCAAGAGTTGCATGATGGTTCTGTTTTCCTGATCATGGGCATGTCTATGCCAGCAATTTTGAGGGCACAATTTTAGCAGAACATTTGTGTTGAATCGACCCGAATTGATGTTATGCTATGAGATACATTCGTCACAAGTTAAATGGTTAATAACACAGAGATGGTTAACATTTGCATGATTCCTCGGACCATGAGAGTATCGAGTTTCTTCATCCTTGATTCATGAACTTTGGGGTTTGTTAAACGTCATCCGTAACTGGATGGCTATTACGGCGGCTTACGGGTTCATGGGAAAGTATGTCAAGTAACTTGATAGCTCAAGATTGGTATTTGCTCCTTCGACGATGGAGAGATATCTCTAGGCCCTCTTGGTGTTATGGTATCCATCATCGTCTGGCCAGACACTTTGTGATTTGATCACGGGGATGCCGGAACACGGTAACGAGAAAAGAGAACAATACCGGTAACGAGGTAACTGGCATAGTGGACAAGTTGTTGATCCACGGGGATGCCAACATGTCTCACCTCAGGTATTTGTAACATATCGCGAAGCAACAGGAATAGCACACGGCAACTGGAGGTTCACTCGAATATTCGTTCGTGTGGGTATAGGGGTCAATATGGGTGTCCACGGCTCCGATGTTGATCATTGATCGGAAGGGGTTCCATGTCATGTCTATACTTCACCGAACCTATAGGGTCACACGCTTAAGGTTCATCTATCTGCTAAATACTAGACAGGGAGTCTGAGAGAAAATCACCGAAAAAGTTTCGGACACCGCAAAAGTTTCGGACACCGCAAAAGTTCCGCAGAGAGAACACCGGAACAGTTTCGGTAATACTGAAAAGTTGTTTCAGGGGATACCATTAAGTCAAATTGGTTTCGGCACATGCCTGATAATTCTTGGAGGGTGCCAGAATCATTCTGGAAACTTCTGGGAATTTTCCGAAAGAAAAACCGGAAATGTTCCGGAGCTGCCGGAACCGCTTTAGATGTTTTCGCAGATGAAAATCACTAATCCGGAATTGTTCCGGAACGCATTGAAAATTATTTTAGTGGGTACTGGAAATGTTCTAAGCCCACATAAATATTTTCAGTTCGAACGGACGCTGAAAAATGTCGTCGTGAATAGTAAAAGTGCTTTTTGGATATTTTTGGAAAACCACCTTTTGGGATATTTTCCCAAAAGGCTTCTAGAAGGGATGGATGGATGAGGACCCCCTTGGGGGCCCCACATGGGGTGTGGCCGGCCAAGAAGGGGGCTCCACCTTGGAGCCCCACTTGCCCACTTGCTTCCCCCTTTTACCCTTGGAAAGTGTTTCCTTCATGGGTATTTTTGGTATTTTGAATACCCATCCTACCCCTTGGTTTTCCTATAAATAGGAGGTGAGGGGGCTGCCCAAACCTCATCCCTTGCTCTCATACACATGCCATAGACTTGTCTGGCTTCTCTCTCCCTCCCAGCGAAATAGTATCGTAGAGCCGAAAGGTTGTCTGGGTTCCGGCAGGAACTAGTTCTGGACGGCGAAGCCCTGCCGGATAGATGACACCGTATGTGTTCAACTCTGTAGAGAGATCGTAGTTTCGGTCTTAGTTCGGGAGTGCCTCCCGAAGGGCTGTCCGTCTGTGTTGGGGAACGTTGCATGGGAAACAAAAAATTTCCTACGCACACACAAGATCTATCCATGGTGATGAGCATCTACGAGAGGGAGAGTGAATCTACATACCCTTGTAGATCGCTAAGCGGAAGCGTTTAAGAAACGCGGTTGATGTAGTCGAACGTCTCCACGATCCAAATCGCAAGTCGTCCCTCGAACCGATCACGAACTAGCGCCGAACGGACGGCACCTCCGCGTTCAACACACGTACGGCTTGATGACGCCTTCACCTCCTCGATCCAGCGAGTGATGGTGAAGTAGTGGTTGAGTTCCAGCAGCACGACGGCGTGGTGATGGTGGTGAGGAACAATCTCTGCAGGGCTTCGCCAAGCGCTACGGAGATTATGACGGAGGAGCTAGAGGGTTAGGGTTGCCGCACACGGCTTGGGGAAATCTTGATGTATCCCGTGTGCCAGCCCTGCCCCTCTATTTATATGTTGAGCCTTGGGGTCTAAACTTGGAGTAAAAGCCTCCTCCGGGTCGGTTTTGCCCGCACAAGGTCGGTTTGGCCCGCAGGGAAAGAGTCCAACTCGGATCCCTGCCGAACCGTGCACAGCCGCGCACAAGCGGTAGTACCGCTTGAGCAGTAGTACCGCTTCACACAAGCGGTAGTACCGCTTGGGTGGTAGTACCGCTTCCAACAAGCGGTAGTACCGCTTATGCGGTAGTGCTGCCTTTACCAGCGGTAGTACCGCTTAAGGCAGTAGCAAAACTTCCTTTTGCACTCTCCAATACCTCGTGGGCTTTATCCCTTTGGCCCATATAAAGTGTTGCTGCACCCGAACACTTCGGTAAACATCCGGAACCCCTTCCGGAGATCAAAACACTATTATCACATATATCAATCTTTACCTCCAGACTATTCCGGAGATCCTCGTCATGTCCGGGATCTTATCCGGGACTCCGAACAACCTTCGGTCACCAACAAAATAACTCAACTATACTAATCGTCACCAAACGTTAAGTGTGTAGACCCTGCGGGTTCGAGAACTATGTAGACATGACCGAGACACTTCTACGATCAATAACCAATAGCGGGACCTGGATGCCCATATTGGCTCCTACATATTCTACGAAGATCTTTATCGGTCGAACCTCTATGTCAAGGATTCAGTTAATCCCGTATGCTGTTCCCTTTGTTCTTCGGTATGTTACTTGCCCGAGATTCGATCGTCGGTATCACTATACCTAGTTCAATCTCGTTACCGGCAAGTCTCTTTACTCGTTCCGTAATACAAGATCCTGTGGCTAACTCTTTAGTCACTTTGCTTGCAAGGCTCAATGTGATGTTTGTATTACCGAGTGGGCCCTGAGATACCTCTCCGTCACACGGAGTAACAAATCCCAGTCTTGATCCATGCCAACCCAACAGACACCCTCGGAGATACCTGTAGAGCACCTTTATAGTCACCCAGTTACGTTGCGACGTTTGATACACACAAGGTATTCCTCCGGTGTCAGTGAGTTGCATGATCTCATGGTCAAAGGAACAGATACTTGACATGCAGAAAACAATAGCAATAAACTGACACGATCAAATGCTACGTTTAAAGTTTGGGTCTTGTCCATCACATCATTCTCCTAATGATGTGATCCCGTTATCAAATGACATCTCATGTCAATGGCTAGGAAACCTTAACCATCTTTGATCAACGAGCTAGTCAACTAGAGGCATACTAGGGACACAGTGTTGTCTATGTACCCACACATGTATTTGAGTTTCCAATCAATACAATTATAGCATGGATAATAAACGATTATCATGAACAAGGAAATATAATAATAACCAATTTATTATTGCCTCTAGGGCATATTTCCAACAGTCTCCCACTTGCACTAGAGTCAATAATCTAGTTCACATCACTATGTGATTTACATTGTAATGAATCGAACACCCATGCAGTTCTGGTGTTGTTCATGTTTAGCCCTTGGAAGAGGTTTAGTCATCGGATCTGCAACATTTAGATCCGTGTGTACTTTGCAAATATTTATGTCGTCCTCCTTGATGTAATCGCGGATGGAATTGAAACGTCGCTTTATGTGTCTGGTCCTCTTGTGAAATCTTGGTTCCTTGGCTAGAGCAATGGCACCAGTGTTATCACAAAACAGAGTCATTAGGTTAAGCGCACTAGGCACTACTCCAAGATCTGTCATGAACTCCTTCATCCAGACACCTTCCTTCGCCGCCTCCGAGGCAGCGATGTACTCCGCTTCGCATGTAGAATCAGCTACCACGCTTTGCTTGGAACTGCACCAGCTAACCGCACCCCCATTAAGAATAAATACGTATCCAGTTTGAGACTTAGAGTCATCCGGATCAGTGTCAAAGCTTGCATCGACGTAACCCTTTACGACGAGCTCTTGATCACCTCCATAAACGAGAAACATGTCCTTAGTCCTTTTCAGGTACTTCAGGATATTCTTGACCGCCGTCCAGTGTTCCATTCCTGGATCACTTTGAAACCTTCCGACCATACTTATGGCAAGGCTGACATCGGGTCTTGTGCACAGCATTGCATACATAATAGAGCCTATGGCTAAAGCATAGGGGATGACACTCATCTTTTCTCTATCTTCTGCAGTCACTGGGCATTGACTCTTACTCAACTTTACACCTTGCAATACAGGCAAGAACCCCTTCTTGGACTGATCCATTTTGAACTTCTTCAAAACTTTGTCAAGGTATGTGCTTTGTGAAAGTCCTATTAAGCGTCTCGATCTATCTCTATAAATCTTGATGCCTAATATGAAAGCAGCTTCTCCTAGGTCCTTCATTGAAAAACTCTTGTTCAAATATTCCTTTACGCTTTCCAGCATTTCTATATTGTTTCCAATCAGTAATATGTCATCCACATATAATATTAGAAACGCTATAGAGCTCCCACTCACTTTCTTGTAAATACAAGCTTCTCCGTAAACTTGTATAAACTCGAACGCTTTGATCACCTCATCAAAACGAAGATTCCAACTCCGAGATGCTTGCACCAGTCCATAAATGGATCGCTGGAGTTTGCAAACTTTGTCAGCATTCTCTGGATCGACAAAACCTTCTGGTTGCATCATATACAACTCTTCCTTAAGGTAACCATTAAGGAACGCTGTTTTGACATCCATCTGCCAAATTTCATAATCGAAAAAAGCAGCTATTGCTAACATGATTCTGACGGACTTAAGCATCGCTACGGGTGAGAAGGTCTCATCGTAGTCAACTCCTTGAACTTGTGAAAAACCCTTTGCCACAAGTCGAGCTTTATAGACGGTGACATTACCGTCCGCGTCCGTCTTCCTCTTAAAGATCCATTTGTTCTGAATGGCCTTACGCCCTTCAGGTAATACTTCCAAAGTCCATACTTTGTTTTCATACATGGATCCCATCTCGGATTTCATGGCCTCTAACCACTTCTCGGAATCCGGGCCCATCATCGCTTCTCCATAGCTCGTAGGTTCATCGTTGTCTAACAACATGACCTCTAAGACAGGGTTGCCGTACCACTCGGGAGCAGTACGCGTCCTTGTCGACCTACGAGGTTCGATAGCAACTTGATCCAAAGCTTCATGATCATCATCATTAACTTCCTCTTCAGCTAATGTAGGCTCCACAGAAACAACTTTCTGCACTGCGCTACTCTTAGGTTGAAGTAAAGGTTCAACAACCTCATCAAGTTCTATCTTCCTCCCACTCAATTCTTTCGAGAGAAACTCTTTCTCAAGAAATGTTCCGTTTTTAGCGACAAACACTTTGCCTTCGGATCTGAGGTAGAAGGTATACCCAACTGTCTCTTTTGGGTATCCTATGAAGACGCATTTCTCCGCTTTTGGGTTCCAGCTTTTCAGGCTGAAGCTTTTTGACATAAGCATCACATCCCCAAACTTTAAGAAACGACAGCTTTGGTTTCTTGCCAAACCAAAGTTCATATGGCGTCGTCTCAACGGATTTCGATGGTGCCCTATTTAAAGTGAATGCAGCTGTCTCTAATGCATAACCCCAAAACGATAGTGGCAAATCGGCAAGAGACATCATAGATCGCACCATATCCAATAAGGTTTGATTACGACGTTCGGACACACCATTACGCTGTGGTGTTCCAGGCGGTGTCAATTGTGAAACAATTCCACACTGTCTTAAGTGACTGCCAAACTCATAACTCAGATATTCTCCTCCTCGATCAGATCGTAGGAATTTAATCTTCTTGTTACGATGATTCTCAACTTCACTCTGAAATTGTTTGAACTTTTCAAATGTTTCAGACTTGTGTTTCATTAAGTAAATATACCCATATCTACTTAAGTCATCAGTGAAGGTGAGAAAGTAACGATAACCACCGCGCGCCTCAATACTCATCGGACCGCACACATCAGTATGTATGATTTCCAATAAGTCACTTGCCCGTTCCATTGTTCCAGAGAACGGCGTTTTAGTCATCTTGCCCATGAGGCATGGCTCACATGTGTCAAGTGATTCAAAATCAAGTGACTTCAAAAGTCCATCAGCATGGAGCTTCCTCATGCGTTTTATGCCAATATGACCTAAACGGCAGTGCCACAAGAAAGTGGTATTATCATTATCAATTCTACATCTTTTGGCATCAATGTTATGAACATGTGTATCATTACTATCGAGATTCAATAAGAATAAACCCCTCACATTGGGTGCATGACCATAAAAGATATTACTCATATAAATAGAACAACCATTATTCTCTGATTTAAATGAGTAACCGTCTCGCAATAAACAAGATCCAGATATAATGTTCATGCTTAACGCAGGCACCAAATAACACTTATTTAGGTTCATCACTAATCCCGACGGTAATCGAAGAGCGAGCGTGCCGACGGCGATCACATCAACCTTGGAACCATTTCCCACGCGCATCGTCACTTCGTCCTTTGCCAGCCTCCGTCTATTCCGCAGTTCCTGTTTTGAGTTGCAAATATGAGCAACCGCACCGGTATCAAATACCCAGGCACTACAACGAGAGTTGGTAAGGTACACATCAATAACATGTATATCATATATACCTTGTTTGTTGTTGGCCGCCTTCTTGTCAGCCAAATACTTGGGGCAGTTCTGCTTCCTGTGTCCAGTTCCCTTGCAATGAAAACACACAGTTTCTGGTTTGGGTCCAGCCTTGGGTTTCTTCACGAGAGGAGCAACTGCTTTGCCACTCTTCTTGGAGTTACCCTTCTTACCCTTGCCATTCTTCTTGAAACTAGTGGTTTTATTGACCATCAACACTTGATGCTCCTTCTGAATTTCAGACTCAGCGGCTTTCAGCATCGCAAACAGCTCGGCGACTGACTTGTTCATCCCGTGCATGTTATAGTTCAACACGAAGCTCTTGTAGCTAGGTGGCAATGATTGAAGAACTCTGTCAGTGATAGCCTCTGGCGGAAGGGGCATCCCCAATTCAGCCAGACGGGTGGAGTACCCAGACATTCTGAGCACGTGATCACTGATAGACCCGTTCTCCTCCATCTTGCAAGCATAGAACTTATCGGAGATCTCATATCTCTCGATCCGGGCATTCTTCTGAAAGATAAACTTCAACTCCTGGAACATCTCATATGCTCCATGACGTTCAAAACGTCTTTGAAGTCTCGGTTCTAAGGCATACAACATTGCACATTGAACTATTGAGTAATCTTCAGAACGAGCCTGCCAGGCGTTCACAACGTCTAGAGACTCAACTGGAGCGGGTGGATCACCAAGCGGTGCATCAAGGACATAAGCCTTCTGGGAAGCCGTAAGGATAATCCTTAGATTACGGGCCCAGTCCACAAAGTTACTTCCATCATCTTTCAACTTAGCTTTCTCTAGGAACGCATTAAAATTCAGGGGTGCTACTGCGCGAGCCATGATCTACAACATAAATATAGCAAAGACAACTTAGACTATTGTTCTAGATAATGAGTTTAGTTAATCATATTAGTTACAAAAACTCCCACTCAAATTGACATCCCTCCGATCATTCGAGTGTAACATGATCCAAATCCACCAACTCAAGTCCGATCATCACGTGAGTTGAGGTGGTTTCAATGGTGAACATCTTCATGTTGATCATATCTACTATATGACTCATGTTCGACCTTTCGGTCTCTTGTGTTCCGAGGCCATGTCTGTACATGCTAGGCTCGTCAAGTTTAACCCGAGTGTTTCCGCACGTGCAACATGGCTTACACCCGTTGTATGTGAACGTAGAGTCTATCACACCCGATCATCACGGCGTGTCTCGAAACGACGAACTTTCGCAACGGTGCACACTTGGGGAGAACACAATTTATCTTGAAATTTAAGTGAGGGATCACCTTATAATGCTACCGTCGTCCTAAGCAAAATAAGATGCATAAAAGGATTAACATCACATGCAAATCATAAGTGACATGATATGGCCATGAACTTGTGCTTTTGATCTCCATCTCCAAAGCACCGGCATGATCTCCATCGTCATCGGCATGACACCATGATCTCCATCATCTTGATCTCCATCAACGTGTCGCCATAAGGTTGTCGCGCCGACTGTTGCTTCCACGACTATTGCTAACGTTTAGCGATAAAGTAAAGCATTACATAGCGCTTAATGATTGACACGCAGGTCATACAATAATTAAAGACAACTCTATGGCTCCTGCCAGTTGCCGTACTCATCGACATGCAAGTCGTGATATTCTATACAACACATGATCATCTCATACATCACATATATCTCATCATGTAATTGGCCATATCATATCACATCATACCCTGCAAAAACAAGTTAGACGTCCTCTAATTGTTGTTGCAAATTTTACGTGGCTGCTACGGGTTTGCAAGAACCGTTCTTACCTACGCAAAACCACAACGTGGTGTAGTGATTGCTTTTTGATCTTCTAAAAGAACCCTCTTCATTGAAATCGATTCAACTAAAGTGAGAGAGACAGACCCCCGCTAGCCATCTTTATGCAACGAAGTTACATGTCAGTTGAAGGAACCTGTCTCGCGTAAGTGTACGCGTAATGTCGGTCCGGGCCGCTTCATCTCACAGTACCGCCGAATCAAATATCAACTAGTAACGGCAAGCAATATGTATACACCCACGCCCACAACTCGTTTGTGTTCTACTCGAGATCTCATCTACGCATAGACCTGGCTCATGATGCCACTGTTGGGGAACGTTGCATGGGAAACAAAAAATTTCCTACGCACACACAAGATCTATCCATGGTGATGAGCATCTACGAGAGGGAGAGTGAATCTACATACCCTTGTAGATCGCTAAGCGGAAGCGTTTAAGAAACGCGGTTGATGTAGTCGAACGTCTCCGCGATCCAAATCGCAAGTCGTCCCTCGAACCGATCACGAACTAGCGCCGAACGGACGGCACCTCCGCGTTCAACACACGTACGGCTTGATGACGCCTTCACCTCCTCGATCCAGCGAGTGATGGTGAAGTAGTGGTTGAGTTCCAGCAGCACGACGACATGGTGATGGTGGTGAGGAACAATCTCTGCAGGGCTTCGCCAAGCGCTACGGAGATTATGACGGAGGAGCTAGAGGGTTAGGGTTGCCGCACATGGCTTGGGGAAATCTTGATGTATCCCGTGTGCCAGCCCTGCCCCTCTATTTATATGTTGAGCCTTGGGGTCTAAACTTGGAGTAAAAGCCTCCTCCGGGTCGGTTTTGCCCGCACAAGGTCGGTTTGGCCCGCAGGGAAAGAGTCCAACTCGGATCCCTGCCGAACCGTGCACAGCCGCGCACAAGCGGTAGTACCGCTTCACACAAGCGGTAGTACCGCTTGGGCGGTAGTACCGCTTCCAACAAGCGGTAGTACCGCTTATGCGGTAGTACTGCCTTTACCAGCGGTAGTACCGCTTAAGGCAGTAGCAAAACTTCCTTTTGCACTCTCCAATACCTCGTGGGCTTTATCCCTTTGGCCCATATAAAGTGTTGCTGCACCCGAACACTTCGGTAAACATCCGGAACCCCTTCCGGAGATTAAAACACTATTATCACATATATCAATCTTTACCTCCAGACTATTCCGGAGATCCTCGTCATGTCCGGGATCTTATCCGGGACTCCGAACAACCTTCGGTCACCAACAAAATAACTCAACTATACTAATCGTCACCAAACGTTAAGTGTGTAGACCCTGCGGGTTCGAGAACTATGTAGACATGACCGAGACACTTCTACGATCAATAACCAATAGCGGGACCTGGATGCCCATATTGGCTCCTACATATTCTACGAAGATCTTTATCGGTCGAACCTCTATGTCAAGGATTCAGTTAATCCCGTATGCTGTTCCCTTTGTTCTTCGGTATGTTACTTGCCCGAGATTCGATCGTCGGTATCACTATACCTAGTTCAATCTCGTTACCGGCAAGTCTCTTTACTCGTTCCGTAATACAAGATCCTGTGGCTAACTCTTTAGTCACTTTGCTTGCAAGGCTCAATGTGATGTTTGTATTACCGAGTGGGCCCTGAGATACCTCTCCGTCACACGGAGTAACAAATCCCAGTCTTGATCCATGCCAACCCAACAGACACCCTCGGAGATACCTGTAGAGCACCTTTATAGTCACCCAGTTACGTTGCGACGTTTGATACACACAAGGTATTCCTCCGGTGTCAGTGAGTTGCATGATCTCATGGTCAAAGGAACAGATACTTGACATGCAGAAAACAATAGCAATAAACTGACACGATCAAATGCTACGTTTAAAGTTTGGGTCTTGTCCATCACATCATTCTCCTAATGATGTGATCCCATTATCAAATGACATCTCATGTCAATGGCTAGGAAACCTTAACCATCTTTGATCAACGAGCTAGTCAACTAGAGGCATACTAGGGACACAGTGTTGTCTATGTACCCACACATGTATTTGAGTTTCCAATCAATACAATTATAGCATGGATAATAAACGATTATCATGAACAAGGAAATATAATAATAACCAATTTATTATTGCCTCTAGGGCATATTTCCAACAGTCTGACCGTCCGAGTTTCGAAGGTCCTCCCGAAGGGCTGTCCGAGTGACCGTTCGAGTTTCGAAGGTCCTCCCGAAGGGCTGTCCGCGACACCGTCCGGGGGACTGTCTGACCGCCTCCCGGAGTGCTGTCCGAGGGGCAGATGAGGGTATACATCCTCGCAGTTGGGAGGTTGTAAATCCTAGCTGCGGGGATCTGCACCGCCGATCGTCATCGACTCTACTTCCGCTGCGCTACGAGTCGGTAACGAAAAGATCAAACCTTGTATGCAGTCTCCATAGTGGTCCTGGGCTGGTGCGTAGGTCGGAAATTTTTGTTTTCTGCTGCGTTACCCATCACCTATCATATCATGAGCATCCAGTTGCTATCCTTGAAGAAACTGAGCGTAAGACTCGCAATAAGTCAATAAATAAGAAGACTCGCAACATCACTCTGACAAAGAAGCCACTTGGGAATGAGAGGACCTTCTCCGTTCCAAATTTCCCGAATTCTTCCGTTCCTAGATCTCGGGACGAGATCCTCATGTAGTGGGGGAGAGTTGTAACAACCCAAGTGCATTCCTTCCAACCTTTGTAATATTTCAAGTCTGAACCTTCCAAGTTTTGCCATCATGTGGTTTGAGTAATATTATTTTGCTTCATGTCATTTCTTGCATCATGGCATCATAGCATCATTCATGTTTTGCATCATACCTTGCTCATGTGGTGTTGTCTTGTGTGTATGTGTGTTGAGGTGTGGTGTGTTACTTGATAGGATTCCCCTCCTCTATTTCTCAAACTATGCCCACCTCTCCTATTTCAAATAAATGCAACATGTGTGTTTGACTTGCTTGATCTTCTCATATAAAAATGTTGATCTACTTCCAAATATTCTGTTTAGAACTGTTAATAAACTCTCAAACATGTTTGAAGATTTTTGTCTTTTGGATCTTTGTAAAACAAAGTCCTATAATAAAGATATGTGTTTTATTTTGTTTGCTCTAAAAAATGCCAAGTCATTTTTAATAAATAGGGCATGTTTTTGTGATTCCAAAACAGATTTTCTTTCTCAAAGATTCACTTTTATTCTTCCCTGGCATTTATTTTTGTTTTGCTGTTTATTTAAAAGAAAAGGGTTTTGTTTTGAGAGAGAGAGAGAGAGAGAGCATTCCCCAGCTGGGCCTTCTCCTTCCCGCGGCCCAACTAGCATTCCCGCAGCCCAGCAGAGCCCTCCCACGCGTTCGTCGTCCAGCTCCTGTACGGCACGCCATCCAGAGAGCCACGTCGGCGTTCCCCTTGATTTGACGGCTGTCCGATGCCCATAGCCTCTTTATAAGGTGTCTCCGGTGCCCTAGGTTCTCCCAGCAACCCATTCCTTACCTCTCCTCTACCCGCCGCCGCTCAGGTAAGGCGCCCATGCTAAAGCCGTCGCATGTCCTCCATGACCCGGCCGAGCTCAAGCTCGTGCTCGGGGTAGTGCCTCTGCCTCGTCTCCGACCTCCCCGACGGCGTGGATCGAACCCTGGGAGCCCCATCCGTCTGCTTCGGCTACGCGCGTGACGCCTCCGAGCCCGAAGCCCCTCTCCCTCGTGGTCTTCTTACTCTTCGTCTCGGGCAGGAGATCACCGAAGTTCGTCGCCTCGTCACCGCCGACTTTGTGCCTCTGCGTCGATGCCGTCTCGCCACAGGTAGCTGGGTACCTTCGTCCTCCTCCCCACCATTTTGATTTCGCCGGTAGCTAGCCGTAGGCCGCGCCGACCCCATGTCATCTTCGTGCTCCCGGAGCTCCGGCCAAGTCCGTTTTTTTGTGTGTTGTGTTGTTGTGCTGCGACGTGCCCGTGCTTCCACCCGCGTGTGTGTTGCTGCTGCACACCTCGCGCACGCGTCGCGCGCCTTGCCTCGCCTCGCCGCGCTCTCGTCGCCTGCCTGCATCGCTGTGCTTTGCCATGATCGAGCGAGTTCCTCCTCAAGCTCGAACGCCACTCCGTACCCTACGCGGCCGCGTCCTACCACGTGGAACGGGACCCTCGTGGGATTCTGTAGCCCCGCCGTAGTCTCTCTGCCCCGGTGGTCGCCGGAAGCCTCGCCGGCGACGTCGTTGTTTTCTCTGGCGAGAGGTGGAAGAACCCCGCGCCTTTGCCTGTTCAAGAGTTAAAAAAAACCTCCCATATCAAGCCAAGCACCGTAGCGCAGTGGTAGCCCTGCCTCTGTCTCACCTAGGAGACCCAGGTTCGAGTCCCCACACCCCATATTTTGTTTTGTTTTCTGATTTTATTCCCGCACACGCATGATCATACATATTTCTTAGCACCCTCCCTTTAGACAGCAACTAGGCCCTATCCCAGTGGTCAGCAAGTTCGCTCGTGGGCAGGGGGTCTCGGGTTTGAATCCCCCGTGAGCTCCATTTTAGTTTTCCCTGCGATTTACATAGGTGTGTATGACATGTGGGCCTAGCCCACAGGGCACCTGGCTCACTGCCAGGTAGGCCCCTTTGTTTTTTTTCATTTGTTTTATTGTTTTCTGTCAATTGTGAGTATTTCCTTTTAAGGAAATATTATATTTTTGTTTTATTCCAAATCTGTCAAGTTCCTAGTACATGCCAAATCTGGCATATGAGTGTCTATAAGTGTATGTTTGATTTTGTGAATGGCATTTCGGGAGTTTTACCAACAGGAAGATGGGCATGTGATATATGATTTTGGGGTAGAAAATGCAGTGAATCCATTGGTGGTATTGGATTTTCCATTTGAGCAAGTTTGTGAAAATGTTATCTTGTGATAATATGCCATTTTGTCTTTTTCACATGAATTAATCCTTGCATGATTTGATGATCTTGCCAACATGAAATATGTTCATTTGGGTGTGCATTAGCCCCTGGTATTTTTTCTTGCCATGATAGATCATGTTATGAGTGGGATTCTTGACGCCAACATGCCACTAAAATTCTGTTTTCACATGCCCCAAATATTCTAAGTGTTGGAAATCTGTTATTTTGTTGCCATGTTATCTAGATGGTTCCCATGCATATGTTGCTCCTTTGGAGTTGGAACAATGGCATGAATTGTTGTGCTTGTCATCCTTTGTAGATGTGTGCCAAGGTCTTGTGGATTAGGCTATTGCATCCTATATAAAACTTGCTGTCAACATGCTATTCTGTTAACAAGTACCATGTTTGTCCTTGCTAAATTTCACTAAGTCTGAGAATCTGTTTTTTCCAATATGTCATCTTGTGAGGTTGGTAGCCATTGATACATGCATTTTATGATGTTGCCATAAAGTAATTAATTGAAGTACATGTTGCCCTCTATCACCCTGTTAATTTGCATGCCATGAAAGTTCCTGTAGCATATATAAAAGTTGTTGTCAAGATGCTATCATGTTAACTCAGATTCTGTAAAACTGGTATTTTCACTAAGTCCCTAAAAAAAGTGATTCAACATGCCATCTTGTGAGCATATTTGCCATTGATCTATGCTTCCTTTCATGTTGCTGTAGATAGATGAATTGTTGTGCATGTTGTATACTTCATGTCCATGCCTTGGTTGTGATTTGAAACTTGCTATAGATCTGGTTATATGTGCTACAAGATGACATGTTGCTATTTGTGGACAGATTGTGTGTTTGAATGGTTTGTGACTTGTGGGAGCTATACTCCATTGTTTTGCTTGTTCTTTAGCTCTATTCTTGATAGATTTTCATTTCCTATCCAGTGGCATCCTTGGAATACCAAGGAATAGCCCAAGGCCTCCCTCATCTTGTGTTTTGTCTTCGTTAACGTTCGTACATTGCCGTGAGTGTACCGTGAGCTACGTTACTCCGTTTTGCAACGTTCTACATATGCATTTGCATCGATTTTGCATGAAGCATTCATATTTGCCATGATCATGCATGTTCAAATAACTAAACTTGAGGTTCTGTCCAGAATGCTAAAGAACTTAATAATTGCATGAGAAACATGACTAGCACAGGGTTGCCATGTTAAATACTTCAACTTGGTCATGCATCATCTTGTTTGTGCATTGCACCTTGTTTGTATGTTTATTTGGCGTTATTTCTCTTTGGATAGATGCGAGTGTCGAATGTGAGAACGAGGATCCAGGAGAGTACAACTACGAGGACCCAGCTCTTTATCCCTATGAAGACCCAACAGGTAAGATGATCATACCCAGATCCCGACACTATTTTTGCCTTGCTAGATGTCTCGCTTTTACCATTATGTTTCGTTACCTACCACTTAAATTGTTAGCCTCCTAAATTGCCATGAAAGCCTCTAACCCCTCCACCACCAAGCAAAACATTGATTGGCTACGTTACCACTGCTCAGCCCTTATCTTATAGCGTTGCTAGTTGCAGGTGCAAGCTTTCCATGTGTCAACATGGATATTTTGGTTATATCACTCTATTTATTGTTATTTAATTTAATGCACATATATATCTAGCAACGGTGGAAGGCTTGGCCTTTTGCCCGGTGTTTTGTTCCACTTTTGCCGCACTAGTTCCGAGTACCGGTGTTATATTCCATATTTTGCGCTCCTAACATGCTCGGGGTTGTTGTGGGGACCCCCTTGACCATTCGTTTTAGATTAAAACTGGTCTGGCAAGACCCAATATAGGTACTACATTTGCTAAACAACTTAATAAAACTGCATAGGGCATAGCTACCCCGTGGATAATTAATCAACCCCCGGGCCAGTGCTCCTCATGAGTGTTGGTCCAAAACAGAGCACTGTGCGGGGCCAACCCGGGGCAACTCGGGAGATCTCTATCAGGCCTCTGTACACGTAGCTTATCCGTCGTGTCCTGAGAACGAGATACGCGGCTCCTATCGGGTTCGTCGACGCGTCGGGCGGTCTTGCTGGACTTGTTTTACCTTTCTCGAATGTCTTGCGTGAGGAATTCTGGTAATACTTCGGGCTATCTCGAGGTTGCGGTTTTCCAACGGAATTGCCTAGGAAGATCACGAGATTCGTGGTCGAGGTTATTCCCGCGGCGTGTGGTTAGTTTCTGATGGATGAGTTGGAGCACCCCTGCAGGGTTGAATCTTTCGGAAAGCCGTGACCGCGGTTACGTGGCAACTTGGAAATTTGTTTAACACCCGGTAATAGTAAACTTGAAGTAAACTCAATAAAATACACTAACCGTGTGCATAACCGTGACTGTCTCTGCTTGTGCACATGAACCGAGAGAGAACACGGTGGGGTTATGATTGACGTAAGTAGGTGTTCAGGATCACTTAGTGATCATGCTAGTTCACGTCCGTCTCATGTAGGCCACCATATTTACATTCATGTTCTCGTAAGTTAGCCACCAAATACATGCTTAGGTGCTTGCTGCAGCCTCACCACCTAACCTTTTCCTCACCCAATGGCTTACATAGTTTCGGTACCCGGGTTATGAGATTGATGAGTCCATGTGGCTCACAGATTACAACAATACAGGTACATGTGTTGACGAGTACGTGCCAGATGACTTGTCACAGCTCCAGTGGGAGTATGATGAAGAAAGTAGGCGTATGTATGTTACGTATCCTGATGAGTAGGGAGCTTCATGGTGGTGATCCTGGGATAGCAAGACAGTTTATCATTGCTTCTTTTATCGTTTGACTTCATCCGTAGCCGGACCCTGTCTTCTGGATGATGTATTAATGATTTGTGTGAACTTGTAAGATAGCTTGTGGCGAGTGTAAGCCAACTCATATACTCATCTCTTCCTACATGTATGCAATGTTTATTGTACTTGCGAAATGACTAGTTGCGCTTCTATCCCCGTCGAGGCATCGTGCCTTAATAGGGATAGGACCGCATCTTGGGCGTTACGCATGAGTAGATGGCTTGTTAGGATAATTGTGCTTCGGACACGGCCCGTTAAGAGCCTCCTCATAATTTCTGGGCTTCCCTCTGGCATATGGCTGCTTGCCGTTGACACGCTGATTTTTGAACCCTGCATTGGTGTTGGCCACAAAATCTGACCCGCCATCTGAGAATTTTTGCTTTCCACCATTGCCCTGGTTGTTATTATTATGCACTGGGGCGTTCTGTTGCTGACTCTTACCGCCACCGTTCTTCTTATCTTTTCTAGATTTGTCATCATCTGAATTAGGATCCTTCGTGCCATCAGAGTCGACATACCTGGTAAGTGCATCCATTAGATTGCCCATATCCTGAAACTTACGCTTAAGCCGCCCTAACTTTTATTTAAGAGGCTGGAAGTGATAGTTCTTCTCTAGAATTAGAATAGCTTGAGCCACCGCAATATTATCTGAAGAGTGGATAATGGTGGCAACCCAGCGAGCCCAATGATGGGCCGACTTATCCTCACACTGCACACAATGCTCCAAATCCACAATTGTCATAGGCTACTTATAAGTCCCCTGAAAATTATTGATGAAGCGCTCCTTCAATTCTGCCCAGGTGTTGATGGAATTGGGCGGGGGGCAGGTTCTTCAAGCATGTACGAGCCAGTCCCTCCAACATCATGGTGAAGTACTTAGCACAGGTTGCATTGATGACGTCCAACATGTCCATAACTAGTTCATAACTCTCAATCCAAGCCGCTGGTTCAAGATCCGCCGTGTAATTTGGCACCTTACGAGGCCCCTTAAAATCTTTAGGCATGCGCTCACCGCGTAGAGCTGACACAAGGCACGGAACACCAATCGTTCTAGCACTTGACCCGACGGCCACCGAAGGCGAAGGAACCACCGGGGGCGGCTGATAAGCCCCCTAGTCTGATGCATCTGCTTCTCGATGGGCCCTCTCCTCATCTACAATTGCTTGAGCATCCGTACGGCGCCGCTCACTGCTGGAGACTGCTGGCGACTCTAGGCATCAGCTGTAACTACGGCTTGGCAAATGAGTTGAATGCACACGCTACCGACTGTACGAATAATTAGCTTGCTAGGCAATTGCTGTTTGTAACAGCTCAATGGCGTTCCGGGCTTCAACCGTCATTGGCGACTCACCATCAATAGGGAGTGCAATAAGCCGGGTTGCCGCTGCTACCATGTTATCCACCAGGTCGGAGAAGTGCCCCGGCGGTGTCACAAAGCATTGCGGCACCATCTGAACGAGGGGCGGGTTTGGGCCTGGCTGTTCCCTCTGGAGCGGCTCTGGCTGGTGAGGTTGAGCCGCCACCCTGCCCCCAGGCATCTCCGAAGTCAATTGGGGTATAACTGGTGCTCCTGGAGTACTTGGGCCCGCTCCGGGAGAGTTGAACAAACGCTTGGGATCATAGACTAGGGGCAAACGGCTCTAGTGCCTCCTCCGAAGGACTGCATCAGATGCGCTTTGATCCAGGCTGATCCGCCACGCTTCCGTTGTCAGACGCTCTGCTTCTGCATTAGCCTGATCTTGCAGTGCAGCTATCCGGGTGTTCTCAGCGTTAATGTCTTCCTGGGCCTTGGTCATCTGTTCCTTTATCTTTGCAATCTCCGCATTGCGTTCCGCTTGATTTTCCATAGTGACCTCAGTCCCCAGCAAGCTCGTCAGAGCAGTCACCAGCTCAGACAGAACTTGAGCCCGTAGCTTGACCGAACCAGACCCCCCAGTTGCTGGTGCTGAAAGGTTAACCGTTGTTGTTGCTCCGGCCGCCGTAGATTGGACATCCGGCGCCGTCCCAGCCATGAATATGGCGGCTTGGCACATCGGCTCATAGAGGTCCGGAATACTGTTGCCATCGGACCAGCCCCCAAGCCCGCCGTCTTCAAGCTAGTAAACTGACTCTGCCTCTCCGGTCGAGGACTCCTCATCTGAGTAGAAGAGAGTCTCTCCCCCAGACACGGGGTTTTCCTCCAGTTCTGCGCCCTGCACAAAACAAACAAAGACATGCTTCTGGACGGCTTGAATCTGGGCGGGTTGCGCGTGCCGAGCCGACTCGACGAGGTCGGTGCAGATGTCCGGCTTGGGTCCTAACCCGCCGATCTTGCCGATGAAGACATGAATCTTGCCGAAGGGGACCCGGTACCCGTACTCGATTTAATCGGCCTCGGGAACCCAGCCGGCGTCGTCGATGTAGAGCTTGCCGCAGCGACTCTTCGTCATCCTGCCAACGGCGTATCTCTCGATCCCTGGGAAAGAGCCCTTCAAGAACTCGAAACCACCATGCGCTGGTCCCACGGTGGGCACCAACTGTCGTGGTCTTGTCACGGAAAATGTCCTAGTGTGAGGACTTAGACGTGAGGCCATCGCAACCGGGTGATTAGCTTGTCGGGGTTGATCGGAATCGAGAGACTCGGTTTACCCAGGTTCGGCCCCTCACGATCAAGGTAATAGCCTACTCATGCTTTTCTGCTTATTGCTTGGTGATCAATACAAGGGAGCGGATTCGTTTGACCTAGCTATTGATCGATTGTAACTTAAGTCTATTGGCCTCAGGGACTTGCCTTTATATACAGGTCGAGACCCTGGGCCTTACAAGAGTCCGAGTAATGTTACAACTCGTGACTTAGTATGTCTCTAACACGCCTTGCCTCCCAAGCAAGGAAACTCATGGCGACCTCTCACCTCTTGGGCCTTGAGTCGCCATCTTCTAGTATTGGGCCTCAAGCTGGCTTACTTGATAAGTCGCCTTGCCAGTCTTGCTCTTCAGTATCGCAACCCACCTTGAGTCTTGTCAACGAGCCACCATGAAGATGACCCGGCCCAATAGGGCGGGTCATATCATGGGGTAATATCCCAGCACCAACCGAGGTTGATACTTATGAGAGTACTTACCTGGACATTCTGCTTCAGTGCTTCGCGGGCGTCATACGCCTCCTTCAGTCGGCCACATATAATCTCCAGTTGGATCAAGGCCTCCTTGCCCGCTCCCACCTGATCCTCTGGGACATTCTGCAGGGTGAAAATGTGGGCTGCTGGGGGTGTCGGTGGAGCAGCTGAAGAACTGGTTCCAAGTGCGGCTTCAGCTCTTCGAGTGGCGCCCTGAACTGGAGTCGAGGCCCTAGCCGAAGAAGTCCTGGTCAGTCGGGGAGGAGTAACGTCCCGCCTCACGACGTCCGCGTCAACCGAGGGGTTCGACGAGTCAACCTTGTCATCCTCTTCAATCTCAATCACCTCACGCGGCCCTGCGAACATCCAAAACACTCGGACATAAGCAACAGAGGAAGAAAATGGTAGTCGAGTGAAAGCAAACCAAGATTACATTTCGAAGACACTGCATCGACCTCTGTTTGGCCCTTCTTCGGAGCCTTGGGGTCAAGTGAGGCGGTTGAAGTGTCAGCACTATGAACCATCAAGTCAGTCGGCCACAGATCACTTGGAAGGAAAGATCACAAAATATCAACAAAATGACATACTGAGAACTTACTTCGAGGTCACGAGCACCTGCACCTTTATGTACGGCAGAGCGGCCTTCCGGGGGCTTAACCGTTGTGACTTTGGGTTGTTTCGCTGCCTTCTCGGGTGGCTCGGTAGCCTCGCCTTGCGCACGCTTGGTGGTACGCATTGCAGGAGCTGGATGAGCAGCAACTGGCCCTTTGCCGCGAGCATTCGGGTCTTGCCGCGCCTTCGAGCGGCTCTCCGTCAGAACGGTCTCCGACAGGGATGAATCGTCCACATCCCCCTCCTCGGACTCGTACTCCTCATTCGATTCCTCATCTTCGTTGTCATCGCTGTCCGATGCCTCCTGGCGTTCATTGTCGTTGGCCACGTCCGTGGGCTCCCTGCTCACGACTGGCACTTGGCTGATCATCGTCTAGAAAGTCTGCCAAGTGAGAAGTGAAATCATGTCAGATTCAGTTCGATGTCAAGAATATACATGGATTGAAGAAGTTCAAACTTACATCGATTGGTGGATTCTCTGCGTCGAAAGGAGGAATCAGCCGACTGCCCCTCGGGTTGTCGCGTGCGCAAGTGATGGACTTGATCTTCGCCTCCACCGTCTCTAAGTCGAGCTCTTCCGGGTGAACTGCGTGGAGTCATCCGGTCCTGCATAAGTCCACATTGGTCAGGCCCTAGCCTGCAGGGGCTGAATCCGCCGCTTGAGGAAGACCTCCAAGAGATCCAGCCCTTTCACCCCCTTGTTGACGATGCTCACCACCGCGGTCACCAGAATTTCCACATCCACCCTCTCCTCCTTGCCATGAGCAAGGTCGGGGGATACCACACTCGCTCCACCGAGTACGATGGCAGGCCCGAGAGACCGCCAGCAAGGGGGTGTCTTTGTAATAAAACCATGACTCCTGCCACCTCTTCACCGAATTAGGGAATGACATGGAGGGGAAGCTAGCTTTGCCCCTGAGTTGCACGCCTAAGCCCCCGCATAGCTGAATAACATTGGTCTTGCCTTCACTCGGATCGGTTTTCTTTACGATCATTGCTCGGCAAGTGAAGAGGTGCTTAAAAAGCCCCTAGTGCGGATGACAACCAATGAAGTTTTCGCAAAGAGAGACGAAAACGGCCAAGTAGGAAATGGCATTGGCAGGAAGATGGTAAAGTTGCGCCCCGAAATAATCAAGGAATGCGCGGAAACATGGATGCAACGACAGAGAAAAACCTCGCTCAACGTGGGTCACGAGGAGGACTCGTTCGTCCCCTCACGGCGCGGGCTCGACCTTGCCCGTCTCTGATAGCTGCCAGCTCCCTGTGACGAGAAGCCCCTGGTTCTCCATCTCCTGCAGCCGACCCGCGGTTACCCGTGTCGCCAGCCAATCGCCCTGGATGAGTCCCGCCGGCGGACCGGCGCTCGAGGACGACCGCGGGACCCCTTCTTCGCCCACTCCGCTTTCGCAGTCGTGCTCTGCATCATCTTCGACGGATGGGGCGGAGGGTCAGAGGCGGAATCCGGGAGGAAAGAGCTCGGAAGAGTGCTTGAGGAGTCGAGGAAGGAGAAAGAGTCAACCTGGCAATCGGGTCGGGTTTGGTCGGGTCGACCTCTACCAAACCCATGCCAAAATTATTATCGGGTAGATCACTTGCCCACGACCCTACCCATGGGTCTGAAATCAAACACATGCCCGAACCCATCGGGTAACCCGACCCATTCGGGCAACCATCGGGTTCAACGTTTATTTCCAAATTTTATATATTCATGCGCTCAATCATAGGCTTGTGTTTGGCCGCTCCAGCCATTTGCCATCTCCACTCGTCCCTGATGTTTGTTTTATAGTAGAGCAGCACCCACCAGGCGCTTGAGTAAGCGAGGTGGTACTAAAAAATTTCCATATCACGTACAACCATATCCTCCATTTACTGTTTAGAGGCCCAATAGGCCAATATATTACATCGTTTTCAAAGGCTGGAATTTGGTTCATCTATTGGCTAGGATACATACCTGCATTTAAACAAAAAAGGTTGACATGTCATATACAATAAATATATATATTGAATTGTTAGTATTAATCGGGTGACCCATTGGGCAAACCATGGGCAAGACCTTACACCCATACCCTACCCATGACTAATCGGGTTACCCATGGGTAAGACCCATAGGCGAAATCGATGACCCTTACCCTACCCATTCGGGTCGGGTGCCCATGGGCGCCCATGCCCATGGGCGGGATTGCCGGGTTGAAGAAAGAGGGATCTATCAGGTTGTTTCTCCCGAGAGATAATCGGACGCTTTCCGACTGAATGAAGCAGCCAGCCTGTGTGATCGGTCTCCTCTATTTTAATTTAAACTTCTTCATTTTTATTCTTTAGTAACAAGGAAAATCTAAGTTTTCTATAAATATCGAACTTCTCTATTTTTGTAATTTATACTTCTTGGTTTATTTCTGTTAGCATCGAAATATACTTCTAGTGTTTTTCTAATTTTAGAAACAATGACGGTCCTTTTTTATGATTTTTGAACTTCTCTATTTTAAAATGCAAACTTCTTTTTTTTCAACTTTGAGGAAAATCTGGATTTTGTATAAACATTAAACTTCTCCTTTTTAAATTTGGACTGCTTGGTTTTTATTTTCAATTATTTATTTTTACATGTCACCGCTCATATTTACTTATTTGAACTTCAACAAAAACTCGATTGTTTTTAAACATCACAACAAAGAGTAGCAATTGTAGAACTTTTGAGATTGGTTACATGTGAAAATTTTCTTTTTTGGATCATTGTAGTTTCGAAAAAACATAGACACATACGGGAGTGAGAATTATGTGTGCTTAATGTGGGTAGCAATTTCGAACTTTCCCTCGCCGAGCACTTGAACTTCTAGCAACAATTGTTTTTCATTTTATGAGTTTGTTTTAAAAATGCAAAAAATGGCGTTGGTTTCTGTTTTTGTTTTTTGAACATGTAAATCCTAGTTTTTAATAAACTTCAAACTTCTGTGCTATTTTAATTTGAACTTCACATTGGTTTTATTTTCTATTAGCGGTTAGAATCCGAGTTTTTAATAATCATTGAACCACTCCGTTATTTTAATTTGAACTTCTAGGTTTGTTTTAGAAATGGGGAAATCCATTTTCTAATTAATTTTTTTGAACTTCTAGGTTCCTTATTTTTCGAACTTGTTGCAATGAACATTTTTAGGTTTCATTTTATTACCTTTTCCTCATTCGAACTTGTGGTGTGATCTGCACACACCCACACCCAAAACACATATTTGGCATGTGATTTTGCATGCAAACATTTCTTTTATAAGATATTTTGAACTTCTTATTTTTGTATGTATGAACTTTGGATTTATTTAAGAAATAAAGGAAAAACATACCCATAGCACGAGCACACCGAACGCAGACACACACGACCACCAGACGCACGCACACACGGCCATGTTATAAAAGAAATGGGTGACGACACACTGTGGGCTTCCCATGTTTGCTAAATTAGTTCCATTTATCTCAAAATGAGGTTCAGTGGCGATTTTCCTTCTTTGTTAGTAATCGCAGGACTTCTGACATTCACCAAACATGAAAAACCATGCGTGCGCAGGGAGCAGTGTGTGTAGCATGTTTCTGCACGCGACTTTATACATGAACTTCATATTGAATTTACATTTTATACATGAACTTCATTGTGAATTTACATTTTATTTCTACACGTAAATTTTGTACACGAACTTTTTATCGTGTTATATATTTTGAACTTTTCATTTCATATATTTGAACTTCTTTCTCTTTCTCTTATATACAAAAAAAAGAAAAAGGAAAACCACCCGTTTTTTGCACGAACACACTCACACGTAGAGAACGCATGCACACACAGGGAGAGGAGGGCTGGTGGTTGTCCAGGCCGAACTTCACTGTATAGATGGAGAAACGCCATTAGTTGGTGTATTGCAGCACCGCTCTTGCCTAAGTCACATACTTTTATTCACATCCACATGTCCCTCCTTATCCATTCAATGCTGGTTACCCATTTTCTCTAAGGTTTCTTTCTTCTCTTGCTTCTTCCTTTATGTGCATCATGATTGATTTTTTTTTGCTTCAAACGAGCAAGCGGAGCAGGATAACAATATCATATGATCATAATAGTTGAACACCAGTAGCAATAACTTCTAAAATTCAAAAATGGGAACCATAATAATAATTTTCACAACTGTCCTCTGCATCTGAACAAAAAATCCTGGTGAGGACGGCGGAGGCGCGAGATCTTGATCGGCAACAGTGCGGGTCACCGGCACCGGCGTTCGCGGCCCTCCCGCAACGACCAGCGCGTTGGCACCCCAGACCACTAACGCCGGCGCGTGGAGTGAGCCGGTGGGAAATCTTGGGGGTCAAGTTGCAATGTTGAGGACGTGGGGATGAGTTTTTTTTTCAGGCTGTAGTTCTGGTGGTTTAGTTCGGGAACACCCGATCAACCCCTATATAGGTGCGTTGTTATCAGAATAATATTCTGATCATGGGATCAGAATAGTGTGTGTGTGTGTGTGTGTGTGTGTGTGTGTATAGTCAATGAAGAGAAACTCAAATGAAGAACACTAGTTGTAAAGTTTGAAGAATTTGAAATTTTGAGGAATTTGCAAACTTTTATGAATTTGAAAATTTGCAAAATGATGTAAAATTTCAATTTCGAAGAATTTCAACCATGGTTGGTGGCGTGACCCACCGTATAAGAATTATGATGATTTCAGACACCGCGTACAATTGTCGTAGGGTTTTGAGAATCAAATTCTTCATTAATTTCTTCACACTTAGAGAGTTAGTCTTCATTGATTGAAGAAAAACGTTACTTCGTGTGTTGCACATCAAAGTCATCAATTTTGCATAAGTGTTAGGATGTGTGTCCTTTCAAAGAACATTAGAAGATTCTAAGATATTTAGCTCACACTGCAACTTGCAAAATCTCTTTTCATCCAAGGGCTTAGTGAAGATATCAGCCAGTTGTTCTTCAGTCTTCTCATGGTCGATGAAGATGTCGCCCTTCAACACATGGTCACGAAGAAAATGATGACGAATCTGAATGTGCTTTGTCTTCGAGTGCTGAACTGGTTTGTGAGCAATCTTGATGGCACTCTCGTCGTCTCAGTAGAGAGGGACATTCTACACGCTGATGTTGTAGTCCTTGAGGGTTTGCTTCATCCACAACAATTGAGCACAACAGGAACCAGCAGCAATGTACTCAGCTTCAGCAGTAGATGGTGACACACAGTTCCGCTTCTTCGAGGACCAACAAATTAGGGATCATCCGAGGAAATGGCATGTGCCTGATGTTGACTTGTGATCCACACGATCACCAGCATAGTCAGAGTCAGAATATACAATAAGGTCAAGATCTGAGCCCTTGGGGTACCATATTCCAAGTGTTGGTGTGTGAGCTAGATATCAATGAATATGCTTCACAGCTTTATGATGTGATTCCTTTAGTGTTCGTTGGAAACGAGCACACATGCAAACACTAAGCATAATATTTGGCGTAGATGCACATAGGTACAATAAAGAGCCAATCATGCAGCGATATACCTTCTGATCAAAATCTTCACCATTTTTGTCAGTGTAGAGGTGGCCGTTTGTGGGCATAGGAATCTTGACGCCTTTGCAGTCTTGCATGCCGAATTTCTTCAGGACATCCTTGAGGTATTTCTCTTGAGATATGAATATGCCATTGCGTTGTTGACAAATTTGTAGGCCTAAGAAGAATTTTAGCTCTCTCATCATAGACATTTGATGTTCTTCACTCATCATGTAAGCAAATTCGTCACTTTAACGTTTGTCAGTACATCCAAAGATAATATAGTCCACATATATTTGGCACACAAATAATTTATCATCATAAGATTTAGTGAAAAGAGTTGGGTCGAGTTAACCGGGTTTGAAGCCTTTCTTCATGAGGAATTCCTTCAGAGTGTCATACCACACCCGAGGGGCTTGCTTGAGGCCATAGAGGGCCTTGTTGAGTCTGAGGACTTTGTCAGGATGCTTAGGATCGTCAAAACCTGGGGGGTGAGCAACATATACTTCTTCCTCAAGCTTACCATTGAGTAATGCACTTTTCACATCCATTTGATATAAGATGATGTTGTCATGGTTAGCATAAGCAAGCAATATGCGAATAGCTTCAAGTCTAGCAACATGTGCAAAAGTTTCATCAAAGTCAATTCCCTCAACCTGTGTGTAGCCCTGTGCTACAAGACGGGCCTTATTTCTCACCACTTGCCCAAGTTCGTCTTGTTTGTTGCGTTAGATCCACTTGGTACCTATGATGTTGTGCTTGCGAGGATCTGGTCGCTTGACAAGTTCCCACACGTTGTTGAGCTTGAATTGATACAATTCTTCTTGCATAGCTTGAATCCACTCAGGATCCAAAAATGCTTTATCAACTTTGGTGGGCTCTGTGATAGAGACAAAAGCAAAGTGCCCACAAAAGTTAGACAAATGTGAAGCTCTTGAGCGAGTGAAGGGACCTGGTGCATTAATGTTGTCGAGGATTTTGTCAATCTGCACTTCATTCGCTACTCTTGGATGAGTCGGTTGATGACTTTGTTGGGGCTGATCATTTTTTCAGCGCCATTTTCCTCAGGTGCACCAGCATGAGTGTCTTCATTGTTCGGGACAACTTCTTCAGTAATTAGAGGTTCTTCAGTGTGAATGATATCTTCAGTAGCCCCGAACCTAATGGATTCCTCAAGAGGCATTTCATCTAGCACAGGAGGCAGGTGCTCTCTTTGCGAGCCGTTAGTTTCATCGAACCGCACATCTACAATTTCAACAACCTTGTTGTGATAGGTGTTGAAGACTCTGTAGGTGTGCAAGTCCTTTCCGTAACCAAGCATAAAACCTTCATGTGCTTTTGGTGCAAATTTAGAACTGTGATGAGGATCTCTAATCCAGCATTTAGCACCAAAGACTTTGAAATAACTCACATTGGGTTTCTTGTCAGTGAGGAGTTCATATGAAGTCTTCTTGAGGAATTTGTGAAGATATACCCTGTTGATGATGTGGCATGCAGTATTGATTGCCTCAGGCCAGAAACGACGAGGGGTCTTGTATTCTTCAAGCATGGTGCGAGCCATCTCAACAAGAGTCCTATTCTTGCGCTCCACGACGCCATTCTGCCGAGGAATATATGGGGCAGATAACTCATGAGTAATACCAAGTTCATAAAGATAGTCATCAAGACCAGTGTTCTTGAACTCGGTCCCATTATCACTCTTGATGTGCTTGATCTTGATGCCGAAATTCGTCGTGGCCCTTGAGGAAAATCGTTTGAAGACTTCCTGCACTTCAGTTTTGTACCAGATAATATGCACCCAAGTATAACGAGAGAAGTCATCAACAATGACAAAACCATATAGTGATGCAGCATTGGTTAGAGTGGCATAATGAGTGGGACCAAAGAGATCCATGTGAAGCAATTCAAAAGGACGAGTGGTAGTCATGATAGTCTTGGAGGGGTGCTTGGATCTGGTCATCTTTCGAGATACACAAGTCCCGCACAAGTGATCCTTGAGGAATTTGACACCATCAATGCCAATCACGTGCTTCTTCTTCGCGAGCGTTTGCAAGTTCCTCATGCCAGCATGTCCAAGTCGTCGATGCCATAGCCAGCCTTCTGAAGCTTTTGCAAGTAGACATGTGGCCGGCTGTGGACCTGTAGAGAAATTGACAATATAGAAATCTCCTCTCCTAAAGCCTTCAAAGATTTAGGATTTGTCAGATTCCATGACGACAACACAACGATATTTGCCAAAGATGACAACCATATCAAGATCACAAAGCATTGAGACAGACATGAGGTTGAATCCGAGGGACTCAACAAGCATCACCTTATCCATGTGTCGATCCTTCGTGATTGCAACCTTACCTAGACCCAATACCTTGCTTTTTTCCTTTGTCAGTGTAGGTGATATGCTTCAGGTGAGATGGAGCAAGTGGTATGTCCATCAATAGGTTCTTGTCACCAGTCATCTGATTAGTGCATCCACTGTGGAGAGCCCACTCAGTTGCTTTAGGTGACTCATCCTGCAGATGAATTAGTACAACTTACGAACTCATATACTTCAGAGTGAAGAATATGACATCAAATTCGTCAGACAGAATTTCATCACACGGTATAGTAAGCAAAGTAAAGTGAGGACGTGAGAAATGAATGATTCATTTCTTCATGATTAGCTTGCGTCCTTTCAAGCATTTCCTCGGGTCTCCAGCAAATTCATCAGACGTTCAAGTTCGTCTGGAGACCTGACCCTGCATAAGAGATTAGTTCATTTTCTTCACCACCCACATATGGAGGGGTGGCAAAGAGTTCATCCTTCTGCAAGCTCCGTATGAGAAAGGTGGCAATGAAGCAAGTGCGCTTCATTTCATAGGAGAGGGGTTAGAGTACTCATATGAATAAGCAGAGAAATTCTTCGAGGACTTACGAATATAATGATTTGAAGAATAATGCACATATTCATGACCCTTAGATTTTCCTTGCGAAACATAAGCACTAGCACGAGACTGGTATGTCATTTGACCATATGAGGAATTTGGTCCATGTGAAGACTTTGGTCCATATGAAGAATTTTATCTGGGGTCCCGGTTCTTCACGGGTGGTGTCATGACAACATTCACCTGAAGACTTTCAAGGTACCTTTTCGGAACCCAGATTTTGTTCAACGGAGGCCGTTCCTGTAGTTAGTTCCAACATATCTGGCAAATACTTCACCATTCTAATTTTTGAACAGTTTATAGTTGGAGTCAAATGACTCATCAGAGGAATATGAAGATTCAAAAGTAAAGCCAGATAAAGTGGATGGATCTACAGGAGGTCCTTTTGCAGCAACCCATGAGGTCTTGGGGTACTGCTCAGGTTTTGAAAGCACAACTTCTCCCTAGGTGGTTTTGGTAATTAATAACAACATATATTTCATTGGACTAATGTTTCCACTAACTATATTTCAGAAAAAAGTTCAATGTTTGATTGGCAAAGGATTGTGAGGAGACCCCAAGATGCAAGGAATAGGATTGGCTAATCTACAAGCATGAAGATTCTACATTTTACTTTGTGAGAAATCACTTTGAGTCCATAGGAAAGCCAATACTATCAAAAGGGGGTGAGGTAATGATGGTGAATGAAATGCTCAAGTGATCAAGTGTTAGTCACCAAAAACACCCACAAGCTCTCCCACAAATATTCTGTCATAGAGCCTAACACTCAAAATCGGTGTCACCAACTTTCCATATCGGATACACCGAGTCTAAAACCCAGACAGAAACCCTAGCCAAGACCCTCTACTCGGTACTACCAACATTTCCTGTTAGTGCCACCAAAACTAGTGACCAACTTCCTGGTTAGCCATTTTCTTGATTCGGTCCCACCGAGTTTTGCAAATCGGTCTCAGCGAGAAGTTGGGCCAACTCTCTGTTAACCCATTTCTCCAAACCGGTCCCACTGAGTTTGAGAAATCGGTCTCACCGAGATTTGGTAACTGCCTAGGTCACCCATATCGGTACCACAGAGTATTACATATCGGTCTCGCCAAAAAACCTAAAGTTGCCACATTCTGAACAAGTTGGTGCCACCGAGTTTCACTTCGGTTTCACCGAGTTGGGCAATAATGTTGTAATGGTTGGATTTTTGGAGATGCCTATATATACCCCTCCACCACATCCTACTCGTAAGAGAAGCACTCAGAACACACACCCACTTGCCATATCCAATTTTTTGAGAAAGAACCACCTACCCTTGTGTTGAGGTCAAGATCATCCACTCCAACCATATGGATCTTGATTTCTAGCCTCCCCAAGTTGCTTTCCGTCCAATCAATCTCTTCTACCCAAGCCATATCTGTGAGAGAGTAATTGAGTGTTGAGGAGACTATCATTTGAAACACAAGAGCAAGGAGTTCATCGTTACTATCGAGCCTATTACCTTTTGGAGGGTGGTGCCTCCTAGATTGGTTAGGTGTCACTTGGGAGCTTCCTACTTTGTGTTGTGGAGTTGAACCAAGAAGTTTGTACGGGCAAGGACATCACCTACTTCGTGAAGATCTACCCATAGTGAGGCTAGTCCTTCGTGGACGGAAGCCGTTATGGAATAGTCAAGGTTGCTACTTCGTGGACCCTTTTGGGTGGAGCCCTCCATGACTCTCGCGGCCGCTACCCTCCGTGGGTTGAAGACTCCATAAAAGTGGACGTACGATAGCACCACCTATCAGAACCACGGGAAAAAAATTTGTGTCTTCAAATTTCATTTGATCTTCCTACCCTTATCCTTTTACATATGCTTGTCCTTACTTTCCGCTGCAATACTCGTAGACATGCATGTGTAGGGTGAACTTGACATGTGTGAATTGCTAAAATCTGCCCGCAGCTAAAACTGGGAAAACGATAGATTTTTATTTGGTCAAGTAGTCTAATCACCCCCCCTCTAAACATACTTTGGATCCTAATGGTTTCCAATAGGATCCATCAACATTGAGTTTCCTCTCAAATGCAATACCCTCTTTCCTGGGGTTTCTGTTCAGAATCTGCTTTTTAAGCACATAGCAAAGGGTTTGATGCCCTTTGAGGCTTTTGTATATGTCTGTCACATACAATTCCTTCAACCCTGCATTTTCATCAGGGACACTTGTGGTATCCTCACATGAGGAATTTGTGACCATATAAATAGTTGAAGAAGTTGCAGCAATAGAAGCATTTGAACTTTCAGGTGAAGAATTAGCAGTTTCACGTTCGATGCATTTCAAACATGGTGGAAGAAGATCTTCCTGAGCGGAACTGATCTGTTGAGCAAGCAAAGAATCGTTATCCCTATGAAGGTCTTCATGAGACACCCTTAGTTTCTCAAGAACTTGCTTTATTTGAAGAAATTCATAGGAAAGCTTCTCATGATCGACTAAGAGAGTTTCATAACGACTTTTAAGGTCATCATACTTAGACTGGAGACTTTGAAGGTCATCAGTCAGAGTTTGAGTTCGATCCATTTCCTCATTCAACAGGTCATAGCTATTGTCTAGCAGTTTCTGAATCTTTTCCAAAGCGTTTTGTTGTTTAGTGGCAATATTAGCAAGTTTGGAATAGCAAGGCTTCATGTTTTCATCGGATTCGCCTTCACTAGATTCAGAGGGGGGAACAATGTTTGAGTACCTTGCACCTTTTGCCATGAAGCAATAGGTGGGAGCAAAGTCGTTGTTGCTGATGTCAGAGTCATTATCACTTTCCTTAGTGTTGAAGATGGACTTGCTGACGAAAGCAGTAGCGAGAGCTAGGCTAGCCACACCAGAGTTTGACTCCTCCTCAGATTCCTCCTCTTCCTCATATTCCTCAAATTCAGTATCAGACTCCATTTCCTTGCCAATAAATGCTCGAGCCTTTCTATAACTGTTCTTCTTGTGAGATGATGACTTCAACGATGAGGACTTTGAAGATTTCTTATTTTTCTTTGAATCATCAGAACTGTCATCCTTATACTTCTTCTTCTTTGATTCCTTTTCCCAAAGTGTACAATCAGCAATGTAGTGGCCAGATTTCTTGCATTTGTGACAAGTCATTTTCTTGTGATCACGGGATGAGGAATCTGATCTCTTATCATCACTTCTTGAAGATTTTCCAAATCGGCCTCTTCTTGAGAACTACTGGGATTTCCTCACGAGCATTGCTAGCTCCTGACTCAATTTTTCAGGATCACCAAGGCTAATGTCAGATTCTTCGCCTTCAGATGAGGAAAATGCTTTTGCCTTCAGTGCACGAGTTCTTCCATAGCTTGGTCCATAGAGGTCTCTCTTTTCAGCTTGTTCGAATTCATGAGTATTGAGTCTCTCAAGAATATCAGCATAATCTAGTGAATTTTGGTCTCCACATTCTTGAATCATCAAAGCCAGTGTATCAAATGAGGAATCAAGTGATCTCAACAGTTTCTTCACCACCTCATGGTCGATGATGTCTGTGGCACCAAGAGCTTGGATCTCATTGGAGATATCAGTGAGACGATGAAAGGTTTGCTGAACATTTTCGTTGTCGAGTCTTTTGAAGCGGTTGAAGAGATTGCGAAGAACATCAACTCGGGAGTCATGTTGAGTTGAAACCCCTTCATTGACTTTAGACAGCCTATCCCATATAAGCTTAGCAGTTTCCAAAGCACTCACTCTGCCATATTGTCCTTTGCTTAGATGGCCACATATGATATTCTTTGCTTGAGAATCGAGTTGCTTGAATCTCTTCACATCAGGAGCAGTGAAAGTGGGAGTGACGAAGGGAACACCATTTTCTACAACATACCATAGATCATTGTCAATTGCTTCAAGATGCATGCACATCTTGTTCCCAGTAGGGGTAGTCCGTCCCATCGAAGGTAGGACACCCAGCTGAGACCTTGATCATGCCTGCAGTTGACATAACTAAAACCCCAGGTGGTTAAACCAAAATCACACAGAACAAGGGAGTACCTTGCTCTGATACCAATTGAAACTGCGTTATATCGACCAGAGTGGGGGTGAATAGGCGATTTTTACAAATTTGTCACTGAGGAATTACCAATTGAGGAATTTGCTAAGTGACGAAATACGAGCAGCGGAATAAGTACTCAAGTGCATGCATAACATAGCAGTAGCATAGTCATCATGATGAAATGAAACATACACAGAGCACAAGTAGAGTGTAAACAGGATAAGCAGGCGAAAGACAAGGTGACTGAAGAATTAGAGATGGGGAAATTGAGAAAGTCTTCAGTCAAAGTCTTCAAACAGTAACGATCAATTTTATCAACAGTTAATGAGGAAATGAAAGGGTTGAGGAAATAGAACCAGGAGCTCGGTGAAGACAATGATTTGATGACCCAGTTCCAACTGATGCGACAGTTGTACGTCTGGTTTGGAGCGGCTTGGTATTTAAACCAAAGGACACACAATCCTTACTTATTCTCCTTGAGCCAAGGTCACACAGACCTCGCCCAACACTCGTGGTAAGTCTTAAAGGTAGACTTCCAAACCTTCACAACCTTAGTCACCCGACAATCCACAATTTCCTCTTGGATGCTCTAGACCATGACGGCTAACCATCTGGAAGATGCACAGTCTTCAAAGGTAACAAGCGTCGATTCCACACAGAAACAATCTCTTCAGTGATGCTCAATCACTTTGGGTTTTGGGTGTTTGGGTTTTGGGTTTTTCCTCATTGATGATTTTCTCTCAAAGTCCTCATAGGATGGGTTGCTCTAAATGACACTTGTCAATCACTCTCGGAGCAGCCAACCAACTAGTGGTTGTGGGGGCGGCTATTTATAGCCAGGGTGCAACTTGGCATGATATGACATAAATGCCCCTAATGATATGACCGTTATGTGGATAAGATATTTGGACAGCTAGCGCGAAGCACAGCAACTGTCAGAGTTCCAAACTATGAAAGTCCTCAGGGCTTATCATGTTCCTCACTGTAGGCAATTCGCACTAGCGAAATCCTAACTCCTCAGTCAGAACAAATTCCTCAGAGACCAGAAGAACTTCGTGCCTGTCACTGAAGAACTTGACTGAACTGCAAGAGATTTTCACAGGCTTCACTCGAAGGATTGGGTATGTGTAGGCTTTGAGATGAGCATCACTTGGAAATTTTTCTTTAGTATTACCTCGACCCCCTTTAATAGTACGGTGTTTCCTATGACTCAAAAGAAAGGAAATGAAACTACGAAAACAAAGTCTTCAAGCTTCATAGTCCTCGCATCAATATCTTCAAGGTCACACCAAATTCTTCATTTTCAAAGTCTTCGAGAAAGCATCAAGGTCTTCAATTGAAGACATTTATTTTTAGGGGTCGACATTCTTCGGATATATCAAACTCCTCAGCGACTTATAGCATTTGTGTACACTCAAAAACACATTAGTCCCTTAACCTATAAGTCTTCAATACACCAAAATCACTAAGGGGCACTAGATGCACTTGCAAGATATATTGGAGATGTATCAGGCAACAACAACAGGCTACAGTGATTTTCCTCTCCCCTTTTTACATTCATTCCATTAGATTTGTTTTACTAACAAGCTATCAACAATAAAATCAATGTTTCTATTACCCTCTGGCTTGTTATACAAAGCACTGATGCGATGGCATTATAAATACACCTTAGCGCTCTAATCAAATCAAACTTTCTATCCATGATCCACGGTAATATGAAGCACCTTGTATTGACCTCACCGTGTTGAGATTCGAGGAGAGTCAGAGAGATCCTTCTATGAGATGGGTTCGGGGGCTGCATCATTTGTCGTACCGCTCCGACCCCCGTAGGAGTTGTATCCAATGGCTACTCAATCTTACTCGGGGGTTGCATCACAATACACCCCACCCGAGCCATCCTAACAAGGAGGTCGCCCGTGTCGACAAGGCTTACAGCCACCCCTTCTCTTTCGCCTTCAGTTCTGCAAAGCTCAAATCTTAACCAGCTGAGAATCCTACCCTAGCCAAAAGGCCTACGGTGATTTACGATCATTTTGCATTTGCCGGGCTCAAACAGGGGCCTCCCACCAAAACATTTACGCTTACGGTGCAACAGGGTTGCATTTGTTGACAGCTAAATTAGATGTTGTCCAACACAGGCAAAAGACACATATAAAAAATACAAACATATGTATAAAAATACATATACTATAGTTACTCTGTTTCATAAACATGACGTTTATAAATCGCCCTCTTTGGCGGCACACCAACTAATGATTTTCTCCAGCTTGCAGGCATCCGCCACATATTAGGCCTATGATCATACCTCCACAGAGGAGGCCTCAGCAACAGGTTCCTCGCAAATCGTGGACCATCAGCTCAAGGATACATCTTGGTGTTGGGTCGTCACGCCTGTCGGTGTCAAAACCGGTGGATCTCGGGTAGGGGGTCCCGAGCTGTGGGATTAGGATCGATGGGTTGCAGGAGACGAAGGAGACGGTGTTTACCCAGGTTCGGGCCCTCCTATGGAGGTAAAACCCTACGTCCTGCTTGATTGTATTAACGTGTATGAGTATTACAGAGTCGATCTACCTCGAGATCAAGTGGTCAAAACCCTAGATGAGCTTCTCTGCCCTCTACAATCTAAACCCTCCGGTTTATATAGACACCGGGGGTACCTAGGGTTTACACATGGTAAGCTTCCAGCCGGAAATAGAGGCGCCGATCTTCTCACCATAACTTGGAGTGCATGCCTCATCTTCGGAGGTTTCCTTCTTGAATACGGGGTCACCACCTATCCGGCTATTCCCATGTTAATCAGAGAGCGGTCCACCAAGTCGGCCTGTGAGTGATAGGCCGGTGGCCCGAGGACCCCTTAATCGAGGACTCCCTCAGTAGCCCCCGAACTAGCCTCCAACACCAGGGGTCATGATACCAGCAGCTTCGCGTGATCAGAGTCTTCGGCTTGCGGGGCGAGTTCTTTTCCTCCTTTATGATCGGCAGGCTTTAGTCCGGCTTCCGATGATACGTAGTTATCCGAACAAGAAATCATCCAGGTGCCATAAAGTGCTTAACCTTGAAGGCCAAATGTTAAAGTGTGAATAGTGTTCCCTGACAGCCTTTCTGACGAAGGACCGCGGCCTACCACGACCGCCGAGCCAGTCAAAAACTCGATTCGCGGTTCGCGGCAGTTTCATTGGCACGTCTTATCAATGTGTAGATCGTGTCCCATTTCTCACGGGATATGATTAATCCTTTGGGTTATCCCACGCACGCATAACGGCATGACTATTTCGGGAAGTGGCGAAGCCTGCGGCACAGCAGAGGGGAGGCTCTTGGTATTACGGCACCCATAAAAGGGAGAAAACCCCCAAGGCCTAATCACGCTCTCTATTCGCATCCTTTGCTTTCTCAACTTTCCCCAGCTCCAGGAACCCAGATCCAGTTCCTCCCCCATCTTCCCTCCGAGTACTGCCTTGGCCGGTTCCGGTTCCATGGGCAAGTGGGAGGCCTCCTCCGTCACCGACAATGACATACGGGAGTTAAAGCGCGCCGGCTACCTCTCCGCCGACATCGCCCACCTCGCCCCAAAGGCGAATCAGGTGGTTCCCATGCCGAGGCAGGGCGAAAGGGTGGTGTTCGTTGCCCATTTCCTCCGAGGACTGGGCTTCCCGCTTCACCCCTTCGTCCGGGGCCTCATGTTCTTTTACGGATTGGACTTGCATGACCTCCCCCGAACTCCATCATGCACATCTCAGCGTTCATCCTTGTCTGTGAAGCCTTCCTGCGGGTACAGCCGCACTTCGGCCTGTGGCTCAAGGTCTTCAATGTCAAACCAAAGACAGTCGTGGGCGTGCATGCGGACTGTGGAGGGGCCGTCATCAGCAAGCTCCCTCGTGTCGAGTTGCCGGAGGGCACCTTCATTGACACGGTAAAGATCTGGCAAAAAGAGTGGTTCTACATCACTAAACCGAGGAGCGCGGACGGGATGGCGCCTGCCGAGTTCAGATCCGGACCCCCCGCGAGGCTAACCTCGTGGCTCAAGAAGGTCCTTAACTGGGGGTCGGCCGAAGAGGTGAAATTGCTGCAGAAGCGCATCTCTTCGGTGATCGAGACCAATATCAAGCTAACCAACGTGGTCCAAGTCATGCTTTGTCGCCGTCTCCTTCCCTGCCAGCACCGGGCCTCCCCAATGTGGGCTTACCAGCCCGAGGACCCGGACACCGTACGTCAGTTCTTCCGCACCACCCACGAGAAATTGTGGAAGGTGTTGTTCAAGCCTCAGGAGAGCTGGCCGGCCAAGGAAGAGGACACTGGACTCGATGCCGCGAACCCTCCCACCAAGGTAAGGTAGAAAGTTTTTAATTATGCGGCTCTATCTCTTAACAAAGAGCTGATTCTCCCTTATTTCTACAAAAATGGCTGAGGAAGGCCGAAAAAATCGACTGTCCAGCCCCGCAGCCTGAAGATCCTCGGTTAGACCTACTGATGGAGATGCTCGTCGTGGTGCCGTATTCGGCGCCAGAGAAGAAGGAGAAGAAGAAAGAAGAGAAGAAGGGAGCCCGAGAGGGTCTCCATTCAAGGGGTCTCCCGGATACTAAATCCGAGGAGACTCATGCCTCTTCCTCTCACGAGGAGGAGCACGAGGACGAGGGGGAGTGCGACTCTCCCCTCGCAAGGAAAAGGGCGGCGTCAGCGGACGTCACGGAGGGCCTACCTCCTCCTACCCCAAAGAGGACCTGCCGAACAAAGGTGGTCCTAGCCGACGACAGCTCGGACTCCGACGAGGAGTCAGAGACTTCCGAAAAGGTTCCCCAAAGGAACCCTAGGGTTAAGCCCCCAGCCCAGAGGTATGAATCCGAAGACCTTCTGGATTGTTCGCATGGAGTTTTCAATGCTAAAATGAGCGAACGCATTTCGATTTTCAGCCCACCGCGCGATCTTCCCACCAACCAATTCTCAGACGGGGAGCCCTTGCCCGCCGATCTAGCGGAAAGCGGGACCGCGTCGCATCCGACGCCTCCAGAGGCTTCGAAGGAGGCTGCGGAGGTGTTGTCATGCCCGGCTCCCTCTGAGCCGAACACCGGCGGCGGCGACGACGAAGTCATGGCTAAGGTTAACGCCTCAACCGCCGAAGACTAGGAGGAAGAACATCCTCTGGCGACTAAAGAGAGGGGACGAAGCCCGGTCTGTCCCTCTCCGAAGACATCTCCAGAGCGATCTACGCCTCCGGAGCAGCTCGCCCAATCCCTCGCAAGAGGGAGGGCTGGCAGACCCCCACCGGTGCCGCCCATGACTGGGTGGGCGGCGCAGATGGAGGAAGCTTTATCCGGGTCCTCCATCGCCGAGGATCACCGCGCCCTTATGGGTGCGGTTTTGCAAGGCATTCAGTCTGTAGATAATGGACTGAAAGAGGCCTTCAACGGTCTCTTGACAGGCTTCCAGGTGAGCCACGTAATATTATTTTCCTTAGAGAAAGTTAATTTGCTTATTTTGTACAATCCTTATAAGTGTAGCAGCCCCCGAGCCCTGGGTGAGTTTTGAAAAAAAAAACCACCCAGGGGTCAAACGTCCGAACAATAGTGACGATTCTCAAGGCATCCTTTGTCCCCCATTATCCGAAGAGCTCCGAAGAGTACCTAGCGAAGGGGTCGGAATCCGATAGCCCGGGAGTTTTAATGCACATAGTTTATTTTGTAGGCTTCGTCATCGGCGGCGGACGCTAACGCAATGGAGCTTGCCGAATTAAACTGGAAGCTCAAGAGCTCCGATGAGGAGCTCGATCGTTTGAACAAGAGGTTCGACGAGACGCAAGGTGAGTCCGAATTGGGATAGTCGGGCTATTGTCTATCCTTATTGATTGAGATAGTCGAATTATTCAAAAGTTTGCATTTATTTATTGTTACCACAGCTGTGGCTACGGAGGTCGAGAACCTCAAGGCCGAATTGGCCAAGGCAAAGCAGGAGGCCGCAGATGAAAAGGCGGCGGCCGAACGGTTGGCAGCCGACCTATCGGCATTAAAGGCCGAGAATGACAAGCATGAAGCCCGGGTGGTGGAGGTGCAGCTGGAGCTCAAGGATGCCAACACAAAGTGTGAGGCCCTTGAGCAGAAGATCGGAGACCAGGCCGCCGAGCTATCCATGCTTAAATCCGGGCTCAAATCGAAGCGTGTTGATAGGCGGTTCTTTGAACAAGAACTCCGCCAAGTCAGGGCGATCGCCAATGGTAAGCCGTACTTACTGCAATGTGCCTTTGGTGGTAACAGGTTTGCCTTGATCACCCGGGTGTGGCGTTCCTCAGGCGCCTTTGAAGACCTCCCGAAGAGTTCAGCGGACGCGAACAAATAGCCCCCGGGATGGGGAAGTTAAGCAACGGTTGTTTTGGGCTCAGTTTCAAGCCCCCGAGCACCCTCCGCTCCTGAGCAAGTCGATGAAACAGTTGATGGAGCTGCACCGGATGGCGGAGCCGGACATGAGGGACCTATGCATGCGGCTATGGCCTACGGAGCCGATGACGAGTAGTTACTTCGGCCTAGTGCAGAAACTATGTAACGATGCGCCTCGGATTAACGTGCTGAAGCGTTCTACATGCATCGAGGGAGCTCAGATGGCCTTTGCAAGGACCATGGTGCATCTGCCGGGGCTCAAGCCGACAGAAATGGCTACCATGCCTCCACCGCCTGGGAAGGAGCATAGGCGCCCCGAGAAGTACTTTTTCGCCATGATGGACGGTGCTCGGGCAATAGAAGCTCAATGCCCGAAAGATGTAATTTATGAATGAATTTTCTGTCATGTATCCGATGACTTCTCCGCTTTATAATGTGGTTGCATAATTTATCATGTCTTTTTAATTTTTGTATTATTTTGACTCCTCTGTAGCTGTTTTATCTGAAAGTTGTGAGTCGTCGGCTTCAGCCCCCATGTAGATACTACACGGGGTGTTTTCTACCTCCGCACTGTGACCCTTAGCCGAAGTATCGGTGCCCGAAGGCGGTAGTGTGAGGGGAACAAGGCAATCAGACTATAATGCTTTAGTGCTTTCACTTAGTCGGAGGAGCTTGAATGCGGGGGCTGATGACGAGCCCCCAGTGTTTTGTGATATTCGGATACACCGAGGTTGACACCAGCATCACATGATTTGTAATAGTACAAACCCCTCGTATAACATGGAATAACCTCTATCGATTTTTAGTTTGACACTTATGCTCGTATTGCAAATCGGTTCTCGCTTATTATGACAGTCGGTTTTCGGATTTCTCCACTGAGGTGCTTAACCAGGCGAGCCGGAAGCATAATCGCAGTGGTTCTCCCTTTACCCTTTTAGCCGAATGAGCGGAATGTAAGAGGGCAACCATAGGAGCCGGGCAACCCAACCATTGACCCAAGACATAATTCGGAACCAATTCATATAAAGCAAAATCCGAGATGCCGAACACCTGAATAGTAGTGCCGGGGTGATGCTTGGGGCGGTTTTTATATTCGAGCCCCCGGTCTATTAGCCGGTCGCATCGTAGTATATACCAAACAACTTTTTGCTATAGGCGCCAGCGAGTAGAGAGCAGGGTATGTGCCATAAAGTATCGTAAGGAGGGCACAAATGATGCTCTTTATTTCAGATGAATTCTTACAACTCAAACTGCCGAAGCAACTGTTACAAGTATTTTGGAATGAAAAAATAAGGTGCACTAAGGAGAGGCTTTACCCGGGGTCTTCGATGGGTGGCTTGACGTCCTCGATGCGCCCTGTCGCCTGTCTACTCCTTTGCCCCTGAGGGGGGTTGCATTCCATTAGAGGTAATTGTTATCGGCGAACGGACCTTTGGAAGAAGATCTTGAGAAGTTGCCATGGTGTGAATGAGCTTTACGCATGGCAGGTCCTAGATGGTACCTATGGTTTGTATGAAGATGTGTATTGGCAGTAGTTTGGTCCAGCCGAATACTTACCCTTTGACCGTGGGTCCCCACAGTTGCCCATGGTATTTTAAGCACAAAGTTGTGCCTTCTTGGCACATACTTTACAGGAGCTAGGGCTCTGCTGTGGGGGGCGTATCCCTATTTTTGCTGGGCGGAAGGTGATTCCAGAAGTTCGGGTTGAGGCCGAACTCGTTTGCTATCACGACGTGCCTTTATGGCTGATTTGGGCGTCGGCCTATTGTCATCGCACTGGGATTTGGCTGCCAGGGCCGCCGTATGCTCCATAGTTCGGAGAGAGCGCTCTGTGTTGCCGTTGACAGTAATGACCCCCCTGGGTCCGGGCATCTTGAGCTTCAGGTAAGCGTAATGGGGGACGACGTTAAAGCGAGCGAATGTTGTGTGGCCTAGAAGGGTGTGATAACCGCTGCGGAAAGGGACAATGTCGAAGATCAAGTCTTCGCTACGGAAGTTGTCAGGCGAGCCGAACACTACTTCCAGATTTATGGTGCCCGAGCAGCGGGCTTCGACGCCTGGAATCACTCCTTTAAAGGTAGTGTTGCTAGGTTTGATCCTTGACGGAACTATACCCATCTTTTTCACCATGTCTGAGTAAATCAAATTAAGGCTACTTCCTCCGTCCATTAGGACTCTAGTGAGGTGAAACCCATCAATAATTGGGTCTAGGACGAGGGCTGCCGAACCCCCGTGACGGATACTGGTCGGATGATCCCGTCGGTCAAAAGTGATCGGGCAAGCCGACCATGGGTTATACTTCGGGGCTACGGGCTCCACAGCGTAGACCTCCCGAAGGGCGCGCTTCCTCTCCTTTTTTGGTATGTGAGTGGCATATATCATATTCACGGTTTTTACCTCTACAGGGAACTGCTTTTGTCCTCCATTGCTTGGACCGCGGGGCTCGTCGTCATCCTCGCTGTGTGGGCTCTTGCTTTGCTCCTCGGCTGCGAGCTTGCCAGCTTGCTTGAATACCCAACAATTATGATTGGTGTGGTTAGCGGGCTTTTCCTGAGTGTCGTGGATCTGGCAGGGCCTATCCATAATTTTGTCCAGCGTGGTAGGTCCGTCTTTGTTTCCGTTAGAGGGTTTCTTCCGCTGTCTGGATTTCGGGTTGCGGAAGCCGGCATTGACGGCCGTGTCCTCCTCATCGCCGTTGCTGTGGCGGCGTTTGTTTTTGCTGCGTCGCGGCTTCCCGTTTCCATCCCGGACTTCAGAGGTGCCAGGGTCTTCGGGGTTATGACTTCGCCGAGCTAGCCAATTATCCTCTCCCGCGCAAAAGCGGGTCATTAGTGAGGTAAGGGCGGACATTGTCCTCGGCTTGTCCTGGCCGAGCTGTCGAGCCAGCCATTCGTCCCAGATGTTATGCCTGAAGGAGGCTATTGCCTCGGCTTCCGGGCAGTCAACGATCTAGTTTTTCTTGGTCAAGAACCGATTCCAGAATTGCCGAGCAGATTCTCCTGCTTTTTGGACAACATTGCTCAGGTCGGAGGATTCCGGAGGCCAGACATAAGTGCCTTGGAAGTTAGATCGGAAGGCATCCTCGAGCTCTTCCCAGCTCCCGATGGAGTTTTCGGGGAGACTACTGAGCCAGTGTCGAGATGGCCCCTTAAGTTTCAGGGGCAGATACTTGATGGCGTGGAGGTCATCTCCTCGTGCCATATGGATGTGGAGGAGGAAGTCCTCAATCCACACGGCTGGGTCTGTTGTCCCGTCGTATTGTTCTATGTTAATGGGTTTAAACCCTTCAGGGAACTGATGCTGTATCACCTCGTCTGTGAAGCATAGTGGGTGGGCAGCGCCTCTGACCCGAGCTATGTCATGCCGACGATCGGCGGTAGGCCGGGTCCTGTATTGTTCCCGGCCTCTACTATTACGGTCGAGCCAAGACCGGTATCCGTCCCGTCTAGTGGGGGGAGAGTACCCTCTAGATCCGTAGATAGACCTTGTGTGGCCTGCTCTGTAGTCTAGGTCCTGTCGTAAGTCGTATATGTCTTCATGCCCCGCTGGTTCTTTTCCTCTCCTGCGGGGTGCTTCAGGCCTGTACTCGGCCTCACCGGCCATTCTATCCTGTCCTCGGGGAGGGCGGTCGGGTCGGTCGTACGGAGTATGCCTGGGAGGCAATGTTTTGAAGGCTTCGTCGTCGAACTGTGGCAGTAGCCTCCGGCGAGGGTAGCTCTTGGGTTGGTCTGGCGAGTCGGTGTCGTACCCTTCCTCGGCTGCCAAGACCCTCGTCCATCTATTATTGATGGTGTCTTGTTCGTCTTTGAGCTGCTGTTGTTTTGCCTTTAGGCTTCATGCGATGGCTAGAAGCTGCCGCCTGAACCATTCCTGATCCATAGGATTATCGGGGACGGTGAAATCTTCGGCTCCGAGGTCGTCCTCTTCCTCGGGGGGAGATAGTTATCGTCCTCGGAATCATTAGGGTCCTCAGTGTCGTTCCGATCTTCGGGCTTTTCCTAGTCCTCCAGTGGCTGTTCAGGGGCTTCGGGGTTGCCGAGGTCTTCCGAGGTATCGTCTTCCCCGGTGCCTGCAATGGCTTCCCTTCCCTTATGTGCCTTAGATCGCTTGCGCTGTTTCCGGCGCCTTGACGGCACCTCACCGGATTTATCGCCATTATTCTGAGGGGTGCGATTGCCCTTATCATCGGGGGTGTCCACCATGTAGACGTCGTAAGTCGAGGTGGCCGTCCATCGCCCCGTGTTGACAGGGGCAGGGGCGCCGTCCTCTTCATCCATGTCTTCTGCCTCCTCGGAGGCGTAGTCCAGCATATCGGTTAAATCCTCGATAGTGGCTACCAAGTGGGTGGTGGGTGGGTCAAAAAATTCTCAATGACTCGCCTCCGGACTGATCTGAGCGTGGGTCGAGGTTGGGTAGTCTCTGGTTTTTATTGTTAGGGTCCGATCCAGTGCCTCGCTAAGTGCTGAGAGCTCGACCGGACCAATCTGCCTAGGACCTCCGGAGCTAACCTCCGACGTGTCCGTACAAAGAATATGTTTGGCAGGGGCCGACCTCCGGCCCTCAGGTGCTATGACCGGATCCGGGCTAGGAGCCAGATCAGCGGCAGGGATGGACCTGAGGGCGGAGTCAAGAAGGAAACCCGAAGTTAAGGCTTCGGAGACTTCGGGCTCGTCAGATGAAACCGCGAGCCCGGCGAATGAAAGGTCGCCCCGGGAGTCTATGGGGAACTCTAGGTTCCCGAATCTGATCTCTTGATCGGGGGCAACCATCCCGATCTGACCAAGGTGGCCAGCCAGGTCAGCATGCAGCACAATGCTGCCGAAAGCGAGAAACTGTCCAGGGACGAAGGAGTCCCCGTTATGGACTTCATCGCTAAGGATCAGGTGAGCCATCAATTCCTCTTGTGATCCCGCGGCGGAACTCTCAATGAAAGTGTCGCACCCCGGCTCAGAGGAAACCAGAACGCCCCATATTCCATCCCAGAGAGAAGTCTTCTGGAATACGGCACTGTTGGCATAGAACAAATCAGCTCTTTATTACCATGAATGAGGATACAAGGGCACATAGATTACATCGGTACGGCAATACTACGCCTGCCTAGGGTAGCTCTATGCTAACAGCGGGATAATCCGAGGAAGCGAAATAACTCTCGGCAGCGGAACAACGACTGCGTTGATGGACTCCACTCCGCAGGGACTCTGGCTGGAACGCGCATCCTAGCTCGCAAACTCGACATCCACGACAAGCAAGCAAACCTGACAGGACCTGCAAACTGGCATGATACGCCAGGTGAGTACTTTGAATGTACTCGCAAGCTCACGACAACCAAACAATGCAGCAAATAATAGCATGGCAAATATCATATTAAATGCTTAAGTAGTTCACTTACTGTTACCGATCATCAACTTACTCTCTTCCGGGTTGTTCCACAACCCTCGGAATACTCATCGAGTACTTCTGATCATACGAAGAGTTCTTCCATCATTACTAACATTGTTACGGTTGACCACCTACTGAGGTCTGGACGGGCTGTCCAATTCCGTGGACGCGGCTATTCGAATAGATGTTACACTCTGCAGAGGTTGCGCACTTTACCCACACCATGGAGAACCTGGCCTCGTGATCCCATTCGGGTGGACCAGCGTTGCTCCAACGAAACCTGCCTGACCCGTGATTCTCCCATCGTACCACCGGCATTCATCCTCCCCCCGAGTCCTGCCCTGGGTGGCCCCTGTGTCCTCATGACACCTGCCACCGTCATGGCCAAACAAAACTGTCCCAAACGGGGATGGGCCCATACAACTCACTGGGCTCACAAGGTTATCGCCGCATACCGGGCCAGGGTAGCACGCGCGCATAACCTTCCCTCTTTGGTGGTACCGATAAAAGAGCACGCGATCATACCAAGTCAAGGCCGTCCCATACCGGCAAATGTGGTTGCACGGATAAGCCCGGACAGGTGACTCAATATCAACCCACTAAGTTCACTTGGCAAACATAGTGCTTTATCACAATACTTAAGATGGCAACAACTAGGCATTTATTTTAAATTGCTATGAATTATTATATAGAAAATAAATGAAAGTAATTCATTTATAAATGCAAGTAATTTAATTGAATAAGTAATGCTATTGAAATGCTTCATGGAATGGGTGTCCTGGCTTGCCTGGGATGAGGGATCCACCGGGAAGAAGTGCGGAAAGGCCGCGGAATGAGTTGCCAGAAACAGTTCTCTCTCGGAGGGGGCTGTTTACGGGCAAGGGCAAAGTGGTCATTTTCACTATGTGAACACATCATGAAAATGGCACCACCATGACGGGCTTGACGAGACGAAGAAGTGGGCTTTGGAATCACCTCAATCGGAGCTATAGATAAAAAGATATAAGGGTTTCTTTGTTAGGGACTAATCTGAAAAAGAAATAATCACATAAGGGTCCTTGACAGCCTGGCCAGCTACGCATTTGGGCATAATACGTGTCCTAATAAAGAAAACATATTCCTGCCCGAAGGCGCGGTAGAACCGCTTTTGTTTGCAGAAAGCTTATTACGAAGAATACGCTTCCACTTATCCACATCAGCGGGCCAGGGTCAACGCCCTATGTGGCTGACTGGTGGGGTCGCGCGACCGATGGGCCCCGCTTGGCCGGTGCCTTCTTCCTCCTCGCTACGCCCCGACGGAAACAGAGGAGGCAGGGACGGGACCGCGATGCCGGCGGTGGCCTGGCCAGCTCAGGCCGTCTCCGGCCAAGTGGAGGCCACCGGCGGACGCGGGGCAATGCGTCGCTCCCGCCTGGAGCAGCAGCAGCACTGGAGGGGGAACGGGGCGACGGCGGCTCGCGGAGGCCGGGAGCAGCGGCGACGGCCAGATCTTAGGCACGCGGCCACAGGGTCTCCGACGACGAGGCGAGGGGATGGGTAGGGTCTTCATGCTCCGGGTGATCCTCTGGCAGAGGTTAGAGGAGGAGGGGATACTTGGCTCGCCGGAATTTAGCCGGGCACCGGTGGCGGCCACGGCGGCATTGGAGGGCAAGGAGGGCCTCCCGCGATGGATGATTGGGTCGGGGAGGATCAGAAGAGCGAGGTGGAGAGGATGGTGAGGTCGAAGCACCTCGGGACGACTTATATAGCCGCGGCGACGCGGTAGCCGAGTGCGGCCGTGGTGACGCGTGCACCGCCGTGCTGGCGCTTCGGGAACTCGCCTGGAGGAGGGGAGAGGCATCCAGAGGGGTCAGAGATGAGTGGAGAGGGCTCAGGCGAACTCGGGGAAGCTCGGGAGGGTTCGGGCAACTGGTCACGACGGCGACGGCGGCTGCAGGTCATGGGCGCGGCTGCCGTACAGCGTAGGAGGGGACGAGAGAGGGGGAGAGGGGTCTAGGGGAAGTGCCTAGACACGACTAGGTGTCGAGGGAGAGGAGGAAAACGACGAGGCCAAGGGCTCCACTGCCAGAACGCGCATATGGCACGCCGGCCGTGTGGTCACCACGTGGACATTCTCGTAGGGGACAAGAGAGGCTGGCAAACCTTGTCTGGGGTGTAGTCCTTGATCCCCAAGGAAGCCTGGAAGTGATAGATCAGAGAATGGGCAACTGGTGAGATGGCAAAGGTCACTGCAAGTTTTCTGTAGCAAACTTGACTACACCATTGTGATCAACATGAAGGTGATAGGAGCCAATTAAGATGTCTGGGAGGTTTAGGTTAAGAAGGACTATAATCCTGGGAAGTTTGAGAAGAATAGGACCAAGATTTAATAGGGTTGCTTTGCAACTGACCAATCTGGTCCAGAAGACAAATCTTGATGTGGAACTCATATACTTGCTTGTATGGAGCTGAAATTTGGAGTAGATGAGTTATTTAGGCATATGAAGACTCTGTGTAAGTTTCATGCCATTTGGATAAACCAAAATGGTACTTCCTTCACACAGCATCCAACTGGACATATTCTTGGAAAAATTATAGGGAATTATTAGTTAGATGAAATGAGTCCAAATTTTGTGGAGATTGGTTATATGGGTAGGAGAATGCTATGAAAAAATTTCATCAATTATGAAGCAATATAAAATATAGTTGCTTCACAACAGGAAAATATGACCAGAAGCCAAGATTTGATGCTGTGGTCACGTAGAAGATGGGATGATGCTAAAATCTTGTGGAGAGTGTTAATTTCAGCATATGAAGATGCCTGCAAAATTTCAACTCATTTTCATACGCTTAGCTAGCACTTGCTTCACAAAGCTTCCTCTGGATCAGAAACTTTGGAAATTTGCCAATAAATATTTACTAGCCAAATTGAGTTTAATTTTGGCATTTGGAAATTATATGGATAGGAAAGAGTGCCCAAAAAGTTTGAGGACAAACAAGAAAAGCTAAATGGCACTTGCTTCACAAAATGCCATCTGGGGCAGAATAGGAAAAGGAATATTGGTGAAATATTTTTGAACATGGAAAGGAAAGGTTTTGGCATTTTTGAGGTACCTATAACCCAAACAATTTATCAGAATTATTTGGGAATTTTTGGAATGATAGAAATGTGGGTTGCTTCACAACCCAGAGCAAACAGGGTTATTCCTTTAATAGAAAAAGGAATATTCCCAAGAAAAGATTATTGGGATTGGTCCAAGATGGAAATGACAAGGTCTTGGAATGGTTTAGAGGTTGGCAAGCCACTAGGGAAGAAAAATCAAGGGTGATCCCTCCAGGTTGCAAGACTACCAAGCCACAGAAAAGCAAAACCATACCAAAATCAAAAGAAAAAGAAATTGGCAAAATCCAGGGTGTTACAAACCTACCCCCCTTAAAGAAATCTCGTCCTCGATATTTAGTTGCTCAGGGGTTAAACCTAAATATCCCTGCTTGAGGAAACCGTTTCCAACTCGGGTTTCCTTTTTGCCTTTGTACAATGCTCCCGCTGGATTTTATCTGACTCACTGCCTGGCTTTGGTGTGGTTTGTTTCACTGAATTCTCATTCTGACAGATCTTACCTCATATATATTACTCTGACTTTAATCCTTTTATGTTTGTTGACTTGTCTGGTTGCAATGGCTTATCCTGTCTGGAATACATGTCCTTCTTGCAAGTTCGGGAGTTGTTCCTCATGGACGGGTTGTGATGAGGTTCAATACGGACGACCGTCCATTGAGTTGTGAACATATTCTTTCGGTGGACATAAAAATCTTTTACTCATTGCATTGGTTGGCTTGGCATTATCTGCAGACTTGATTGACGGTGGTGCTAACAGGAAGATCTTGTCCCCAGCAGGTTATCTTTTGACTGATTTCCCTAGATGAGGTCAAATGCTTTGAGGCAGTTATCATTCTTCTGATCGTTCCATCTGACAGGCTTGAATATCCCCTTTTGACGATTCTGAGAATATATAGCTGGCGGAGCGGGTCGACTCGATATGGGGTCCTTGCAAATGGAATAGACCCCATGGGTGTGTACCCACGGTGATTGGTACCGAACCAGACAGTTTTGAGTATCTGTACCATGTTGATCTTGCAACCATTATCATACTTGTATGGCCAATCTTGCTCCTTCATTATAGTTCTCTTTGCCTGGATCCTTAGCTGGAAGAGCTTGGCGTGATGTGTTCTTGATTCTTCGGATGACCATGGGTGCTGCCAGGTACAATATTCCGGCAGGCATATTACCTAACAAGTTGTAGCTGTAGGGTAACGACCGTCTGAACCCTTGGATGAAACCGGCAAATAAACCAGTAGCCACCAGAACGGTCTCTACAACTCCGATCGGGGACATTACTGGAGTAACTCAACCCCGACTCAAGACGGCTGAAAAGCAGCTCAGAGCATGAGACGGTGTCGATAAGAAGAAAGTAGCAGTTCCCTAAGATGGCCGAGAAACAGCTCAGAGCATAGGGTCACTGCTACGGAAAGAAATTCAACAACTGCCCGAGACGGCCGAAAAATAGCTCAAAACACGGGCCAGTTGCTGACAAGAGAAATAAAAGTCGGCATCCACCCCAGACGGCCGAAAACAGCTCAGAACACAGGCGTGGTGCCGTCACCAAAGAAAGACGGGCAAGGGTTCATCCGTGTCCCATACAGCTTATTCATAGGTTGTTGGTCATCTCACTGAAGTGTATAACTGGCGTTCTTCTACTTCTTACCTAGCTCATGCAATAGTCGTATTCTCACCGGGCTGGCATCATTGTATGAGTAGCTCCTATGACTTTGGCAGCATGTCCACCATATCTATTGAGTAGATGCAGCTGAGCACTTGATTTCTGAGGCAGGCTTGTGTCCTGACTGACTTTTGCCTTTTGACCAAACTACTGTGGAGCTGATCCTTGGGATGCATGGTCATATGCTGCCAACTGTCGGTGGAATAGCTTGTACTGATGGCGATGCGATACCTTGCTGACGAGGATTGCATAGCTTGTGCTCAAAAGCTTTCCCTCTTAAAGTCTTGCTAGGAAGACTCGGTACCTTAGGCCAGAAGCTTTTGCGGTAGCCTACTGAAGAAGCCTGAGTATCTTGTACTGGAAGATATCCATGTGCCGTATCGGGGAAGACAGAGGGACCTTGCATCGTAAGCTTCTCTGATAGCTTGTGAAGAAAGATTGGGTTGCTTATATCTGAAGCTTTCCTTTTTGCCATATGCGGGCTGAGTGTATATATATATCCCTTAATGTTCCTGCTGTCGGTCACTTGTTGTATGCAACAGGGTATTCGGCTATCCTTGCTTTGACGCGGGATGTATTGTGGATCGGGCACACAGTCTGTCGTCTTGTTGATTCAATGATTACTACTGTGAAGGTTGCACTGATGTATACTTGATGCTGATAACCAATCCAGCCAGGGTATCATTTATATTCAGGCCCGATATTCCTGATATAATGCAGTCTGCTGAAGATTCCATTTTGCTGAGCTGAGCTTCCCAAAGGACTGCCTTTACTGATTTCTTTGAGTCCAGTGTCGGTGAGCAACTTCCATAAGGGGAAAATAAGGTAACACCAAGGGCCCAAAGAAAGAATCAAAAGAAAGGCTAAACAAAAACACACAAAGCATCAAGATAACACACAAGCAATAGCACATTCTATAGCTATTCACAGCAATAATATGCATTCCTACTTAAGCACACAAATCTCGCAAGAACTCCGGTACTACGGTCTAACATGCTGTGGCGGTGTGCACGAAAGTGAATCCACGTGTGGAAGAAAGTTGGTGTAAACAAGGCTACACCAAACACGGGCTTAACACCGATTCCATCTGAACGAGCACGGTGGCGAGGACGAACTTGGTGATCGTGGGTCGGAACACGGGGTCACGACCACATCATCATCAAGCGTACGGAAAGAAACCGTACTCATCCAGAGGATGGATGGCAAGGGGGGATAACGATGAAGAAGAAGGCTTGCGGGCATTGCCCTTCTCTGATAAGCAAGATCAGTAAGGGTTGCCAACGCGGCTAGAGGGATGGGCAAGATCCAGGATAGAAACATGTCTATCACCAAAACAATAGGGGTGGCTGAAGTGAATATATTGGTGTGGTACCGGTGCATCAATCCTGCAACGGATCGACACTACTGGATACCTTGGCATCACTCCGCTGGGACAAAGATGACACCACACCAAGGAGCCAATATGCAAACTGAAGAGCGCAGGTAGTGAATCAAAACCGATGCCACCTACACTCACCAGATCCATCGTTAGTGATAAGATAAATAGTCTATATGCATGCTATGCACAAACAAATGCAACAAACAAGTGCAGCAAACCAACTAGACCCTATACTACCGGTTACTAACGCTCGCGCGATCTAGGGCGTCCTACAGCCAGACCTGCTCTGATACCAACGCTTGTGGCACCCCGGCTCAGAGAAAACCGGAACGCCCCGTATTCCAGCCTAGAGAGAAGTCTTCTGGAATACGACACTGTTGGCATAGAACAAATCAGCTCTTTATTACCATGAATGAGGATACAAGGGCACATAGATTACATCGTTACGGCAATACTACGCCTGCCTAGGGTAGCTCTATGCTAACAGCGGGATAATCCGAGGAAGCGAAATAACTCTCGGCAGCGCAACAACGACTGCGGTGATGGACTCCACTCTGCAGGGACTCTGGCTGGAACGCGCATCCTAGCTCGCAAACTCGACATCCACGACAAGCAAGCAAACCTGACAGGACCTGCAAACTGGCATGATACGCCAGGTGAGTACTTTGAATGTACTCGCAAGCTCACGACAACCAAACAATGCAGCAAACAATAGCATGGCAAATATCATATTAAATGCTTAAGTAGTTCACTTACTGTTACCGATCATCAACTTACTCTCTTCCGGGTTGTTCCACAACCCTCGGAATACTCATCGAGTACTTCTGATCATACGAAGAGTTCTTCCATCATTACTAACATTGTTACGGTTGACCACCTACTGAGGTCTGGACGGGCTGTCCAATTCCGTGGACGCGGCTATTCGAATAGATGTTACACTCTGCAGAGGTTGCGCACTTTACCCACACCATGGAGCACCTGGCCTCGTGATCCCATTCGGGTGGACCAGCATTGCTCCAACGAAACCTGCCTGACCCGTGATTCTCCCATCGTACCACCGGCATTCATCCTCCCCCCGAGTCCTGCCCTGGGTGGCCCCTGTGTCCTCATGACACCTGCCACCGTCATGGCCAAATAAAACTGTCCCAAACGGGGATGGGCCCATACAACTCACTGGGCTCACAAGGTTATCGCCGCATACCGGGCCAGGGTAGCACGCGCGCATAACCTTCCCTCTTTGGTGGTACCGATAAAAGAGCACGCGATCATACCAAGTCAAGGTCATCCCATACCGGCAAATGTGGTTGCACGGATAAGCCCGGACAGGTGACTCAATATCAACCCACTAAGTTCACTTGGCAAACATAGTGCTTTATCACAATACTTAAGATGGCAACAACTAGGCATTTATTTTAAATTGCTATGAATTATTATATAGCAAATAAATGAAAGTAATTCATCTATAAATGCAAGTAATTCAATTGAATAAGTAATGCTATTGAAATGCTTCATGGAATGGGTGTCCTGGCTTGCCTGGGATGAGGGATCCACCGGGAAGAAGTGCGGAAAGGCCGCGGAATGAGTTGCCAGAAACAGTTCTCTCTCGGAGGGGGCTGTTTACGGGCAAGGGCAAAGTGGTCATTTTCACTATGTGAACACATCATGAAAATGGCACCACCATGACGAGCTTGACGAGACGAAGAAGTGGGCTTTGGAATCACCTCAATCGGAGCTATAGATAAAAAGATATAAGGGTTTATTTGTTAGGGACTAATCTGAAAAAGAAATAATCACATAAGGGTCCTTGACAGCCTGGCCAGCTACGCATTTGGGCATAATACGTGTCCTAATAAAGAAAACGTATTCCTGGCCGAAGGCGCGGCAGAAACCGCTTTTGTTTGCAGAAAGCTTATTCCGAGGAATACGCTTCCACTTATCAACATCAGCGGGCCAGGGTCAACGCCCTATGTGGCTGACTGGTGGGGTCGCGCGACCGATGGGCCCCGCTTGGCCGGTGCCTTCTTCCTCCTCGCTACGCCCCGACGGAAACAGAGGAGGCAGGGACAGGACCGCGATGCCGGCGGTGGCCTGGCCAGCTCAGGCCGTCTCCGGCCAAGTGGAGGCCACCGGCGGATGCGGGGCAATGCGTCGCTCCCGCCTGGAGCAGCAGCAGCACTGGAGGGGGAACGGGGCGACGGCGGCTCGCGGAGGCCGGGAGCAGCGGCGACGGCCAGATCTTAGGCACGCGGCCACAGGGCCTCCGACGACGAGGCGAGGGGATGGGGAGGGTCTGCATGCTCCGGGTGATCCTCTGGCAGAGGTTAGAGGAGGAGGGGATACTTGGCTCGCCGGAATTTAGCCGGGCACCGGTGGCGGCCACGGCGGCATTGGAGGGCAAGGAGGGCCTCCGGCGATGGATGATTGGGTCGGGGAGGATCAGAAGAGCGAGGTGGAGAGGATGGTGAGGTCGAAGCACCTCGGGACGACTTATATAGCCGCGGCGACGCAGTAGCCGAGTGCGGCAGTGGTGACGCGTGCACCGCCGTGCTGGCGCTTCGGGAACTCGCCTGGAGGAGGGTAGAGGCATCCAGAGGGGTCAGAGATGAGTGGAGAGGGCTCAGGCGAACTCGGGGAAGCTCGGGAGGGTTCGGGTAACTGGTCACGACGGCGACGGCGGCTGCAGGTCACGGGCGCAGCTGCTGTACAGCGTAGGAGGGGACGAGAGAGGGCGAGAGGGGTCCAGGAGAAGGAAGACGACGCGGGGAAGCGCCTAGACATGACTAGGTGTCGAGGTAGAGGAGGAAAACGACGAGGCCAAAGGCTCCACTGCCAGATCCCGCATATGGCATGCCGGCCGTGTGGTCACCGCGTGGACTTTCTCGGAGGGGACAAGAGAGGCTGGCACACCTTGTCTGGGGTGTAGTCCTTGCTCCCCAAGGCAGACTGGAAGTGATAGATCAGAGAATGGGCAACTCGTGAGATGGCAAAGGTCACTGCAAGTTTTCTGTAGCAAACTTGACTACACCATTGTGATCAACAGGAAGGTGATAGGAGACAATTAAGATGTCTGGTAGGTGTAGGTTAAGAAGGACTATAATCCTGGGAAGTTTGAGAAGAATAGGACCAAGATTTAATAGGGTTGCTTTGCAACTGACCAATCTGGTCCAGAAGACAAATCTTGATGTGGCACTCATATACTTGCTTGGATGGAGCTAAAATTTGGAGGAGATGAGTTATTTAGGCATATGAAGATGCTGTATAAGTTTCATGCCATTTGGGTTAACCAAAATGGTACTTCCTTCACACAGCATCCTACTGGACAAATTCTTGGAAAAATTGTAGGGAATTATTGGTTAGATGAAATGAGTCCAAATTTTGTGGAGATAGGTTATATGGGTAGGAGAATGCTCTGGTTAATTTTCAGCCATTATGAAGTCATATAAAATATAGTTGCGTCACAACAGGAAAATATGACCAGAAGCCAAGATTTGATGCTGTGGTCACATAGAAGATGGGATGATTCTAAAATCTTGTGGAGAGTGTTAATTTGAGCATATTAAGATGCCTGAAAAATTTCAACTCATTTTCATACTCTTAGCTAGCACTTGCTTCACAAAGCTTCCTCTGAATCGGAAACTTTGGAAATTTGCCAATAAATATTTACTAGCCAAATTGAGTTGAATTTTGGCATGTGGCAATTATATGGATAGGAAAGAGTGCCCAAAAAGTTTTAGGACAAACAAGAAAAGCTAAATGGCACTTGCTTCACAAAATGCCATCTGGGGCAGAATAGGAAAAGGAATATTGGTGAAATATTTTTGAACATGGCAAGGAAAGATTTTGCCATTTTTGAGGGAGATATGACACAAACAATTTATGAGAATTATTTGGGAATTTTTGGAATGATAGAAATGTGGGTTGCTTCACAACCCAAAGCAAACAGGGTTATTCCTTTAATAGAAAAAGGAATATTCCCAAGAAAAGATTATTGGGATTGGTCCAAGATGGAAATGACAAGGTCTTGGAATGATTTAGAGGTTGGCAAGGCACTAGGGAAGAAAAATCAAGGGTGATCCCTCCAGGTTGCAAGACTACCAAGCCACAGAAAAGCAAAACCAGACCAAAATCAAAAGAAAAAGAAATGGGCAAAATCCAGGGTGTTACAGAAAGCACCAATGTCGGTGTCAAAACCGGCGGATCTCAGGTAGGGGGTCCCGAGATGTGGGATTAGGATCGATGGGTTGCAAGGGACGAAGGAGACGGTGTTTACCCAAGTTCGGGCCCTCCTATGGACGTAAAACCCTACATCCTGCTTGATTGTATTAACGTGTATGAGTATTATAGAGTCGATCTACCTCGAGATCAAGTGGTCAAAACCCTAGATGAGCTTCTCTGCCCTCTACAATCTAAACCCTCCGGTTTATATAGACACCGGGGGTACCTAGGGTTTACACATGGTAAGCTTCCAGCCGGAAATAGAGGCGCCGATCTTCTCACCATAACTTGGAGTGCACGCCTCGCCTTCGGAGGTTTCCTTCTTGAATACGGGGTCACCACCTATCCGTCCATTCCCATGTTAATCAGAGAGCGGCCCACGAAGTCGTCATGTGAGTGATAGGTCGGTGGCCTGAGGACCCCTTAATCCAGGACTCCCTCAACGCCCGCCAGCACCCTCATAATGGCCTCGTACACCACTGAATATTGCTAGTCCGGAAGCTAGGCAAGAGCCCGCGCGAGCATGTTGACCATGCCATCCAAAGTGGCGTCCAGGTTTGCCTCACCGCGGTACAAGGTCTAGCAGGCGTACCGAGGCTGGCACACATACGATCAGCAAGGTCAACGACATGTCGAAGCCTCACAGCCGCATCCTCATGCACGGCATCCGAAAGCGGCACTACAAACAACAAATGAAATCAAGCCAAAGCAAAGGCCTCCAGGCAACATAATGAACAAGAAGACTATAACTTATGCGTGGCGGAAGTCTCCAGCTCTTGGAGCTTCTTCACCAATTGTTGTGCATGCTTGTCGGCTTTGGTTCGGGTGTCGGAGATATGCTGCACGGTGGCCTCCTTTTGCTTCACAACATCGACATGCTCCTGCAACTCTTTCTCCGAGCTCGCAAGTGAACCCTTGAGATTGGCCACCTTCCGCCGATACTCAGTGAGCTCGCCACTGGCAACGTCAACGGATGCCTGGAGCTCTCCTCGCGGCCTCTCTGCAGCTGCAAAGAGGAAAGCAAGATGCATCAATCAACACAAGAGTTGTCACGAGGGCCGAAGCAGGCAAGAAAACTTACGGAAAGCTCCTGAAGTCAGTGATACGTCTCCAACGTATCGATAATTTATGAAGTATTCATGCCATATTTGTTGGGGAACGTTGCATGGGAAACAAAAAATTTCCTACGCACACGCAAGATCTATCCATGGTGATGAGCATCTACGAGAGGGAGAGTGGATCTACATACCCTTGTAGATCGCTAAGCGGGAAGCGTTAAGAAACGCGGTTGATGTAGTCGAACGTCTTCGCGATCCAAATCGCTGAGCATCCCGCGATCCCATCACGATCCATCTCGCGATCCAATCTCGATCCATCCCGCGATCCCATCACGATCCGTCCCGCGATCAAATCACGAATCGTCTCGCGATCCTGATCACGGTCCTTCCGATCTAGCGCCGAACGGACGGCACCTCCGCGTTCAGCACACGTACAGCTCGATGACGATCTCCGCCTTCTTGATCCAGCAAGAGGGAGCGGAGAGGTAGAAGAGTTCTCCGGCGGCGCGACGGCGCGGCGGCGATGGTGGTGGAACAATTCCGGCAGGGCTTCGCCTAAGCACCGCTGAAACTAGACTAGAGGAGAAACCGATCTAGATGAAGTAGAGGGAGCACGTGGCAATTAGGGTTAGCTCTTCCCTCTAAATCCTCTAGTATATATAGGAGGGAGGGAGGGGAGGAGGCAGCCTCAAACCCTCAAGGTTTGGCCGAAATTGGAGGTGGAGGAGTCCTACTCCAATCCTATTAGGAGTAGGATTCCTCCTCTCCACATGGAAACCCTTTCCACCTTTCCTCCTTTGGATTTTTTCCACCCAAAGCCACATGGGCCTTAGTGGGGGGGTTAGGCCAGCCCACTAGGGGATGGTTTGACTCCTCCCACAGCCCATGAGGTCCTTTGGGTCGAGACACCCCTCCTGATGGTCCCCGGTACCCCTCCCGGCACTCCCGGTACACTACCGAAATACCCGACACTTTTCCGGTGACCAAAACAGGACTTCCTATATCTCAATCTTTACCTCCGGACCATTTCGGAGCTCCTCGTGACGTCCAGGATCTCATCCGGGACTCCGAACAACCTTCGGTCACCACCATACATAACTCTACTATACCGAAACGTCACCGAACCTTAAGTGTGCAAACCCTGCGGGTTCGAGAACTATGTAGACATGACCAAGACACCTCTACGGTCAATAACCAATAGCGGGACCTGGATGCCCATATTGGTTCCTACATATTCTACGAAGATCTTTATCGGTTGAACCTCTATGTCAAGGATTCAGTTAATCCCGTACGCTGTTCCCTTTGTTCTTCGGTATGTTACTTGCCCGAGATTCGATCGTCGGTATCTCTATACCTAGTTCAATCTCGTTACCGGCAAGTCTCTTTACTCGTTCTGTAATACAAGATCCCGTGGCTAACACTTAGTCTCATTGCTTGCAAGGCTTATTGTGATGTTGTATTACCGAGTGGGCCCTGAGATACCTCTCCGTCACACGGAGTAACAAATCCCAGTCTTGATCCATGCCCACTCAACATACACCCTCGGAGATACCTGTAGAGAATCTTTATAGTCACCCAGTTATGTTGTGATGTTTGATACACACAAGGTATTCCTCCGGTGTCAGTGAGTTGCATGATCTCATGGTCATAGGAACAGATACTTGACATGCAGAAAACTATAGCAATAAACTGACACGATCATATGCTATGTTTATAGTTTGGGTCTTGTCCATCACATCATTCTCCTAATGATGTGATCCCGTTATCAAATGACATCTCATGTCTATGGCCAGGAAACCTTGACCATCTTTGATCAACGAACTAGTTAACTAGAGGCATACTAGGGACACCGTGTTGTCTATGTACCCACACATGTATTTGAGTTTCCAATCAATACAATTATAGCATGGATAATAAACGATTATCACGAACAAGGAAATATAATAATAACCAATTTATTATTGCCTCTAGGGCATATTTCCAACAGTCTCCCACTTGCACTAGAGTCAATAATCTAGTTCACATCACCATGTGTTTTACATTATTATGAATCTAACACCCAATGAGTTCTGGGGTTCGATCATGCTTTGCATGTGAGAGAGGTCTTTAGTCAACGGGTCTGCGACATTCAGATCCGTGTGTACTTTGCAAATCTCTATGTCATACTGTAGACACTGCTACCACACTCCACTTGGAGCTATTCCAAATGGCTGCTCCACTATACGTATCCGGATTGCTACTCAGAGTCATCCGGATTGGTGTTAAAGCTTGCATCGACGTAACCCTTTACGACGAACTCTTTATCACCTCCATAATCGAGAAATATTTCCTTAGTCCTCTAGTTACTAAGGATAATCTTGACCGCTGTCCAGTGGTTCACTCCTGGATCACTCTTGTACCCCTTGACAGACTCATGGCAAGGCACACACAGGTGCGGTACATAGTATGGCATACTATACAAAGCCTATGGATAAGGCATAGGGGACGACCTTTGTCCTTTCTCTTTCTTCTGCTGTGGTCGAGCTTTGAGTCTCACTCAACTCCACACCTTACAAATCAGGCAAGAACTCTTTCTTTGACTGATCCATTTTGAACTCTTTCAAAACCTTGTCAAGGTATGTACTCATTGAAAGTTTTATCAGACGTCTTGATCTACCTCTATAGATCAAGATGCCCAATATTTAAGTAGCTTCATTCCAGGTTTTCCTTTGAAAAACTCCTTTTCAAACAACCCTTTATGCTTTCCAGAAATTCTACATCATTTCTGATCAACAATATGTCATCAACATATACTTATCAGAAATTCTATAGTGCTACCACTCACTTTATTGTAAATACAAGTTTCTCATAAACCTTGTATAGACTCAAAAACTTTGATCACCTCATCAACGCGTATATTCCAACTCCGAGATGCTTGCTCCAGTCCATAGAAGGATCGCTGGAGCTTGCATATATTTTAGCATCCTTAGAACTGACAAAACCTTCCGGTTGTATCACATACAACCTTTCCTCACGGATATCGTTAAGGAAATGATGTTTTGACATCCATCTGCCAGATTTCATAATCGAAAAATGCAGCGACTGCTAACATAATTCCAACAGACTTTAGCATCGCTACGGGTGAGAAAGTCTCATCGTAGTCAACTCCTTGAACTTGTGAAAAACCCTTTGCCACAAGTCGAGCTTTATAGACGGTGACATTACCGTCCGCGTCCGTCTTCCTTTTAAAGATCCATTTGTTCTGAATGGCCTTTCACCCTTCAGGTAATACTTCCAAAGCCCATACTTTGTTTTCTTACATGGATCCCATCTCGGATTGCATGGCCTCTAACCATTTCTCGGAATCCGGGCCCATCATCGCTTCTCCATAGCTCATAGGTTCATCGTTGTCCAACAACATGACCTCTAAGATAGGGTTGCCGTACCATTCAGGAGCAGTACGCGTCCTTGTCGACCTACGAGGTTCGATAGTAACTTGATCCGAAGCTTTATGATCATCATCATTAACTTCCTCTTCAACCAATGTAGGCTCCACAGAAACAACTTTCTGCGCTGCGCTACTCTCTGGTTGAAACAAAGGTTCAACAACCTCATCAAGTTCTATCTTCCTCCCAATCAATTCTTTCGAGAGAAACTCTTTCTCGAGAAAGGACCCGTTTTAGCAACAAACACTTTGTGCTTGGATCTAAGATAGAAGGTTTACCCAACTGTTACGTTAGGGTATTCTATGAAGATGCATTTGTCCGCTTTGGGTTCGAGCTCATTAGGTGAAAATCATTTTTCACATAAGCGTCGCAGCCCCAAACATTAAGAAATGACAGCTTAGGTTTCCACCAAACCAAAATTCATACGGTGTCATCTCAACGGACTTAGATGGTGACCCTTTTAAAGTGAATGTGGTTGTCTCTAATGCATAACCCTAAAACGATAGTGGTAAACCGATAAGAAACATCATAGTTCGCACCATATCCAATAGAGCACGACTACGACGTTCGGACACACCATCACACTATGGCGTTCCAGGTGGCGTGAGTTGTGAAATAACTTCCACATTGTCTTGAGTTGCATACCAAACTCGTAACTCAGATATTTACCTTCACGATCACATCATAGACATTTTATCTTCTTGTCACGATGATCTTAAACTTCACTCTGATTTTGTTTGAACTTTTCAAACGTTTCAGACTTGTGTTTCATTAAGCAAACATCCCCATATTTACTCAAATCATCAGTGAAGGTAGGAAAATAATGATATCCACCGCCTGCTACAACACTCATTGGACCGTATACATCAACATGTATCATTTCCAATAAGTCACTTGCCCGCTCCATCATACCGGAAAACGGGGTCTTAGTCATCTTGCCCATGAGGCATGGTCTGCATGTCTCAACCGATTCAAAATCGAATGAGTCTAAAGATCCATCAGCATGGAGTTTCTTCATGCGCTTTACACCAATATGACATTTAGCGGCAGTGCCACAAGTATGTGGTACTATCATTATCTAACTTTGTATCTTTTGGCATCAATATTATGAACATGTGTATCACTATGATCAAGATTCAATAAACCATTCTCATTGGGTGCATGACCATTGAAGGTATTGTTCATGTAAACAAAATAACCATTATTCTCTAACTTGAATGAATAACCGTATTGCAATAAACATGATCTAATCACGTTCATGCTCAACGCAAACACCAAATAACATTTATTTAGGTTCATCACTAATCCCGAAGGTAGAGAGAGCATGCGATGGTGATCACATCAACCTTGGAAACACTTCCAACACTCATCGTCACCTCACCCTTAGCTAGCCTCCGTTTATTCCGTAGCTTTTATTTCGAGTTACTAACATTTAGCAACCGAACCGGTATCCAATACCCAGGTGCTACTAGGAGTACTAGCAAGGTACACACGTATATCAAATATACTTCTATCGACGTTGCCAGCCTTCTTATCTACCAAGTATCTAGGGTTGTTCCGCTTCAGCGACCGTTCTCCTCATAATAGAAGCACTTAGTCTCGGGTTTGGGTTCAACCTTGGGTTTCTTCACTGGAGCAGCAACTGACTTGCCATCCATGAAGTTTCCCTCCTAGCCCTTGCCCTTCTCGAAACTAGTGGTTTCACTAACCATCAACACTTGATGCTCCTTCTTGATTTCTACCTTCGCGGTGTCAAACATTGCGAATAGCTCGGGGATCATTATTTCCATCCCTGGCATTATATAGTTCATCACGAAGCTCTATTAGCTTAGTGACAGTGACTTGGAGAACTATATCAATCACTATCTTATCTGGAAGATCAACTCCCACTCGATTCAAGCGATTGTAGCACCCAGACAATCTGAGCACATGCTCAACGATTGAGCTATTCTCCTTCATCTTACAGGCAAAGAATCTTGTTGGAGGTCTCATATCTCTCAACACGGGCACGAGCCTGAGATCCCAATTTCAGCTCTTAGAACATCTCATATGTTTCGTGACGTTCAAAACGTTTTGGAGCCTCAATTCTAAGCCGAAATGCATGACGCACTAAACTATCAAGTAGTCATCAAAACGTGTCTGTCAGATGTTCACAACATCTACAGACGACGCTTGAGGGGGTGGCGCACCGAGCGGTGCATTAAGGACATAAGCCTTCTGTGCAGCAATGAGGACAATCCTCAGATCACGGACCCAGTCCGCATTATTGCTACCAACATCTTTCAACTCTATTTCTCTAGGAACATATAAAAAATTCAAGGGAGCTACAGCACGAGCTAGTAATCTACAACATAATTTGCAAGACATTTTGACTATGTTCATGATAATGAGTTTAGTTAATCATATTACTTAAAAACTCCCACTCAAATTGACATCCCTCCGGTCATTTGAGTGTCACACGATCCAAATCCACCAACTCAAGTCCGATCATCACGTGAGTTGAGGTGGTTTCAATGGTGAACATCTTCATGTTGATCATATCTACTATATGACTCATGATCGACCTTTCGGTCTCTTGTGTTCCGAGGCCATGTCTGTACATGCTAGGCTCGTCAAGTTTAACCCGAGTGTTCCGCACGTGCAACACTGGCTTGCACCCGTTGTATGCGAACGTAGAGTCTATCACACCCGATCATCACGTGGTGTCTCGAAACGACGAACTTTCGCAACTGTGCACACTCGGTGAGAACGCAATTTTTATCTTGAAATTTAAGTGAGGGATCACCTTATAATGCTACTGTCGTCCTAAGCAAAATAAGATGCATAAAAGGATTAACATCACATGCAAATCATAAGTGACATGATATGGCCATGAACTTGTGCTTTTGATCTCCATCTCCAAAGCACCGGCATGATCTCCATCGTCACCGGCATGACACCATGATCTCCATCATCTTGATCTCCATCAATGTGTCGCCATGAGGTTATCGCGCCGACTGTTGCTTCCACGACTATTGCTAACTCATAGCGATAAAGTAAAGCAAAACGGCGAAAATAAATAAAGACAACCCTATGGCTCCTGCCGGTTGCCGTACTCATCGACATGCAAGTCGTGATATTCTATACAATACATGATCATCTCATACATCACATATATCTCATTATGTAATTGGCCATATCACATCACAACATACCCTACAAAAACAAGTTAGACGTCCTCTAATTGTTGTTGCAAGTTTTACGTGGCTGCTACGGGTATCTAGCAAGAAAAATTCTTACCTACGCAAAAACCACAACGGTGATACAAAAATTGCTATTCAACCTTCTCAAGGACTGCCTTTGTCAAATCCGATCCGACTAAAGTGGGAGAAACAGACACCCGCCAGCCATCTTTATGCAACGAAGTTACATGTCAGTTGATGGAACCGGTCTATCGTAAGCGTACGAGTAATGTTGGTCCGGGCCGCTTCATCCCACAATACCGCCGAATCAAGAAAAGACCAAGGGAGGAAGCAATCTGAATATCAATGCCCACAAACTCCTTTGTGTTCGACTCGAGATCTCATCTACACATAGACCTAGCTCATGATGCCACTGTTGGGGAACGTTGCATGGGGAAAAAAATTCCTACGCACACGCAAGATCTATCCATGGTGATGAGCATCTACGAGAGGGAGAGTGGATCTACATACCCTTGTAGCTCGCTAAGCGGGAAGCGTTAAGAAACGCGGTTGATGTAGTCGAACGTCTTCGCGATCCAAATCGCCGAGCATCCCGCGATCCCATCACGATCCATCTCGCGATCCAATTTCGATCCGTCCTGCGATCCCATCACGATCCGTCCCGCGATCAAATCACGAATCGTCTCGCGATCCTGATCACGGTCCTTCCAATCTAGCGCCGAACGGACGGCACCTCCGCGTTCAGCACACGTACAGCTCGATGACGATCTCCGCCTTCTTGATCCAGCAAGAGGGAGCGGAGAGGTAGAAGAGTTCTCCGGCGGCGCGACGGCGCGGCGGCGATGGTGGTGGAACAATTCCGGCAGGGCTTCGCCTAAGCACCGCTGAAACTAGACAAGAGGAGAAACCAATCTAGATGAAGTAGAGGGAGCACGTGGCAATTAGGATTAGCTCTTCCCTCTAAATCCTCTAGTATATATAGGAGGGAGGGAGGGGAGGAGGCAGCCTCAAACCCTCAAGGTTTGGCCGAAATTGGAGGTGGAGGAGTCCTACTCCAATCCTATTAGGAGTAGGATTCCTCCTCTCCATTTGGAAACCCTTTCCACCTTTCCTCCTTTGGATTTTTTCCACCCAAAGCCACATGGGCCTTAGTGGGGGGGGGTTAGGCCAGCCCACTAGGGGTTGGTTTGACTCCTCCCACAGCCCATGAGGTCCTTTGGGTCGAGACACCCCTCCCGATGGTCCCCGGTACCCCTCCCGGCACTCCCGGTACACTACCGAAATACCCGAAACTTTTCCGGTGACCAAAACAGGACTTCCTATATATCAATCTTTACCTCCGGACCATTACGGAGCTCCTCGTGATGTCCAGGATCTCATCCAGAACTCCGAACAACCTTCGGTCACCACCATACATAACTCTACTATACCGAAACGTCACCGAACCTTAAGTGTGCAGACCCTGCGGGTTCGAGAACTATGTAGACATGACCAAGACACCTCTACGGTCAATAACCAATAGCGGGACCTGGATGCCCATATTGATTCCTACATATTCTACGAAGATCTTTATCGGTTGAACCTCTATGTCAAGGATTCAGTTAATCCCGTACGCTGTTCCCTTTGTTCTTCGGTATGTTACTTGCCCGAGATTCTATCGTCGGTATCTCTATACCTAGTTCAATCTCGTTACCGGCAAGTCTCTTTACTCGTTCTGTAATACAAGATCCCGTGGCTAACACTTAGTCACATTTCTTGCAAGGCTTATTGTGATGTTGTATTACCGAGTGGGCCCTGAGATACCTCTCCGTCACACGGAGTAACAAATCCCAGTCTTGATCCATGCCCACTCAACAGACAACCTCGGAGATACCTGTAGAGCATCTTTATAGTCACCCAGTTACGTTGTGACGTTTGATACACACAAGGTATTCGTCCGGTGTCAGTGAGTTGCATGATCTCATGGTCATAGGAACAGATACTTGACATGCAGAAAACTATAGCAAGAAACTGACACGATCATATGATATGTTTATAGTTTGGGTCTTGTCCATCACATCATTCTCCTAATGATGTGATCCCGTTATCAAATGACATCTCATGTCTATGGCCAGGAAACCTTGACCATCTTTGATCAACGAACTAGTTAACTAGAGGCATACTAGGGACACAGTGTTGTCTATGTACCCACACATGTATTTGAGTTTCCAATCAATACAATTATAGCATGGATAATAAACGATTATCACGAACAAGGAAATATAATAATAACCAATTTATTATTGCCTCTAGGGCATATTTCCAACAATATTTATCTACGTTTACAATACTTGTATATTGTTTTGATGCATTGTATATGATTTAATTAGAACTAACCCAAATTGTCGTTGTTTTCATCAGAATTGCTGTGGTGGTATTTTTATGCAGAAAATAAATGTTCTCGGAATCTTCTGAAACTCTTTGACGATTTTTCTGGACAATATGAGAAATACCGGAGCGAAGAACCACCGGAGGGGGCCACCTGCTGGCCACAAGCAAATAGGGCACGCCCACCCCCTAGGCGCGCCCTGATAGCTTGTGGGCCCCTTGTGGCTCTGGCTAGCGTGATTCCATTGCCGCAAAATCCTATAAATACAAAAAACCTAAGAAATAAACCTAAAACTTCCACTCTGCCATCGCAAGCCTCTGTACCGAAGAAAACTCATCCGGAGCCCTGTTCCGGCACCCTGTCGGAGGGGGGAATCATCACCGAAGGCCATCTTCATCATCCTGACGATGTCCATGACGAGGAGGGAGTAGTTCACCCTTGGGACTGAGGGTATGTACTAATCTCTCTCTCTCTCTCTCTCTCTCTCTCTATCTCTCTATCTCGTGTTCTTGAGATGGCACGATCTTGATGTATCGTGGGCTTTGTTAATATAGTTGGATCACATGTTGTTCTTCCCTTGCTATCTTGTTGTGATGAATTGAATCTTTCCCTCTGAGATTTTGTTATGTCGGATTGAATATTGGATTTGAGATCACTTGATATATGTCTTGCATGTGGATACCCGTGGTGACAATGGGGTGTTCTATTGGTTGACTTGATATATGTTTTGGTACTCAACTTGCGGATTCCCGGGGTGACATTGTAGTAATCTATGCACATGGGTTGATTGCATGTTTTCATCCTACTTTCTCCGATAGAAATCTTGGGGTACTCTTTGAAGTTATTTTGTGTGGATTGAATATGATGAATCTGAAATTGTTTGATGCATATCATATAATTGACTCACGGATACTTGTCGTGACATTGGAGTATCTAGGTGACATTAGGGTTGATTGATGCGTATCATATGGTGTTATTTTAGTACGAACTCTAGGACTGTTTGTGATACCTATAGGAATAACTCAATAGATTGATCGGAAAGGATAACTTTCAGGTGGTTCTACTACCTACAACAATTTTTTCTTATGTTCTCGCTATATATGAACTTTGGAGTGATTCTTTGTCGCACGTTGAGGGATGATCATATGATTCTATTATGTTAGCATTGTTGAGAGATTGCACTAGTGAAAGTATGAACCCTAGGCCTTATTTCCAACCATTTAGGTAACGTTTTTCTCGTTGTTTGCCACTTGCCACCTTGCTTTTTTTATATTTGCAGATTACAAAAACCTATATCTATTATCCATATTGCACTTGTATCACCATCTCTTCGCCGAACTAGCGCACCTATACAATTTCCCATTGTATTGGGTGTCTTGGGGACACAAGATATTTCTTTTATTTGATTGAAGGGTTTTTTGAGAGAGACCATCTTCATGCTACACCTCCCTCGGATTGATAAACCTTGGGTCATCCACTTGAGGGAAATTTGCTGCTGTCCTACAAAACTCTGCATTTGGAGGCCCAACAACGTCTACAAGAATAAAGTTGCGTAGTAGATATCAAGCTATTTTCTGGCGCCGTTGCCGGGGAGGTGAGTGCTTGAAGCTATATCTTTAGATCTTTTAATTAAATCTTTTAGTTTCTTCTTTTTCACTAGTTTGGTTTTATAAAATAAAACTACAAAAAAATGGAATTTAAGTTGCCTCAATTGCTTCGCCTTTATAATGTCTTTCTTGAAAATGATGGTTCAAAAAATTGTCCTCAATTGTTAGAGGTAGGATTTATAAAAATGATTAATGTGAAATTCTTGAATGATGAGCATGATAGCAATGTTGTTAGTATGAATTCTATGAATATCCATGATGCTAATGATATGCAAAGCCACAAGCTTGGGGATGCTATATTTGATGAAGATGATATTTTTAATCACCCAAGTTTCGATGAGCAAATTTATTATGATGATGGCATGCCTCCTATCTACGATGATTATGGTGATGACATGTATGTTATAAAGAGTAATGATAACCATTAAACTTGTCATCAAGCAAGTGACTCATGATAGTTATTTTACTAAGTTTTCTCCCACTACTATGAATGAGAAGAAAATTGCTTATGCGGAGAATAATGAAAATGATATGCTTGTGAATCATGAAAAGGATGCTTTATGTGATAGTTATATTGTTGCATTCCTTCATGATGCTATTGAAAATTATTATGAGGGAGGAACATATGCTTGTAGGTATTGCAATAATATCAAGTTTCCTCCCTATGTGTTGAAAGTTTCGAAGTTATCCTTGTTTTGCCTTCCTACGTTAGTTGATTCTTGGTCCCATAAATTGTTTGCTCACAAAATCCCTATGCATAAGAAGTGGGTTAGACTTAAATGTGCTTGCCATGTGCTTCATGATGCCCTCTTGCATGTTTCAATTTTTATTCTTATGTGAGCATCATTGAAATCATCATGCCTAGCTAAAAGGATTTAAAGAAAAGCACTTGTTGGGAGACAACCCAACACTTATACTTTCTGTTATTGTGTGTTCACATGATTAATCTACTGTATTAATCATGTTTTGTGTCTTCTATTTCAATAAAGTGCCAAGTAAAGCCTTTGTGATAGTGTGGATACTTGTTAGTTTGATTCTGTGCAAAAACAGAAACTTTTACGTCCAGTGCAGAATTTCTTTGATACTAGTGAGTCAAAAAATTCTGAAATTTTTACACCGTTTTTCTACGCAATTTTTCTGCATTTCCCTAATTTGTTTATAATTTTTAGAGACAAGGAAAGATGATTTAAGTTCAAATCTTCGCAGACTGTTCTGTTTTTGACAGATTCTATTTTGAATGCATAGTTTGCTTGTTTTAGTTTTTTCCATAGCTTATATTGAGTGATATAAATTATGGTAATGATAGAATACAGTAGGTATTATGGGAGAAGACTTATGAATCTTTTCTTGACAGTACCTAAGTGAATGATCTATATTTATTATACTAACCCATCTCACGAAGTTCCGTTGAGTTTTGTGTGATTGAAGTTTTCAAGTTTTGGGTAAGACACCGATATGAGGAGAATAAGGAGTGGTAATACCCCAAGATTGGGGATGCCCAAAGCACCCCAAGGTGATATTCAAGTAAGACTCAAGCGTATAAGCTTGGGGATGGCCCGGAAGACATCCCCTCTTTTTGTCTTCAACACTATCGATATATCTTACTTGGAGCTATATTTTATTCATCACATAATATGTGTTTTGCTTGGAGAGTCATTTTATTTTGTTAGTATTTTCATTCTGTTATTTATAATCTTGTTTTTCAATAAAAATTTCCAAGAATTGCCTTTTAGAATGCTTGAATTACATGTTTGATGTGTGCTGTGTTAAAACAGAAACTTTTGTTGTAGTGTTTGAATTTTCATATTTTATTGGAACTTGGAAAGTTTCCAAAAACTTTACACATTATTTTCATATAAATTTTTTATCATGTCCTAAATTTTCAGAATGTTTAGAGTTACATTAGTGCACTTTGTAAATTAATTGCTATAGACTGTCGTGTCTAGACAGATTGCTGTCACAGTTTAACGGAACTTCGTGAGATGGGTTAGTGTAATAAAGATAGATCATTCACTTAGGTAATGTCAAGACAAGATTCATAATTTTTATCACATAATACCTACTGTATTCTATCATTCCCATAATTTATATCACTCAATATAAGCTATGGAAACGCTAAAACAACCAAACTATGCATGCAAAACAGAATCTGCCAAAAACAAAACAGTCTGTGAAGATATGAATGAAATCCATATTTCCCTATATTTAAAAATTATTAAAATTAGTAAAACTCAGAGAATTTTCATATAAAAACTGTTTAAAATTTTCAGATTTTTTTTTTTGACTCTCCAGTAAAATCAGAGAAATTCTGCACTAGACGTAAAAGTTTCTGTTTTTGCACAGAATCAAACTAACAAGTATACACACTATCCCAAAGGCTTTACTTAGCACTTTATTGAAATAAAAGATACAAAACATGATTAATATAGTAACTTAATCATGTGTACACACAAAAACATAAAGGAAAAGTGTTGTCTCCCAACAAGCGCTTTTCTTTGATGCCTTTTAGCTAGGCATGGTGGTTTCAATGATGCTCACATAAGAATAAAGAATTGAAACGCAATGGGAGCATCATGAATCATATGACAAGCACATTTAATTCTAACCCTCTTCCTATGCATAGGGATTTTGTGAGCAAACAATTGATGGGAGCAAGAATCAATTAGCATTGGAAGGCAAAACAAGCACATCTTCAAGATTTTCAACACATAGGGAGGAAACTTGATATTATTGCAATTCCTACAAACATATGTTCCTCTCTCAAAATAATTTTTAGTAGCATCATGAAGTAATTACACAATATAACTATCACAAAAAGCATTCTTTTGATGATCCACAAGCATAGAAAATTTATTACTCTCCCCACAAGCAAACTTCTCATACATAATAGTGGGAGTATTATAGGGGACTCGAATGCTATAAATTGTTTCCACATTAAAATAATAATGTTCAGAAAAAGATTATTCATAATTTTGACAAGTTTTATAATAATAATCATCACTACTTTTTATAACATAAGTATCATGACAATAATCATCATAAGTAGTAACTTGGTACTCATCATAATCAATTGAAACCTCTTCCAAGATAGTGGAATCATTACTAAATAAAGTCATGACCTCTCCAAATCCACTTTTATCATTATAGTAAGATTCAACACCCTCCAAAATAGTGGGATAATAATCATCTAAAGTTGACACTCTTCCAAACCCACTTTCTTAAAAATTGCAATCATCATAAATAGGAGGCGTGCAATCATCATAGAAAATCATTGAAAGTAGTTGAACTAAAAAGATAATCTTCATATAACATTGCATCCCCAAGCTTGGGAAAAACATTATTTTCAGCAAATAAATTCTGAAACATGTCATCTTCATCAAACATAGCATCCCCAAGCTTGTGGCTTAGCATATCATTAGCATAATCATCAATAGCATGAATGGCACCAATAGTATAACAATTATTATCATCATAATTTTCCAAGTTGGTGCCAAAAAGATTTTCAATATTATAAGGAGTATCATTATCTTCCCAATCATCCTCATCACAACAAGTAGTAGGCATAACAAAATAATCATCAAGTGTATCATCGTCCACACTACTTTTTGATTCATTCTCAACGATTATAGGAGCAACATTATTTGGGAGAGATACCTTTTTACCTCTACTTTTCCTTCTTTTCTTCTTCTTCACCAGCTTATGTGTGGGTTTAAGTAATTTTTTCGAGCTTCTTATTGAAGACATTGGTTCGATGGGAAGCTCCTCATTGCAACCTGATTCACTATGAGAAACAATAGGAGGGTATTGGGAGACCTTTACCCTTTCATTAGTATTCCTTTTATATTCTATTGGTTTTCCTGTCTTTCCATAGTTGGCAATATAAGCATTCTCATTACAATTTACTACGTAAAACATATAGATTTCTTGTAGATTAGTTTCATTATCATTAATGATAAGGAATATATCAAACCAATCATTTTTATGTGACAATTCTTCACACCCAAAAAAACAAAGTTAATTATAGAGATCACCAGAGAACAAATTATCACAGTATTTGGAAACGGTTTGATTATGAAAATGCATGCATTGGAAATTAAGATGACCAACCCTATTGCAAAGTTCACAAGTAATGGGATGAAGAGAGCATAATCTTGTGGCAAATTCATCTATCACTTTAAGCCACCGATTAGTTTGATCACGTTTATGCTTCTTACAAAATCTATCATCCCTATATGGCAGTCGTCACAAATTTTATTCAGTCCACAAAAATTGAAATGCTTATAGGAAATCTTCTTATCATGACTAGTGCAATAATCATTAGCATTATGGATATTCACAGAATTCATACTAACAATATTACTATCATGCTCATCATTCAAGGAATTCACATTAAGCATTTTTATAAATTCTTCCTCTAGCAATTGCGCACAATTTTCCGAACCATCATTTTCACAAAATACATTAAAAATACAAAGCAATTGAGGCAACCTAAACTCCATTTTTTTGTAGTTTTCTTTTATAAACCAAACTAGTGATAAAAAATAACTAAAAGATTTAATTGCAAGATCTAAAGATAAACCTTCAAGCCCTCACCTCCTTGGCAACGGCGCCAGAAAATAGCTTGATGTCTGCTACACAACTTTATTCTTGTAGACTCTGTTGGGCCTCCAAGCGCAGAGTTTTGTAGGAAAGTAGCAATTTTCCCTCAAGTGGATGACCTAAGGTTTATCAATCCATGGGAGGTGTAGGATGAATATGGTCTCTCTCAAACAACCCTGCAATCAAATACAAGAAATCTCTTGTGTCCCCAACACACCCAATACAATGGTAAATTGTATAGGTGCACTAGTTCGGAGAAGAGATGGTGATACAAGTGCAATATGGATAGTAGAAATAGGTTTTTGTAGTCTGAAAATATAAAAACAGCAAGCTAGCAAGTGACAAACCGCGAGCAAAATGTTGTATTAATGTTTGGAAATAAGGCCTAGGGTTCATACTTTCACTAGTGCAATCTCTCAACAATGCTAACATAATAGAATCATATGACCATCCCTCAACGTGCAACAAAGAATCACTCCAAAGTTCATATCTAGTGGAGAACATGAGATGAAATTGTTGTAGGTAGTAGTACCACCTCAAAGTTACCCTTTCCGATCAATCTATTGAGCTATTCCTATGGGTGCCACAAATAGCTCTAGAGTTCGTACTAAAATAACACCTATGATACATATCAATCAACCCTAATGTCACCTAGATACTCCAATGTCACCTCAAGTATCCGTGGGGTAATTATTCGACATGCATCAAACAATTTTAGATTCGTCATATTCAATCCAACACAAAGAACTTCAGACAATACCTCAAGATTTCTATCGAAGAAAGTAAGACAAGAATGTGTATCAACCCCTATGCATATATTACCCCATTGTCACCACGGGAATCTGCAAGTTGAGTACCACGATATACATCAAGTGATCTCAAATCCAATATTCAATCTGACATAACAAAATCTTAAAGGGAAAGATTCAATTCATCACAACAAGATAGCAAGGAAGAACACCATATGATCCAACCATATTAACAAAGCCCATGATACATCAAGATCATGCCATCTCAAGAACGAGAGAGAGAGAGAGAGAGAGAGAGAGAGATTAAACACATAGCTACTGGTACATACCCTCAGCCCCGAGGGTGAACTACTCCCTCCTCGTCATGGCCTCCATCGGGATGATGAAGATGGCCACCGGTGATGGTTTTCCCCCTCCGGCAGGGTACTGGAAAGGCTCCAAATGGGTTTTTCTTTGATACAAAGAGTTGTGACGGCGGAGCGGAAGTTCCTGGTTAACTTTCGGGTGTTTCTGGATTTATAGGATTTTTCAGCGCTAGAATTACGTCAACCGGGCCACGTGGGCCCCACAAGCTAACAGGGCACGCCCTGTTGGCTTGTGGCCCACAGGTGGATCCCCTCCGGTGGATCCCCTCCGGTGGTTCTTCGCTCCGGTATTTCTTATTTTCTCCAGGAAAAATCAAAAAAGTTTCAGGAGATTCCGATAACTTTTATTTTCTGCACAAAAAACAACACCATGGTAATTCTGCTGAAAACAACGTCAGTCCGGGTTAGTTATAAATAAATCATATAAAGTGCACCAAAACCATATAAAAATATTGTAAACATAGACAAATATGGCATGAATACTTCATAAACTTTCGACACGTTGGAGACATATCATGGTTCGTAGGGGCGGATCTTCATAAAAAGTAAAGGACGGTGCTCTGCCATGACCAAAGACATCGAGAAGAGCGCAGAGGTCTGTGCCACATCATGACAGTTCAGCAAGAGATGCATGACGAAGGCCAAGACGTCGGCACCTCGAAGGACGGACCTCTAGAATAATTGACCTCGGCCTCCCAGCCAGGCTCCGAGAAGGCAAGACACGAACCCGCCGGAGGTCACGCGGTTACCCTTTGCGACCTCCACCACGCTCGGGGGCTACTGACAGGGTCCTATACCAAGAGTGGCTAATGCTAGGGAGCCCGGCCTCACCAACTACGAGGGGGCCGTTATGCCCGAGACAAGAAGCAAACCCTAGGAGGCGAAGACAACCTTCATGGCCTCCAAGACGAGAGGGCGGCAGCGCCCCAGTTCGCATCGACGACCATGTAAACCCTAGACCTCCAATGTCTATATAAAGGGAGGCCTAGGGCCCTCCTCGTCATCTATCCACAGATAGGCAACTATCAGTAGCAATCTCATACACCATTGTAGCCCCTCGCACGAGGAATCCCTCCACCATGGATAACAAAAATCCCTCACACTAATACTTATGACAAGTTGATAGCATTTTATAACAATAGTAAAATAAATGACACCGAGGAAGTCGCACGATATGTGTTAAGCAAAAGTGCAAGGATATCATTTGCTTAGATCTAAGTTGTTGCTCGAGCCCGCAACAATGATGTCACAATCAAATGGATGTACGCTAAGATATACTCCATGAACGAGAATTGTCAAGAGCATCTTTCTGGTGATAATAAGCCACAAGTTGTTACCCACGAACAAGTAAGCTTAAATGAAGAATGCATCAAGAAAGAAGAGGAGGAAGAATGGCTTGAACACCTTCTCACACTATTAATTTTGATAGTAACTTCTTGCAATTATTTGAAGTGCTCACTGACAAATGTATGACCACTATTGATAAGTGGAAATTAATAAACTTGTTGGATACATGTGCATTTATGTGATGTTTCTCACATCCAGTTGTAGATGATACAATGGTGAGATCCACCTTGAATTCCAGAGTGCAGATGCTCGTGACGAGGTCATTGCATCTCACAACAATGGTTTTGAGAGCGATGCCTCCAAGGAGGCATTAGAGCATGTTTTATGCATGTGTGTTGGATGTTGAATTATGAAATTGAACACGCTCAAACCAACATCGAGAGTGCCATACTTACTGAGATGAATTGTGTGGTGACCATCCTAAAAAGTAATTGTGGAGAAGGGGGCGGTTGTGCTGCGGCGACCATTTTGGGCAGCGGCGCGAGGAATTGACGGAATTGGGCGGCAGCGCTTAAGCTTTGGCGGTGGCCGTGAGGGTCGTGTTGGATGTCCCGAGCGGCGGGAACGAGTGGCTAGGTTCCGGTATGGCCAGGGGCGGCCGACATAGTGGTAGCGGCGGTGAGAATCGACCGAAGCCGAGGTGGTATGGGCAGGGTCGGTGTCGACAACTTCCAGTTCGTGCGGTTGGGGTTCTGCCGTAGCAGAATTGATTTTTCAGCAACTACTATTGGTGATGTAAATTGCATCACTTGTATCAATTTTTTGGACACGATGTAAATACTTGTGGGCATCATATACCTATAGTATTATCGTTGAAGACATTTTGCTCCAAAACCGTAAATGACAGTTTTTTGGCACAATTTCTATTTTAAGGGTTGAGCACAGTTTTTTGACCCATAAAAAACTCCCCCTAAAACTGATCTTTTAGTCCATATAAGTTAGGGGAGGTCCATAGGTGGGCTGCTTTTGCGGATCCCATAAATCTGCCCCTTTTTAGTTTGTTGTGTTCTGTTTTGCTCTATGTCTCTCACTCAAGCACTGTCGCAGCGACGACGATAGGCAGACATTGCCGACAAACGACAATGGTCAGCGTCTACAGGAGGGCGAGCGGCTGGGACGACCGACGGTGGTCGACGACGATGGGCGGGTGGGTGACAAAGATGATGGCGGTGGCGCGATGGGTATTGTGGCGACACGATGGCTCCTCTGGCGGTGCACTGACATGGTAATTATACAAGAATGTTTACGGGGAGGGCCATTCCCCTGTAAATGGAGGCGGAGTTGAGCTGATTATAGGGGATCCTCTAAAAAAATCTTGCTTTGACGAGAATTGTTGGAGTACCTTTTTTGGCCCAACTCCGCTAACGCAAAAGTATTTACGAGGGAAATATTGGTGGGAATTCCCCGTTTACTACTCTTTGCATATGTTGAGGGTCCGACCAACACAATGGGCCGCCCATTTGGGTAGATAGCGTAGGTACTAGTATATCTGATTTTGAGAACCATTTAGAACGTTCCTGAATAGTTTTGGGAACCTTCTAGAAGCTTCATGGCTTGGTTTTTTCTTCTCTTTTATTTATTTATTTCTTTTTTTCTTTAGTGGTTATTTTTTCTTTTCTATTTTTTCTTTTCAAAAGTTTCTTTTTAAAAATATGTTTTGAATTTTCATACCTATGTTGGAAAGTAAAAAAAAATACGTTTTAAAAATTGTTTCAGAGGAATTTGAAGAAATGGTCGGGTTTTCGAAATTTATTCACAAATTCAGAAGTGTCTAGGAATTTTTAAAAATGTTCCTGTGTTCCAAATTTTATTCATAAATTGAGAAAAATCCCGTTTTCCAAATATCTTGTAGAATTTTCATAAAACATTCTTAATTTCGAAAAATTATTACCATTTTAAAAAATGGTCAAGTTTACAAATAATGTTCACAAATTTAAAAAAATGCTCACGTAAAACATTTTTTTAAATTTATTAACAATTTCATAAAATATTCCCGTTTTCAAATTTTCTCCAAATTCAAAAAATATTCGACAAACTTTAGGAGTTTTAAAACATGTTATTATTTTTCAAAAATTATTATGTTTTTTGAACTTGTTCTGGAATTTAAATGTTTCCTCTTGTTGTAACAAATAAACATTTACATGTTTTACAAGAAAATAAAAATAATGACTTAAAACATGTGGAAAAGAATAAAAATAGAAAAACAGACTTGCTAGGATCCCGCTTGCTGGCACAGAATAAACAGAAAAAAGATGCACACTAGAACCTCACTCGCTCGCATAAGAAAGTGTCACCATTATCTGTCGCTCATGTGAGTCAATGAGCTGTTTGACACAATGATTGTCGTAAAAGAACTCCCCTGTTGATGATGCTCTCCTAACGTCAAACTTTACCACAAGGGTCGCTTCAAATTACCGTAAATACTTTATCTCACTTATAGCGAGCGTTTCATCTGTCTCGCCTGAAGCACGCACATATAAGATGACATAATCGCAGGTCGCTCGCTCGGTCGACGTACTGGTTTGGTTCCTTTTTGGTTTTCTTAGTTTATTTTAATTTTTTTGATTTTCATCTGTTATTTTTGCCTATTTTCTTGGGGTTTTCACAGTTTCTACTGTTTTCGGTTTTCTTTATTTTTTTTTATCATTTTTTGCTTTGTTTCTTTCTCTGTTTTCACTAGGTTTTTTGCTTTTCTTTCGATCTTTCTTTGTTTTTCTTAATTATTGGTTTTCTTTGTTACTCTTTGTTTCCTTCTTGGGTTTCACTCTTCCCCTTCGTTTGCATTAGTTGTCTTTGGCTTTTATTTTTGTTATTCGTTTTCTTTGTTTCTTTTTGGTTTCTATTGGTTTTCTTCGTTTTTCTTTGTTACTTTGTCGATTTTGTTCCACAAATGTCTAATTTTTTCTTACACAATACATATTTTCAGTGCACATGCAAAAACGTTATTTATATACAATGAATAATATTCAAATACATCATATACATTTTGGTTTTAATGCATGTCTGAAATACTTTTTTGAATACATATTCAACATTGTTCTCACATACATACTGAACATTTTTTGTGGTAATAAACATTTTTTGGAAAACTACACAATATCCATTTTTTTGTACACATGAAATAATTTTTATGCACGATAAACTTTTTTAAAATACACAATGTGCATATTTGTTTTGAATCATGTTTTTAAAACTTATTTGAATACATGCTAAACATTTTGTTTAAATACACGTTGAATATTCATTTTATGCTAATAAACATTTTTTAAACTACGCAAACATTTTTTTTCGTTTTATAAACTTTTTAAAATGTTTTCAGTAAACAATATACATTTTAAGTGCACATGTGAGCAAAAATATTGATACAGATTGAATATTTTTTATATATACGTGTTACATGTATTAAAAAAAATACAAGATGCACATATTTCTTCTAATTCATGTTTGAAGACGTTTATGTATACATGGTCAACATTTTGTGAATACACGGTGAACATTTTTTAATGTATTAAACATTTATTTACAAAATACTACGCAAATATAGTTTCACATTGTATAATTTTTTCTGACATTTCATAAACATTTTTTTAAAAAGCCGAGTATATTTATTTAAAAAGTCACATATACTATAAATATCATGCAACAGTATTCATATTTATAAAATATTTTTTACATTGTATATTTGTTTTCACAAATTGCACATATGGCTTTATAAAATGCATCAACAGTTTTCATTGTCACGGGCAATGTTTTTAAAAATATAAAAAAAATTGCGCTAACCTTTTTTGTAATGTGTTAAAATTTTAGAATTTAAGTTTTCAATTTTTTTTTGAAATGCAAATAAAAAAAGGAAAAATATTAGCGCGACGTCATCATGACACAACCGTGACATCGGCCTCGTGAACCCATATCCCTACTGGGCCGGCACAGAACCAACGCTGTAAGCGAGGCATAGGCGCGCCTCCAAATTACAACAAAGCTCGAATCGCTCACACACACCTCCCATGGGGTGGCCCAAGTAGCGTAGTTACGTTTTGTTTTATGTTGTTCTTTTCACCTTTTGTTATAATCTTTGTCTCTGTCTTTTCAGCTAAATTACACTAAATATAGAGATGCATGACCAATTTTTATATAATGTCTTTTACATATAATATATTTAATGATAAGTAGTATAAATATTTATGTGTTATAAAAACATCCATATAGATATAAATCTAAAGTATCCATGTATTTTATTTCGAGAAAAGTGTCAATGTATATCGAAAATGTTCATTTATCTTTTTAAGGTGTTCAAAAGTTAAAACTATGTTTATCGTTTATTAATATTTTCACAATATTTAAAAATATCCACAATGGATTTGCAAAATATTCAACCAGATTTATAAAATGTTCAACATGCATTCAGAAACAATTCATCGTGTGTTCAAAAATTGAATTTCTTTTTGAAAAGGAATATTTTTTTGATATTTAAAAATGTTCAATATATATTTATAAAATTTTGAACGTATTTAAATTATTTGATGCATAATATAGTAAAAATATTTTTAAAACCTATCAGTTTACTTGTCGAGAAAATATTTACATTTATTTCAAAAATAAATATGTAAAGGGAAAGGGAAATCAAACACACAAAAGGGAAAGGAAAAATAAATAAAATTAATATACCATAAAATAATGGGAAAAGTAGATAAAAATGAAAATAATAATAAAAAATAAAACTATAGAGAAGAAGGAAAATAAACATAGAAATTAAAAGAAACAAAAAATATGGAGGAAAAAATAGAAAATCAAGAAAAGAAAAAGAAGAGGAAGCAAAAAACCAGAAGAAGTAGAAGGAAACCCCAAAAATGGGATTTCAGTGAAAAACCAAACATTCTCCAAACAATTATAGGAAGCCACCCCCAAAAGCGTCGAAAATTGAATATTCTGGAAGAAAAAAGCATGAAAGCACTTGTTGGGCCAACTAATGTCGGGGCCATCATAGGGTAGCACGCAATAATTACATAGGAACACATGCAAAGTTACCCCCTAAAGAAAAGCGAAATGATAAGCGCATGTGAGATATTTTGTAACTCACGGTGAACGCGTCGCTCGCCGTCCGATCGGCTGCATGAATCTTGAATCATCGAAACTTGCCACTTCAAGTAATTCCTTTCGTTTTCTCCAAAGTGGGTCAACACAAACACGTGGAGACGACGAGGCCGCGACCTTATCCTTTCCACATGCACTTTCTTCTTCCCCATTTCCATTCGCGAACGGTCGAGTTGAGAGAGAGAGAGAGAGAGAGAGAGAGAGAGAGAGAGAGAGAGAGAGAACATCCAAGGCGGGGCGCCACGCTGACGCTGCAGCGGGATGGCGATGAAGAACGATCATGGCAGCTACTAGATATTGAGCGGCAACGACGAACGCTGGTCGGGGCAGCGCCATGATACGTCCATTTTGCATCATGATTTCCTACTGTTATTTATTATGTTTTGTTGAATAATAATGCTTTGGGGGAGTGATTCTAATGCCTTTTCTCTCATAATATGCAAGGTTCATACAAAGGGAGAGAATATCGGCAGCTGGAATTCTGGACCCAAGAAAAGCACATCAGAGATACCTATTCTGCACAACTCCAATGAAGCTGAAATTTTACGGAGATTATTTTTGTATTAAATAAAAAATACTGGAGCAGAAAAGTACCAAAGGGGGCCAACCTGGTGGGCACAACCCACCAGGACGCGCCAGACCCCCCTCGGCGTGCCCTGATGGGTTGTGGCCTCCTCGGCCCACCTCCGGTGCCCATCTTCTGGTATATAGTCACATTTAACCTAGAAAAAAAATAAGAGGAGGACTTTTGGGACGAAGCGCCGCCGCCTCGAGGCGGAACTTGGGCAGGAGCACTTTTGCCCTCCAGCGGAGCGATTCCGCCGGGGGAACTTCCCTCCCGGAGGGGGAAATCGAAGCTATCGTCATCACCAACACCCCTCTCATCTTTGGGAGGCCAATCTTCATCAACATCTTCAACAGCACCATCTCCTCTCAAACCCTAGTTCATCTCTTGTGTTCAATCTTTGTACCGGAACCTCAGATTGGTACCTGTGGGTGACTAGTAGTGTTGATTACCTTGCGTAGTTGATTACTATATGGTTTATTTGGTGGAAGATTATATGTTCAGATCCATTATGCTATTCAATACCTCTCTGATCTTGAGCATGTTTATTATTTGTGAGTAGTTACCTTTGTTCTTGATGTCACGGGAGAAGTCATGTTGCAAGTAATCATGTGAATTTGATATGTGTTCGATATTTTGATGATATGTATGTTGTGATTCCCTTAGTGGTGTCATGTGAACGTCAACTACATGACACTTCACCATTCATGGGCCTAAGGGTATGCATTGTGGAGTAGTTATTAGATGATGGGTTGCTAGAATGACAGAAGCTTAAAACCTAGTTTATGCGCTACTTCGTAAGGGGTTGATTTAGATCCAAACGTTTAATGCTATGGTTAGATTTTATCTTAATACTTTTCTCGTAGTTGCGGATGCTTGCGAGGGGGTTAATTATAAGTGGGAGGTTGTTCAAGTAAGAACAGCACCCAAGCACCGGTCCACCCACATATCAAATTATCAAAGTAGCGAACACAAATCAAACCAACATGATAAAAGTGACTAGATAAAATTCCCGTGTACCCTCAAGAACACTTTGCCTATTAGTAGAGATTGTTCTGGCCTGTCCTTTGCCTCAAAAGGATTGGGCTACCTTGCTGCACCTTATTTACCGTTACCGTTACTTGCTCGTTACAAATTACCTTGCTATCAAACTATCTGTTACCTACAATTTCAGTGCTTGCAGAGATTACCTTGCTGAAAACCGCTTGTCATTTCCTTCTGCTCCTCGTTGGGTTCGACACTCTTACTTATAGAAAGGACTACGATTGATCCCCTATACTTGTGGGTCATTAAGACTCTTTTCTGGCGCCGTTTCCGGGGAGTGAAGCGCTCTTGGTAAGTGGAAATCGGTTAGGAAAAACTTATAATACATGCTGAGATTTATTGCTACTTGCTACTATGGAGAACAATCCTTTGAGGGGTTTGTTCGGGGTATCTTCACCTCGACCAGAAACACAATTAGTTGCCCCTCAACCTACTGCACCTACTGAAAATATTACTTATGAAGTTCCTTCGGGTATGGTGGAACAACTGCTTGCTAAACCTTATGCAGGAGATGGAACTGAACATCCTTATATGCATCTATTATATGTGAACGAAATATGTGGATTATTTAAGCTTGCAGGTTTACCCGGAGATGAAGTTAAGAAGAAGGTTTTCCCTTTATCTTTGGAGGGAAAAGCATTGACATGGTATAGGCTATGTGATGATCTTGGATCGTGGAACTGGAATCGTTTGCAATTGGAATTCCACCAAAAGTTTTATCCCATGCATCTAGTTCATCGTGATCGGAATTATATATATAATTTTTGGCCTCATGGAGGAGAAAGTATCGCTCTAGCTTGGGGGAGGCTTAAGTCAATGTTATATTCATGCCCCAATCATGACATTCCGAGAGAAGTTATCATTCAGAATTTTTATGCTCGGCTTTCTCATAATGATCAATCCATGCTCGATACTTCTTGTGCTGGTTCTTATATGAAGAAGACTATTGAATTCAAGTGGGATCTCTTAGAAAGAATTAAACGCAACTCTGAAGATTGGGAACTCGATGAAGGTAATGAGTCAGGTATAAAGCTTGAGTTTGATTGTGTTAAATCTTTTATGAATACCGATACTTTTCACAAGTTTAGCACTAAATATGGACTTGACTGTGAGATAGTAGCCTCTTTCTGTGAAGCATTTGCTACTCACGTTGATCTCTCTAAGGAGAAGTGGTTTAAATATCATCCCCCTATTAAATAAGAAATTAAAGAACCGGTCATAGCTAAAGAAGAAACCATCATTTACAATGTTGATCCAGTTGTGCCTACCGCTTATATTGAAAAACCACCTTTCCCTGTTAGGATAAAGGAACATGCTAATGTATCAACTGTGGTTCGTAAGAGCAATCTAAAAACATCTAAGCCCCCTGAGAAAATTAAAGTAGAACCTAGTGTTGCTATGGTTAAATATCTCTTGGTAGAAAATATTGATGGGCATGTTATCTACTTCTGTGATGAAGTTGCTAGAATTGCTAAACCCGATGAAAAAGATAAACATAGACCCATAGGAGGCATGCCTGTTGTCTCAGTAAAAATAGGAGATCATTGCTATCATGGTTTATGTGATTTGGGTGCTAGTGTAAGTGCTATTCCTTTTACCTTATACCAAGAAATTATGAATGAAATAGCACCCGCTGAAATAGAAGACATTGATGTTACTATTAAACTTGCTAATAGAGACACTATCACACCACTTGGGATTGTTAGAGATGTTGAAGTCTTGTGTGGGAAAGTAAAATACCCTACTGATTTTATAGTTCTTGGTTCCCCACAAGATGACTTTTGTCCCATTATCTTTGGTAGACCTTTCTTGAGCACCGTCAATGCTAAGATAGATTGCGAAAAACAAACTGTCGGTGTTAGTTTTGGTGGTGTGTCTCATGAGTTTAATTTTTCCAAGTTTAGTAGACAACCTCGTGATAAAGCGTTACCTAGTAAAGATGAAATAATTGGTCTTGCTTCCATTGTTGTGCCTCCTACTGATCCATTAGAACAATATTTGCTTGACCATGAAAATGATATGCACTTGCGTGAAAGAAATGAGATAGATCAAATTTTCTTTGAACAACAACCTCTCCTGAAACACAATTTGCCTATTGAAACTCTTGGAGGTCCTCCTCCACCTAAAGGTGATCCCGTGTTTGAATTGAAACAATTGCCTGACACTTTGAAGTATGCTTATCTTGATGAGAAAAAGATATATCCTGTTATTATTAGTGCTAACCTTTCAGAACATGAAGAAGAAAGATTATTAAAAGTTCTAAGGAAGCACCGTGCTGCTATTGGATATACTCTTGATGATCTCAAGGGCATTAGTCCCACTCTATGCCAGCACAAGATTAATATGGAACCTGATGCTAAACCTGTTGTTGATCACCAACGACGAAATATGGAACCTGAATCCTAAGATGAAGGAAGTGGTAAGAACTGAAATATTAAAACTTTTGAAAGCAGGTATAATCTATCCTATTGCTGATAGTAGATGGGTAAGTCCCGTTCATTGTGTCCCTAAGAAAGGAGGTATTACCGTTGTTCCTAATGATAAGAATGAACTCATTCCACAAAGAATTGTTACAGGCTATAGAATGGTAATTGATTTTAGAAAATTAAATAAAGCTACTAGGAAGGATCATTACCCTCTGCCTTTCATTGATCAAATGCTAGAAAGATTATCTAAGCACACACACTTTTGCTTCCTAGATGGATATTCTGGTTTCTCTCAAATACCTGTGTCACAACCCGATCAAGAAAAAACCACATTTACTTGCCCTTTTGGAACCTATGCTTATAGACGTATGCCTTTCGGTTTATGCAATGCACATGCTACCTTTCAAAGATGTATGACTGCTATATTCTCTGATTTTTGTGAAAAGATTGTGGAGGTTTTCATGGATGATTTTTCAGTTTACGAAACTTCTTTTGATGATTGCTTAAGCAACCTTGATCAAGTTTTGCAGAGATGTGAACAAACTAATCTTGTCTTGAATTGGGAGAAGTGCCACTTTATGGTTAATGAAGGCATTGTCTTGGGGCACAAAATATCTGAACGAGGTATTGAGGTGGGTAAAGCTAAGTTGATGCAATTGAGAAAATGCCATGTCCTAAAGATATTAAAGGTATTCACGGTTTCCTTGGTCATGCTGGTTTCTATAGGAGGTTCATTAAAGACTTCTCTAAAATTTCTAGGCCTCTTACTAATCTTTTGCAAAAGGATATTCCTTTTGTTTTTGATGATGATTGTGTGGAAGCCTTTGAAACACTCAAGAAAGCCTTAACCTCTGCACCTATTGTTCAACCACCTGATTGGAACTTGCCTTTTGAAATTATGTGTGATGCTAGCGATTATGCTGTTGGTGCTGTTATAGGACAAAGAGTAGATAAGAAATTGAATGTTATCCATTATGCTAGTAAAACTCTAGACAGTGCTCAACAAAATTATGCTACTACTGAAAAAGAATTTTTAGCGGTCGTGTTTGCTTGTGATACATTTAGATCCTATATTGTTGACTCAAAAGTAATTGTTCACACCGACCATGCTGCTATAAAGTATCTTATGGAAAAGAAATATGCTAAACCTAGACTTATTAGGTGGGTTCTCTTGCTCCAAGAATTTGACTTGCATATTGTTGATAGGAAGGGAGCTGAGAACCCCGTAGCTGATAACTTGTCTAGGTTAGAAAATATTCTTGATGACCCACTACCTATTGATGATAATTTCCCTGACGAACAGTTAGCTGCAATAAATGTTTCTCAAAACACTCCTTGGTATGCTGATTATGCTAATTACATTGTCGCTAAATATATACCACCTAGCTTCACATACCAACAAAAGAAAAAATTCTTCTATGACTTAAGACATTACTTTTGGGATGACCCACATCTTTATAAAGAAGGAGTAGATGGTATTATTAGATGTTGTGTACCTCAGCATGAACAGGAACAAATCCTACGGAAATGTCATTCCGAAGCTTATGGAGGACATCATGCGGGAGATAGAACTGCTCATAAGGTACTACAATCTGGTTTTTATTGGCCCACTCTCTTCAAAGACGCCCTTAAGTTTGTTTTGTCTTGTGATGAATGTCAAAGAATTGGTAATATCGGTAAGCGTCAGGAAATGCCTATGAATTATTCACTTGTTGTTGAACCATTTGATGTTTGGGGTTTTGATTATATTGGACATTTTCCTTCCTCTAATGGGTACACTCATATTTTGGTTGCTGTTGATTATGTCACTAAGTGGGTAGAAGCTATTCCAACTAGTAGTGCTGATCACCACACCTCCATTAAAATGCTTAAAGAGGTTATCTTCCCGAGGTTTGGAGTTCCTAAATATTTAATGACTGATGGTGGTTCACACTTTATTCATGGTGCTTTCCGTAAGATGCTTGCTAAATATGATGTTAACCATAGAATTGCATCACCCTATCATCCTCAATCTAGTGGTCAAGTTGAACTTAGCAATAGAGAAATAAAATTGATATTACAAAAAACTGTCAATAGGTCTCGTAAGAATTGGTCTAAGAAATTAGATGATGCACTTTGGGCCTATAGAACAGCTTATAAAAATCCTATGGGTATGTCTCCATACAAAATGGTATATGGTAAAGCTTGTCATTTGCCTCTAGAATTAGAACATAAGGTATTTTGGGCAATTAAAGAACTTAACTATGATTTCAAACTTGCCGGTGAGAAGAGGCTATTTGATATTAGCTCACTTGATGAATGGAGAACCTAAGCCTATGAAAATGCCAAGCTATTTAAAGAAAAAGTAAAAAGATGGCATGACAAAAGAATCCAAAAGCGGGAATTCAAAATAGGAGACTATTGTTGGGGAACGTTGCATGGGAAACAAAAATTTTCCTACGCACACACAAGATCTATCCATGGTGATGAGCATCTACGAGAGGGAGAGTGAATCTACATACCCTTGTAGATCGCTAAGCGGAAGCGTTAAGAAACGCGGTTGATGTAGTCGAACGTCTCTGCGATCCAAATCGCAAGTCGTCCCTCGAACCGATCACGAACTAGTGCCGAACGGACGGCACCTCCGCGTTCAACACACGTACGGCTTGATGACGCCTTCACCTCCTCGATCCAGCGAGCGATGGTGAAGTAGTAGATGAGTTCCGGCAGCACGACGGCGTGGTGATGGTGGTGAGAAACAATCTCTGCAGGGCTTCGCCAAGCGCTATGGAGATTATGACGTAGGAACTAGAGGGTTAGGGTTGCCGCACACGGCTTGGGGAAATCTTGATGTATTCCGGGTGCTAGCCCTGCCCCTCTATTTATATGTTGAGCCCTGGGGTCGAAACTTGGAGAAAGAGCCTCCTCAAAGTCGGTTTGGCCCGCAAGGCAAGAGTCCTGCTCGGACTCCAGCACCAGACGCCAGGGTCCTCGGCGTCTGGCCCCAGACGCCAGGGTCCCTGGCGTCTGGCCCCTGGCCTCCGCAAAACTTCCTTTTGCACCTTCCTAAAGCCTCGTGGGCTTTACCCCTTGGCCCAAATAAAGTGTTCTCGTACCCGAACATTTCGGGAAACATCCGGAACCCCTTCCGGTGAATTCCGGAACCCTTCCGGAGACCAAACACTATTATCCCATATATCAATCTTTACCTCCGGACTATTCCAGAGCTCCTCGTCATGTCCGGGATCTCATCCGGGACTCCGAACAACTTTCGGTCACCAACATAACAACTCAACTATACTTATATCGTCACCAAACGTTAAGTGTGTAGACCCTGCGGGTTCGAGAACTATGTAGACATGACCGAGACACCTCTACGGTCAATAACCAATAGCGGGACCTGGATGCCCATATTGGCTCCTACATATTCTACGAAGACCTTTATCGGTTGAACCTCTATGTCAAGGATTCAGTAAATCCCGTATGATGTTCCCTTTGTTCTTCGGTATGTTACTTGCCCGAGATTCGATCGTCGGTATCTCTATACCTAGTTCAATCTCGTTACCGGCAAGTCTCTTTACTCGTTCCGTAATACAAGATCTCGTGGCTAACACTTTAGTCACATTTCTTGGAAGGATCATTGTGATGTTGTATTACCGAGTGGGCCCCGAGATACCTCTCCGTCACACGGAGTAACAAATCCCAGTCTTGATCCATGCCAACCCAACAGACATCCTCGGAGATACCTGTAGAGCACCTTTATAGTCACCCAGTTACGTTGCGACGTTTGATACACACAAGGTACTCCTCCGATGTCAGGGAGTTGCATGATCTCATGGTCATAGGAACAGATACTTGACATGCAGAAAACAATAGCAATAAACTGACACGATCATATGCTACGTTTACAGTTTGGGTCTTGTCCATCACATCATTCTCCTAATGATGTGATCCCGTTATCAAATGACATCTCATGTCCATGGCTAGGAAACCTTCACCATCTTTTGATCAACGAGCTAGTTAACTAGAGGCATACTAGGGACACAGTGTTGTCTATGTACCCACACATGTATTTGAGTTTCCAATCAATACAATTATAGCATGGATAATAAACGATTATCACAAACAAGGAAATATGATAATAACTAAATTATTATTGCCTCTAGGGCATATTTCCTACAGTCTCCCACTTGCACTAGAGTCAATAATCTAGTTCACATCACCATGTGATTTACATTGTTCTAACACCCAATGAGTTCTGGGGTTCGATCATGCTTTGCATGTGAGAGAGGTCTTTAGTCAACGGGTTTGTGACATTCAGATCCGTGTGTACTTTGCAAATCTCTATGTCATACTGTAGACACTTCTACCACACTCCACTTGGAGCTATTCCAAATGGCTGCTCCACTATATGTATCCTGACTGCTACTCAGAGTCGTCCGGATAGGTGTCAAAGCTTGCATCGACGTAACCCTTTACGACGAACTCTTCATCACCTCCATAATTGAGAAATATTTCCTTAGTCCTCTAGTTACTAAGGATAATCTTGACCGTTGTCCAGTGATCCACTCCTGGATCACTCTTGTACCCCTTGACAGAATCATGGCAAGGCACACATCAGGTGCGGTACACAGCATGGCATACTATACAGAGCCTATGGATAAGGCATAGGGGATGACCTTCGTCCTTTCTCTTTTTTCTGCCGTGGTCGAGCTTCGAGTCTCACTCAACTCCACACCTTACAAATCAGGCAAGAACTCTTTCTTTGACTGATCCATTTTGAACTCTTTCAAAATCTTGTCAAGGTATGTACTCATTGAAAGTCTTATCAGACGTCTTGATCTATCTCTATAGATCTTGATGCCCAATATTTAAGTAGCTTCATTCCAGGTCTTCCTTTGAAAAACTCCTTTCAAACGACCCTTTATGCTTTCCAGAAATTCTACATTATTTCCGATCAACAATATGTCAACCACATATACTTATCAGAAATTCTATAGTGCTCCCACTCACTCTATTGTAAATACAAGTTTCTCATAAACTTTGTATAGACATAAAAACTTTGATCACCTCATCAAAGTGTATATTCCAACTCCGAGATGCTTGCTCCAGTCCATAGAAGGATCGCTGGAGTTTGCATACATTTTAGCATCCTTAGGACTGACAAAACCTTCCGGTTGTATCACATACAACCTTTCCTTACGAATACCGTTAAGGAAACGATGTTTTGACATCCATCTGCCAGATTTCAAAATTGAAAAATGCAGCAACTGCTAACATGATTCCAACAGACTTTAGCATCGCTACGGATGAGAAAGTCTCATCGTAGTCAACTCCTTGAACTTGTGAAAAACCCTTTGCCACAAGTCGAGCTTTATAGACGGTGACATTACCGTCCACGTCCGTCTTCCTCTTAAAAAATCCATTTGTTCTGAATGGCCTTATTGGGTGCATGACCATTGAAGGTATTATTCATGTAAATGGAATAACCATTATTCTCTAACTGCAATGAATAACCGTATTGCAATAAACTTGATCTAATCACGTTCATGCTTAACGCAAACACCAAATAACATTTATTTAGGTTCATCACTAATCCCAAAGGTAGAGAGAGCGCGCGATGGTGATCACATCAACCTTGGAAACACTTCCAACACTCATCGTCACCTCGCCCTTAGCCTCCGTTTATTCCGTAGCTTTTATTTCGAGTTACCAACACTTAGCAACCGAACCGGTATCTAATACCCAGGTGCTACTAGGAGTACTAGTAAGGTACACATCAATAACACGTATATCAAATATACTTCTGTCGACGTTGCCAACCTTCTTATCTACCAAGCATCTAGGGTTGTTCCACTTCAGCAACCGTTCTCCTCATAATAGAAGCACTCAGTCTCGGGTTTGGGTTCAACCTTGGGTTTCTTTACTGGAGCAGCAACTGGCTTGCCATCCATGAAGTATCCCTCCTTGCCCTTGCCCTTCTTGAAACTAGTGGTTTTACTAACCATCAACACTTGATGCTCCTTCTTGATTTCTACCTTCGCGGGGTCAAACATCGCGAATAGCTCAGGGATCATTCTTTCCATCTCTGGCCTTTTATAGTTCATCACGAAGCTCTAGTAGCTTAGAGACAGTGACTTGGAGAACTATACCAATCACTATCTTATCTGGAAGATCAACTTCCACTCGATTCAAGCAATTGCAGTACCCAGACAATCTGAGCACATGCTCAACGATTGAGCTATTCTCCATCATCTTGCAGGCAAAAAATCTTGTTGGAGGTCTCATACCTCTCAACACGGGCACGAGCCTGAGATCCCAATTTCAGCTCTTAGAACATCTCATATGTTCCGTGACGTTCAAAACGTTTTGGAGCCTCAATTCTAAGCCGTACTGCATGACGCACTGAACTATCAAGTAGTTATCAGAACGTGCCTGTCAGATGTTCACAACATCTACAGACGACGCTTGAGGGGGTGGCGCACCGAGCGGTGCATTAAGGACATAAGCCTTCTGTGCAGCATTGAGGACAATCCTCAGATCACGGACCCAGTCCGCATTATTGCTACCATCATCTTTCAAATCTATTTCTCTAGGAACATATAAAAATTCAAGGGAGCTACAGCGCGAGCTAGTAATCTACAACATAATTTGCAAAGACATTTTGACTATGTTCATGATAATGAGTTTAGTTAATCATATTACTTAAAAACTCCCACTCAAATTGACATCCCTCCGGTCATTCGAGTGTCACATGATCCAAATCCACCAACTCAAGTCCGATCATCACGTGAGTTGAGGTGGTTTCAATGGTGAACATCTTCATGTTTATCATATCTACTATATGACTCATGTTCGACCTTTCGGTCTCTTGTGTTCCGAGGCCATGTCTGTACATGCTAGGCTCGTCAAGTTTAACCCGAGTGTTCCGCACGTGCAACATGGCTTACACCCGTTGTATGTGAACGTAGAGTCTATCACACCCGATCATCACGGCGTGTCTCGAAATGACGAACTTTCGCAACGGTGCACACTCGGGGAGAACACAATTTATCTTGAAATTTAAGTGAGGGATCACCTTATAATGCTACCGTCGTCCTAAGCAAAATAAGATGCATAAAAGGATTAACATCACATGCAAATCATAAGTGACATGATATGGCCATGAACTCGTGCTTTTGATCTCCATCGTCACCGGCATGACACCATGATCTCCATCATCTTGATCTCCATCAACGTGTCGCCATGAGGTTGTCGCGCCGACTGTTGCTTCCACATCTATTGCTAACTCATAGCGATAAAGTAAAGCAAAACGGCGAAAATAATTAAAGACAACTCTATGGCTCGTGCCAGTTGCCGTACTCATCGACATGCAAGTCGTGATATTCTATACAACACATGATCATCTCATACATCACATATATCTCATCATGTAATTGGCCATATCACATCACAACATACCCTGCAAAAACAAGTTAGACGTCCTCTAATTGTTGTTGCAAATTTTACGTGGCTGCTACGGGTTTGCAAGAACCGTTCTTACCTACGCAAAACCACAACGTGGTGTAGTGATTGCTTTTTGATCTTCTAAAAGAACCCTCTTCATTGAAATTGATTCAACTAAAGTGAGAGAGACAGACACCCGCTAGCCATCTTTATGCAACGAAGTTACATGTCAGTTGAAGGAACCTGTCTCACGTAAGCGTACGCGTAATGTCGGTCCGGGCCGCTTCATCTCACAATACCGCCGAATCAAGTATCAACTAGTAACGGCAAGCAATATGTATACACCCACGCCCACAACTCGTTTGTGTTCTACTCGAGATCTCATCTACGCATAGACCTAGCTCATGATGCCACAGTTGGGGAACGTTGCATGGGAAACAAAAATTTTCCTACGCACACACCAGATCTATCCATGGTGATGAGCATCTACGAGAGGGAGAGTGAATCTACATACCCTTGTAGATCGCTAAGCGGAAGCGTTAAGAAACGCGGTCGATGTAATCGAACGTCTCCGCGATCCAAATCGCAAGTCGTCCCTCGAACCGATCACGAACTAGTGCCGAACGGACGGCACCTCCGCGTTCAACACACGTACGGCTTGATGACGCCTTCACCTCCTCGATCCAGCGAGCGATGGTGAAGTAGTAGATGAGTTCCGGCAGCACGACGGCGTGGTGATGGTGGTGAGAAACAATCTCTGCAGGGCTTCGCCAAGCGCTACGGAGATTATGACGTAGGAACTAGAGGGTTAGGGTTGCCGCACACGGCTTGGGGAAATCTTGATGTATTTCGGGTGCTAGCCCTGCCCCTCTATTTATATGTTGAGCCCTGGGGTCGAAACTTGGAGAAAGAGCCTCCTCAAAGTCGGTTTGGCCCGCAAGGCAAGAGTCCTGCTCGGACTCCAGGACCAGACGCCAGGGTCCTCGGCGTCTGGCCCCAGACGCCAGGGTCCTCGGCGTCTGGCCCCAGACGCCAGGGTCCCTGGCGTTTGGCCCCTGGCCTCCGCAAAACTTCCTTTTGCACCTTCCTAAAGCCTCGTGGGCTTTACCCCTTGGCCCAAATAAAGTGTTCTCGTACCCGAACATTTCGGGAAACATTCGGAACCCCTTCCGGTGAATTCCGGAACCCTTCCGGAGACCAAACACTATTATCCCATATATCAATCTTTACCTCCGGACTATTCCAGAGCTCCTCGTCATGTCCGGGATCTCATCCGGGACTCCGAACAACTTTCGGTCACCAACATAACAACTCAACTATACTTATATCGTCACCAAACGTTAAGTGTGTAGACCCTGCGGGTTCGAGAACTATGTAGACATGACCGAGACACCTCTACGGTCAATAAACAATAGCGGGACCTGGATGCCCATATTGGCTCCTACATATTCTATGAAGACCTTTATCGGTTGAACCTCTATGTCAAGGATTCAGTTAATCCCGTATGATGTTCCCTTTGTTCTTCGGTATGTTACTTGCCCGAGATTCGATCGTCGGTATCTCTATACCTAGTTCAATCTCGTTACCGGCAAGTCTCTTTACTCGTTCCGTAATACAAGATCTCGTGGCTAACACTTTAGTCACATTGCTTGCAAGGCTCATTGTGATGTTGTATTACCGAGTGGGCCCTGAGATACCTCTCCGTCACACGGAGTAACAAATCCCAGTCTTGATCCATGCCAACCCAACAGACATCCTCGGAGATACCTATAGAGCACCTTTATAGTCACCCAGTTACGTTGCGACGTTTGATACACACAAGGTACTCCTCCGATGTCAGGGAGTTGCATGATCTCATGGTCATAGGAACAGATACTTGACATGCAGAAAACAATAGCAATAAACTGACACGATCATATGCTACGTTTACAGTTTGGGTCTTGTCCATCACATCATTCTCCTAATGATGTGATCCCGTTATCAAATGACATCTCATGTCCATGGCTAGGAAACCTTCACCATCTTTTGATCAACGAGCTAGTTAACTAGAGGCATACTAGGGCACTACACCACGACACTCAAAGCAGTGTCAAATAATCTGTCGGCATAGGCCACCTAAGGCGACACATTTAGTGTCGGCAAAGACCTTTGCCGACGGAAAGGAGCTGTCGCCTATAGTCCTGTCGGGAAAGGTCTTTGCCGACAGATAAATCTACACCGACAGATAGTATGTCAACTTTAGTGAGACCTATGGCGACAGACGTTTCTACGCCGACAGATCATCTGACAGTGTGCTATACCGACAGATTGTGCGACGTCCATTGCTACGCCGACAGTTTGTTTGTAAGTGCACTATGCCGACAGATGGTGCGACGCCCAACACTTCTACCAATAGATTTGTTGTCAAGGTTCTACATTTCACCACAAATGCAAATGCACCATACTATGAATGAAATTACATTCATAATATTCAATTCATGTTCAATACGGAATATATATACAAAAAATTGCACTCTTCTATTCAACAAAAGATACCATTGATCAATGCATTCATTCAACATATATAGAAGATTCATTAGTTTTCTTGCCTCAAGTTAGCTACAACCATTAAGGATACACAAGTCAGATATACAAGAGAGGCATGTTACCAACATAATGACCAAAGTTCCTAAGAGACCAAGTGCTTGATCACTAAACTGCTCAGAATATTATGGAAGACCAACTCTTCAATCGCCAAGCTAAATCAACTTCCATATGAACAAAATGTGACAACTCTGTTCTCAACAAAAGAAATCATGAGAACATCTTCGATCAACTCATGGACTTGCTGCTTTCTACCATTTTTTCCTACAAAAGAACTCATATGTTTTAGAAGATACATAATATACACACAGCATGCAGCATTACGAAATATGATATGATGAATTGGAACCATGCGTAGTTGAACGGCATAAACACAGCTTCACAGTGTAAATACTCTCTGCCTACTGAAATAATACACAATGGTATGAGAAAGACCGGACACATTTACCACATTTACACACTACAAGAATACACCGTATAAAGCAACACAAATTGAATTTATCTCAAGTAATCTAATACATGTACATGATTATTAGCTAGCATATTTGCATTATCTAAATGGTGAAGTCATTGTCCGGACTATACAAAAAGGTATTGAATACTCAGTGCATGTCTCTAATTTCCTAGCTTTTTTATTTCACTTATCCAGATTTTTCTTTGTTAGGTCCTACCTATTTGTCAAACAGTGTTTACCTTTTTTCTGGTCACTTTGGATATGATTCTGCCGCCACCGGCGACGCCTGGATTTGACTGGAGACCGCTGGCGCTACAACCAGCCTCGTAGTCATAGCCTCGCAGGTAACCCATCAGCCTCTCATCTTTCCTCAACCTCTTCCCATTTTATTCTTCAAATTTTCTTCCATTAAGCTGCTGGTCTATTGGATGTTGCTTGCTGGCTTGCTGCTCTTTGAATGCTTGTGCTGCTACTCCATGATGTGCTTCTCTAGTTGTTTGAATGCTTGTGCTGCTGGTCTCCTAGGCTACTACTACTTGATTGAATAGGTGTGTACTTGTACTTGTGCTTGTGCTGCTGCTTATGCTGCCGCTGCCGTTGCTTGTGCTTGTGTTGTTACTCCTGCTCAGGCTGATGCTGCTGCTATTTTGTTTGATGTGTTTTGCAAGATGGATGTAGCCTGCAATGACAACATGGCATGAGGGGATGATGATCAATCAAGCACTTGATAAAAGAGACACCAAATGGGGCAGTATTCTCTATTCTGATCTCTTTCTCATTAATTTTCTGTTTTAACTCTATATTACATGACATGTATTATTTTATTTTATTTTATATATACTCGTCGTATCCTCGAATGGCTCTTTTTAGAAAATTCCGTATCTTGTATCCTCGTACTGTTCCCGTGTCCGTGCTTTTTAGTCTGCAGCAGTGAATTGTAAGGATACACAAAATATGAGCACATTATGATTATATAAGGACACACAAAATACATATTAGGCGATTATTTTCTTTTAGTTTGCCGTTCTTTTGCTATTTGATTAAGATATATGGGAACAGTGGGAAGCAAGAAGTTTTTGGTGGTTTCTATATCAAGACATAATTAATATTACAAAATGAGTAAGGCTCCGATTTTCATATAAAATCTGATACACTAATTTAATTATCATAATAAGGAAACCAAGACCATTGCGTGCTCTCTGTATAAGGAGCAAGAATAATGCAGTTTTTTTCCTTTGCCATGGCTACCAAGATTTGAAATTCATGTATTACTTTATCAGTATGTCTGAACATGATTTGAGTTTGCACTTTTAAGTTAAGGTAGCTTCCAAAATTTAGTTCATAGACCATTGGTTGATGTCATTTCTTTTCCTCTACATGTGGAACTAGATCATCCCATATAAACAATACATATTACTAGATTAGCGCACATGAAATTGAAGTTTAAAATGTTTCACAAATTAATAGCTAAATTATGTTTAGGTATAGTTATGAGCTCAACTGGTTGCACGCATTCTGTGCCCACAACAATGTTATAACTTAAACTGTAATTGAATGCTAATAAACATAAATTTATAGAACATTCATGACCATGTTGTAAATGCCCTAGGCTCGATAGTATGACTAGAGCGTAGTTGGAATAATCTACATATATTGTTAACCATATGTATTTTCTGAAACCTGCACAAAACAGATTTCCCTGCGTGCGGGATACCCTGCTAGTTTCTGAAATTACAAATAAATTCTGTTCAGCGCATGTCATTAAGGCACTTGTGAAAACTGAAGATTTAGGATGGAGTCACAAAAACTGGAATACTCTCAGTAACGCAGAAAAACCAAAGATTGCATGGCCTTCAACGTTTGTATGTGTCTAATATCCTACCTCTATCACGACTTTCATGATGTCAATGCATTGTGATCTAAGTACTTGCAATAGTAGGGAAAATGAAAGTTGTGTTACTTGAAATCGACACTGCACCTCTTGTCAAAACAACTTGTTGTGCCTAACATTTGAGTGTTCTCTTCTCTCCGATGCATCTAGTTTATCTAGTGAAAAGTCGAAGGTGTGTTCAGGAAAATGGTACAAAAAAGAGGTTCTCTGCTGAACTCTCATAGCTCATAGATAGTTAGTGGTGACCTAAATAAAAGGAAAACCATAGTGTGACATCTCCATACACAGTTGTATGACCCAGCAGTATTATGTTTCTCAGTCAATAATCAGCTTACCACATAAGAGGAAAAAAAAACAGATTTTGTAGCTGATCCTCTGAGCATCTTGTTTGAGTATATGAATCTTGTTGGATAGCCGTCAGCGTGTATTATCGTCGCCACTTCCCTGAACCACATAATAATGGGAGTGTCATGATACTGAATAATGAATTCGTAATAAAAATATATTTCTGGCTAGAACTGAATACTTCTGGAGGAAATTGGATTTACCAAACAAAAAAAATTGGCATCTTGATATCCCTGAAACAAATAGAGCTACTTCTGTGCAAAATCTAAGTGTTCTTTTTTCCACATATTATTCTAGGGAAAAAATATACCAACATACTTTCAGAGTGCTTAAATCCACTTCAAAATGTCAAACCCGTGTTTCATTACCTCTAATCATCCCACAAATATACATCTGAATTCCTAAAAACAGAGAAAACATAAATAAGAGTAAGCTATTGATTAGCAGTATAACATAAGAGTGGAGAGAAAAATTTACTTTCCGTCTGTGATAGATATCTGGCGTCCTGGTTTGCGAGCATTGCCGGTCGGAGGCAATAAATCAGTGGCAATAGTGACCAGGCCAACAACATCTGAAAACTGGAAGAGTTAGAGCAATAAAAATAAAATAAAGAAAGAAACTATTAGTATTTTAAACCAATACTCTTAAGTGGTAACCTGACATAAGCAAATTTCGTCAAATACGTTTCTGAAGCTCTGAAAATGTGAGTGCGTTATGGGTCAGCAGGGGAAAACCTATCGGATGAGGAGTGACAGGGGTGACAGTGGTCTATTAGTGAAACAGAGCCTCGATGGATGATCCGCTACCTTTGTATTTCTCTTTTGCCTTTCATACCATATAACGTTCAGCTTTGTATATTGATCCTTCTTGGATATAGTTCTTGAGCTTAGCCAGTTTATCTTTAGGTATAACTCCCTCAACTACCCCTCCCTATGGATCAAATTAATCCAAAATTGTGAATGTAACTGAACTGTTCAAGAGATAACATGCTTGAAAAGAAATGAATGTAGCCACAAAATGCAGTTAATTATTTTACCTCTCGATCCACCATGACAAAGTTCAGGCCAAAGAGTGTAGATGGATCGACACTTTTTTGTTCCCAGATTCTTCCAATACTGACTACATATACATGGCCATATGCTCCGTCCACCAGATGTTTTAGCACCGCTGTTTCCATATTAAGCTAGATTACATAAGAATATTTTTGATTCAGATGAAAAGAATGCTTATAATAGATCTGGAGGCGGAGATGGAGGAAAAATAGTGGTGAATCCTCGGTGGCCGACGCTGCTTCGCCTTACCCATGGACGGTGATGTTGCTCCTGTCCGGTGGAGGTTGACGGCGCTGCTGCTCGTGTCCGGTGGTGGTTGATGTTGCTGCTGCTCCTCGGCGCGACGGACGGAGCTGCTGCTCCTGGGCTGTTGGTGCTCTGCGGGGAGGGAGGTCAGGGTCGGAGATGATGTGGCGCGAGGGAACCAGCGGACGAGCGGCAGTGCGCAGGTCGTGGGCGGCGGCGCGCAAGTCGTGGGCGGCGGCGCGCTGGGGTTAGGTTTAGGTCCGGGGCGGCGGGGGTTCAGTGTGAGTGGTGGGAGAGAGAGGAGGGGGTGAGACTGGGGATAAAACGAGTGTGTTTTTTTCTTTTCTTTTGATGGTGTGGTCCGACTCAGAGTGTTTCCCACCGTGCGCTCATGGCTCTATTCCGCGCCATATTTTTCGGGTGTGGATGGAAGCAAACAACGCCGACACTTTTTGTGTCCCTACGAATCAGCGACACACAAACAATCCGTAAATATTATAACTACTGACACAAATTATGTCGGTGTTTTGATGGTGTTTCGGCAACAGATAATGTGTCATGAGGTTATATAACACTAACATACTATATGTCGGTATAGTTTAGGACAAAAAAAAGTGTCGACGATGCTCACTTTTACCAACAGATGCATGTCGTCTTTGTGGTGTCGTGGTGTAGTGGGGACACAGTGTTGTCTATGTACCCACACATGTATTTGAGTTTCCAATCAATACAATTATAGCATGGATAATAAACGATTATCACGAACAAGGAAATATGATAATAACTAAATTATTATTGCCTCTAGGGCATATTTCCAACAACTATGTTCTTTTGTTCAACTCTCGTTTAAGATTTTTGCAGGTAAGCTTCTCTCCAAATGGGAAGGAGCTTATATTATCGAAGAGGTTTATCATTCTGGAGCTATCAATATTAATAACGCCGAAGGTACTAACACGAAGGTGGTCAATGGACAAAGGATTAAGCATTATATCTCAGGTATGCCTATTAACGTTGAAAGCAATGTTATCCAAACCATGACACCGGAGGAACACATAAAAGAAACCTTCCGGAACACTCCAGAATTCTTAAAAATAGGAGGTACGTGATACGGTAAGTAAACGGACTCAGAAAAATCCGCAAAAAAATTTTTTGTTAGTTTTGGAATATTTTAAAATTTTGGAAATAAAGAAATAAACCGGAAGGTGATCGAGGTGAGCACGATACACCAGGGCGCGCCAGGCACCCCTAGGCGCGCCCTGGTGGGTTGTGCCCACCTCGGATGCCTTCCCGACTCCGTTTTCCTTCTATATGCTTGTTTTTCAAGAATAAAAATTCTCTATATATACCCCCGACTGTTTTGACGACCGCATCGCAGAAAAATCCTCTGATCTTGTTTCATGCTATTTTCCTCACAGATCTGAAAATATGTCATCTCAAGGTTCAGAGGGGGATCATTATGTTTCGGACCCAAAGATCTTTAGAGAAATTTATCCCTACCTTTGGGCATCTGAAGAAGAAGGAGATACCGATTTGGAGGAGATAGTGGATGCTTTTCCGGACGCAAACTCTGAGGAAGAGGATGTCCCTCTACCTCAGCCGGGAGACATGCATGTGGAATTCAAGAAGTCAAGCCTCCCTAAAAGTTTCAAACCTGAGGTCCAATTTATCTCATCTCGTTTTCTGCAGGAGAGCAATGCTGCATTATCCAAAAAGATATTAAAGCTCGAGTTGGAGAACGATGATCTAAGGGAGGAAAATTTTATGCTTAAATATAAGTTGAAGAAGAAGGCTTCATCACCACCACCTTCTTCATGACCACCACCAAAGGAGACTTGAGCACACGGGTATGTGCACTCCCCTTGGCTTGAGCCAAGCTTGGGGGAGGTGCTCCGGTATTGTATCACCATCACTTTTATTCACCTTTACCTATTTTATTTTGATCTTTAGTTTCCTTTTGCTTTAGTTGAATAAAAGTTTAGCATGATCTATTTTCGTGTGTTAGTTTCGTGGCCTATCTATCTATGTAATCGAGTGAAAGTTATATAATAAAGTTTAGTTTGAGTTTTTGTCTCTCTACATTCTTGTTGCAATCAAAATAAAATGAAAGAAAAATAAATGAAAAGAATCATATGCTAATCTTATGGTAAGTAATGACATCACATAAGGAAATGTATAAGTAGTAAAATTTATTGGAGATTGACAAACATAGCATTGGTCAATGATGCAATTCATGAAAGAATTAATAAGGGAAGAGAAGATTCACATGCAAATACACTATCTTGAACATCTTTTATGATTGTGAGCCCCCATTAAATATTATATGTCAAAATTGTTAACGTTGGACAAGGAAGACAACGTAATGATTTATGTTTGTTCATATCCACATAGAAGTTATATTGTCATAGATCCTTCAACATGTGGTGCTTGCCCAATATCTTTGCTAGCCAAAAATTCCGCACTAAGTAGAGATACTACTTGTGCATCCAAAAACCCCAAACCAAATTCATTCTTTAAGAGTCCACCATACCTACCTATGGATCAAGAAAGATCCTTCAAGTAAGTTGTCATCGGTGCAATAAGGCAATAAAAATTGCTTCTAAAAAAGTGTTTTGATCAATTAGTGTAAGAGAAAATTGAGCGTTATACGAACTTATGATGGCAAAGTAATAAAAGCGACAGACTGCATAATAAAGGTTGCTATCATAGGGGGCAATATAGCGTGATGTTCTTTTACATTAAGGGATTCGGCATACAAACCAATAAGCGCATGACAACCTCTGCTTCCCTCTGCGAAGGGACTATCTTTTACTTTTATGTATTTACTTTTATGCAAAGAGTCAAAGTATTCTTCCCTATTCCTTTTTAGTTTTTCTCTTTTGCAAGCATCATGTGGTGAGGAAAGATCTAGGCACATATATCCAGTTGGATATGGGTGGGCATGAGTTATTATTGTTGACATCACCCTTGAGGTGAATACGTTGGGAGGCGAAACTATAAGCCCCTATCTTCCTATGTGTCTGGTTGAAACTTTTTGTTCATGTGTATGCCGTGAGTGTTAGCAATCATAGAAGACTAAATGATGGTTGAGTATGTGGACTTGCCAAAAGGCTCCGACATGAGACCCTTCCTGAAAATATGATGAATTGTAGTTGCAAAGTTGACTGAGAACATAGTTTGTCGGTTTTCAATAAGGTTTATGCTTCATACTTCTATGTTGTGATGAATTGATACTTATTCATGAGAAGTTATATGATGAAAGTGTATTGAATAAGTTTTATGATAGAGTTTGTAGCTGTTATGATAATAAGCATGATGCTACTATGTCCTTATTTTGTTTTTATCGACACCTCTCTCTCAAATCACGTGGACAAGCGAGGTCTAAGCTTGGGGGGTTGATACATCCATTTTGCATCATGATTTCCTACTGTTATTTATTATGTTTTATTGAATAATAATGCTTTGGGGAGTGATTCTAATGCCCTTTCTCTCATAATATGTAAGGTTCACACAAAGGGAGAGAATACCGGCAGCTGGAATTCTGGACCCAAGAAAAGCACATCAGAGATACCTATTCTGCACAACTCCAATGAAGCTAAAATTTTACGGAGATTATTTTTGAATTAAATAAAAAATACTGGAGCAGAAAAGTTCCAGAGGGGGCCAACCTGGTGGGCACAACCCACCAGGGCGCGCCCTGATGGGTTGTGGCCTCCTCGGCCCACCTCCGGTGCCCATCTTCTGGTATATAATCACATTTAACCTAGAAAAAAAATAAGAGGAGGACTTTCGGGATGAAGCATCGCCGCCTCAAGGCGGAACTTGGGCAGGAGCACTTTCGCCCTCCGACGGAGCGATTCCGCCGAGGGAACTTCCCTCCCGAAGGGGGAAATCGAAGCTATCGTCATCACCAACACCCCTCTTATCTTTAGGAGGCCAATCTTCATCAACATCTTCAACAACACCATCTCCTCTCAAACCCTAGTTCATCTCTTGTGTTCAATCTTTGTACCGGAACCTCAGATTGGTACCTGTGGGCGACTAGTAGTGTTGATTACCTTGCGTAGTTGATTACTATATGGTTTATTTGGTGGAAGATTATATGTTCAGATCCATTATGCTATTCAATACCTCTTTGATCTTGAGCATGTTTATTATCTGTGAGTAGTTACCTTTGTTCTTGAGGTCACGGGAGAAGTCATGTTGCAAGTAATCATGTGAATTTGATATGTGTTCGATATTTTGATGATATGTATGTTGTGATTCCCTAAGTGGTGTCATGTGAACGTCGACTACATGACACTTCACCATTCATGGGCCTAAGGGGATGCATTGTGGAGTAGTTATTAGATGTTGGGTTGCTAGAGTGACAGAAGCTTAAACCCTAGTTTATGCGCTACTTCGTAAGGGGCTGATTTGGATCCAAACTTTTAATGCTATGGTTAGATTTTATCTTAATACTTTTCTAGTAGTTGCGGATGCTTGCGAGGGGGTTAATCATAAGTGGGAGGTTGTTCAAGTAAGAACAGCACCCAAGCACCGGTCCACCCACATATCAAATTATCAAAGTAGCAAACACAAATCAAACCAACATGATAAAAATGACTAGATGAAATTCCCGTGTACCCTCAAGAACACTTTGCCTATTAGTAGAGATTGTTCTGGCCCGTCCTTTGCCTCAAAAGGATTGGGCTACCTTGCTGCACCTTATTTACCGTTACCGTTACTTGCTCGTTACAAATTACCTTGATATCAAACTATCTGTTACCTACAATTTCAGTGCTTGCAGAGATTACCTTGCTGAAAACCGCTTGTCATTTCCTTCTGCTCCTCGTTGGGTTCGACACCCTTACTTATCGAAAGGACTACGATTGATCCCCTATACTTGTGGGTCATCACGCCATTGTTGTCCTTTTAAAGGAAGAGAGAAATGGAGATGAGAAGGGAGAGAGGGAAGGTGTGAAAGGAGGAAGGAGATAGGGAAGGAAGGACAACGGGGCAAGCCTAGTCGTCGACGAGGTCGACACGGGTCATTGGTAGTGGTGCGCGGTGGAGGTCCGGCAGTGGTTGGATAAGGAGGTGGCTTGCTTGCGGTGATAGGCCACACCCCGCTCCTCTCACCGACAAGTGTTCATGATGCGACGAAACTCGAGTAGCTAGAATGCTCGCAGGGCTACACGCATGTGCCCCGCTCTTCGACAAGTACTACATCACACACGCCGTGCTCAGCTGCTAGTTCGGCTGCCACCTGACCAAACTTTGAGCCGTCTCCTGGACGGTGCTCTTTTTACACTTTGTGGACATGGGGGTGCTCTTCCTCTTCTTTCGATGAGTTCATCCGTGGCAACTTCTTCGAGATCGCATCCCTTCGGGTACTAAGGTGCTTAAGTGGCACAGACCTGGAGATGGCATGTGCCCTTTATGCACAGTGCAGAAGACGGGGACCCATATCATTTTCACATGGACGGTGGCGCGGGACCTATGGACATTCATACGTGAGGCCCTTGGGCCTGACTGGGAAGCCTAGGACCTCGCGGAATTTCTCCAGACCAGGGCCAATCAACTTGGGTGACATTGCCGCTTGTTTTGGCTAGACTTTGCGGCGATGTCGTGGACCCTTTGGATGACACACAATAAAATGGTTATTGAGCGGGTATTTCCGAGGCAGGCGTTTGACTCCTTCTTCAAATTCCTCGCTTTCCTACAGCACTGGCACCTGCTCTCTAGGCAGCGAGATCGGAATTGACTTGGCATCATGCTGGACGCGCTTTAGACTACTGCGCGTCGACTATCGTCTTCATAGGGCCGCGTGGCGGCAGCTACTAGGTGGCTTTTTTCTTATTTCTTTTTCTCTTCTTTGGGCTTGATTTCACTGATGCCCCGGTCATCGCGTTTGGTTTGGACTTGGATGTTGGTTGTATAGACCGTTGCTTTATTTATAAAGCGGGATGAAAACCTATTTCGAAAGAGTTCATCCCCTCCTCCTCTCGCTTCCTCGCCTTGGTTTAATCTGAAGGCTGTTGCGTCGCTGTCATGGGATGCTCGACTTATAGCTTATGATATCCCCCATGTATGGGTGACATTTTCCCGCGGGTTAAAAGTTTCGGAATGGTTCAAATGAACTATTATAGTATGGCTCTTCTAGCTGGTAGTTTTAACACACACCCACTAGTTGGTAGCTTTATGTTTTTCCCATGGAAAATCTACGCAGTGACCCATGGCACATCTACGCATTGTCCCATGCCATTTTACTCAATGACGAATGCAAAATTACCCAGTTAGGCGCATTTGCCATGGATTAAAAAAATTGCACACGGCTACTTTGTGAACACCATGGCTCTTTCATTATCTAGGAAAACACGTTTTTAAATCCAAAACATGTGAACAAATCTCCTAAATTTTCCATGTGCCCATTTACAAGTGTCCAAAACTTGTCATGTTCTTTAGAGAACAAATTCCCTTAAATAGCCATTTGCAAAACCAAAAAAAATTATTACATTACAGGTAGCATGGTAATTGTATTATTTAGACCATGGCAGTTCCATTAATTAGAACATGGTAGTTTTTGCTGGTAGCATGGCAATTCCATTATTTGGAGCATAAAAAGTTTTTTTATTAGACTATAATTTTTTTATTAATTAGCCCAAGACAATTTTATTTTACAAACCATGGCATATTTTCTTCCCTGGCAAAATGTACATAATTTCACATAGCCATGTTATTACATGTAGCATGGCAAACTTATTATTCAGATTATGACAATTCTATTAATTATACAATGGTAATTTTTTGTAGGTAGCATGGTAATTTTCATTGTTTAGACCATGTCAAATTCATTAATTAGCTCATGATAGCTTTATTGTAGGTAGCATGGCCATTTTTACACACCATGGCAATTTTGCTTCCTACTACATGCAAATCTACACAATTTTAGTTCATTTCACATGGAAAATATTTTTTTTTCTACTAACACATGGTGTTTTCAAAAGAAATGTTTATGCTCACATGGCATTTTTTTTGCTCCCGCAAAGTGGTGTTAATCATTTTATAAAATTACAATGTCACATGGAAAATTGATGATTTTTTGTTTTTTCTAATTCATGGTAAACTTTTTTTTTGTGGAATATGTAAAGCTAACATGGCAAACTTCTTGATTTTTCTGTACTGTCACATGGCATTTTGTATTGGTCCATGTCAAAAATGAAGAAACAGTGTTCTCATAAACATGGCGATTTTTTCCTTAGTGACATGGCATGAAATTTTTTTCAGGGAAAAAATCATAAATTCCTTTTGAATGAAATATGCCACTCACAATATTTTGAAAACTTTTTGTAGAGTATTTTTTTATTTGGGGATGGCAATTATTTAGAGTAAAATCAAGCAACTTATTGGGTACTTGAAACCTTGATCTAGTGATAATTCAAAGTTTTTCATCTGTACACATCGGAATACATACAATATATTTATTATTATTTTGAATTACCAGCTATGCTGTTTTTTATTATAAGAAGCGTGCCAATTTTGTATGTTTTTAGTTAATTAATTGGGTGCAAATTATTTCTAGCTTTTTAAGGCCTCTTTTTTGTTGCTAAAGTTGGGACTTTTTTTCTGCCCAATTTTTCTACCACGAGCTGGGATTCGCTCTCGGGATGGTTTCCCAGAGAACTAAAACATTCCTTGGTTCCCTCCTCCAGCGGGAAAGATTGGTTCGCCAGGGCCATCTCCCTGGGAACGATCGCTAGCTATGTGGGTTCAAGAAAAAACAATCCCCGGACTTATCCCACCAACTCGGTATCTCAAGGGCACGCCTTTGATACGAGGTGTCGCTAACCCAACACATTTGGCAATATTTGAAAAGAGGAATGGAAGTTTAGTGTAGAGAGTTATATTGAGAATAGACATGGGATGAGTCGTTTTATTTTCAATCCCCTGTTTGGCACATGATAAGAATTGTGTGTGAGAATTTGAGAAGAGTTTATATTGCCTTGTTTGGTTCATGGGAATTGACGAGGGACTAGACCAGGGAAGTTAACATAAGTTATGATGAAGGGTTAAGATTGACTCACTAAAACAATTCTTTCCTTACTCCCACCCCCTCCCCTGCTAAATAAAACGGTTGGAGTTGGAGTCTCAAGTCCCATGCCTATTCCTTTATAAATTCCTAACCCCTGTAACCAAACAATAGATTTAAAGTCTCATACCCCTTTAATTCAAATTCCCTAACTCTAATTACCCCCAACCATACAATAGAGTTCGATATCATCCAACTCCAACAAACAACAGCCCAATAGAATCGACAACAGCAACACTTTAGATGTCTTTTACTATTTTTTTTACCCTTATTACTATATAGATATCGACCAGTTCATTTATTTTCCGAAAATGCACAAGCTTTGCAGGTGGATATATTAGAAGTAGAAACAGCAAACAGTTCATGAGATTCGGCGCCACAGAGGGGCGGGGCTACAAGGAGAACAAATCCGGGGGCAGAGTGGACCGGGCAACCACGAATCTACGATCACCGCTAATTTACAACGACAACGCCCGGAAACGAAGAAACGATAGGGATATCATATCAGAATAGCAACTTCGTAATTTCTATATATACAGCCAGGCCAGGAAACAATTGGTGTGCTGGGCGTTTCACCTTCAGTGGTCAGAGGTTCTCTGCAGGTTTGTCATCCTCGCAGCCGCTAATTTAGCTTGGCAAGAGATTACAGATTCCGTCTAGACATAGAGATGGTGGACTACTGATCGGGCACTTCATGCATCTGTAGGGAGTTTATTCCTGTGAGCTCAACCTTCCGGCTGGTTAGCTATTTGGCTTGACCTGACCGCCGGTTGGATCAGCGATGCCCGGGCAACCCAATGTAGAGCTCCGTCTCCACGTCCTCGTCACTAGGTGCCGTCTCCTGCTCTGGCGCCGGCTCGCCACGTGGCTGCAGGGGCGCGACGCAGTTCAGGGGAGGAAGCAACAACGGCGGCTCAAGGTTGCGCTGCTGCAGCGACAAGATCGACGTCAGTAACCGATTGGAATTGCATACATGATACATGATGGGTGCGAGATTAATTTGCTATGCTCTGTCTGTCTCTTGCACATAAGATATCAGGTACTCTGCAGTTTTACTTGCAACAAGAAGAAAGAAAAAGACGAGCAGTTTGGTGTTTGCACTGTGAGACTGACAGATAGGAGTTTGTTCAAAGTCATCACCTTTCCGCGCAAGTCTTCGTTGTCTTTGAGAAGCTTCCTCTCCTGAACATAGAGATACAAGAAGCATGCAGAATTAGCTGTCGTGTCTACTGCGAGTTACGTATATATATTATATAGGCTGCTGTAAGAATATATTTTTAAAATATATACGCGGAAGATGGGGGTATGCATCAGATGGCGGTATACCTTCTCTTTCAGGTTAGCTATCTGCTGCTCGAGCAGCTGGGTCTGGTGGCAGTGGAGTGAACACATACACAGATTCATGTTAGTTCACGTAAAATTGAGCAGCTCTGCTGTTTTGTGGCAATTAAAGAGTTTTAAACTAGCCAACCTTCTTCCCTCTGATGATGCGGAGACTCTTCTCAATTTTTCCTTCCAGAAAATGGAGTTCTTCAGCAGAGCACCCTCCTAAATTTTCGCCCAAAATCTTTCTGCACCTCATATAACTCAGCATTATTTTTGGCTGTCCAAGTATAATTAGGTTTCAGAAAGTGGCTGCATGCATCGCCCAGATGCAGAGGCCGGGGGTCTTCCTCCTTTTCAAAAAAAAAAAAGAAAGTGACAAGATTGCTTACCGCTTCGAATCTTCAAGAGCTTCAAGTTTCTTTGCCAAGCTTAGAGCATCAGCTTTGACTTGCTGCAGTTCAGAATTCAGATGATGCAGCGTAAGAATGTGTGTCGTCACATCACATGCCATACTATAATGCCCAGAACAAACAATTAAGTCCTTATTATACTGAATACTAAAGGGCGGACGCAGTATATATATATATCATGTTTTTGCTCGTAACATGTATCCATTTGATATTGCAATGGTGAGCTGGCATAAGTTAGTTGCAACAGCATTGATTGCTCCTGATTTTTAATTGGTTAAACAAAGAATGGCGTAATCCTAGAGGGTTTAGAACTTTAGATGCACGACCATGTCAATATCAACATTTGTTTCGTTGTATTCATTGAAGGTGTAGAAGTGTATCCGGTCAGTGAACATGGAAAACACAATATTAAAGAGACCATATTGTGATCATATTCCTACATTAAGTACATTATAAAGGTCTTGCAGGTTTTCATTTTAGCTATTATATGTATGAATTGAATATGCAGTGGCGTTGATCAATATGTTTAGTTGTCATACCGGTCATTGACAAATTAATATACTGCTGTAAGAGACGAGCAAATTGCGTCACTGCTATACTGTGTTATGGCAATATTTTGAATAATACGCCTCAAATATACAAAATGGAGATGTACTATAGCTTTGATATCACTTGTCAGATATTCACATAATTGTAATGGCTGATTCAAGTCTTGAATACTCTTGATCAATCAGGAAGTTCATATATTAGGATCTTCTCACCTGCATATCTGGCTGTACTGTCTTGTTATTAACATTATCCTTTGTATAAGCCTTATAGCGGTCAATGGATTTCTGCAAGCTGAATCGAACAAACAATAAAAAAAAACTGATGTTAGAACTTAATAATTACTTCTCTGACAAAAGAAAAAAAGATGTTAGGCATATTCTGGTTGAGCGCCAAGAATGCAATCTTTTGTCAGAGATATAGAAACACCGTTGGAAATGATAAATATTTTTAAGGGCAAATAAAATTGATAATGAGATATTGAATATAAAGCACCAAGAATGCAGTGTATTCTCAGAGAGTCCCTGAACATCAAAATATACAAACTATATTGGAAATGCTATTCAGTTTTGAAGAAAAAAATAAGGTGAGAAATGAAATACTAGAGAATGTAACTTCTAGCTTAGACTATCCTTCTTATGATGTGTGGCACTTTCATGTTAATGTATTAAGCCATACAAATTACATAGACAACGATGGACATCGTTCTCATGATAACACTAGTGCATGCTAACTCTAAAAAAATGGTTGTGGTGATTGTCACGACCTAGATTACAGATGAGGAGAGGCTGTTTGGGCTTTGGATTATTTCTTCAATGCCGAGATTACATGGCATAGCTGGCAACTAGGAAGGAAAGATCCAAACAAAAAGGAACAACCCAAACAGAATCCGAACTAACAAGACTTGAAGCCCAAGAAACACTAATATGAGGATTTAGATCTTGATGATGGTTTGGTTGGTCCTAGACTCGGTGGCATTATTTTGCCCCACATGGTCACTCCTCCCTTCAACGTAGCTTGTCCTCGAGCATCAAAGTCATTGGAATTCTACCATGTCTTCTAGGGATGCTTCAGAAGTAGCTGCTCCTTCCCAATGACTACGAGGTGGTGGAATGACCCTTCCATGATGTATCACAGGTGGTGGAGGAGGTATAACTCATGGTTCGCCGTTCGCCATGGTAAACCCTCCACTAGGTAACTTGAAACATGTAGTGGAGACAGACAGTAGGCACTAAACAGCTCTAACGGTGACTTTATAAGGACCATAGTAGCATGGCGCTCTGCATCGACTGATGCACACACCCATATATTATTGATTATTTAACGATGTTGGCCAAAGACTAACACCCATGCCGACCCAATCGGCTTACACAAAGTAAAGGAAAACAGGCCATGCAAATTGAATCAGCCTTGTGGTAGGACCTCCTCAATACTAGCACAAACTCTATGACACACGAAATATGCTATTGCTAGACAAAGTCTTCAAGAAGGGGTCATTGTACGTGCGCCGATGTCGACGAGTTCAACCAAGATTGAACATTGGATTTTCCCGGAGTACAGGCAACCTGTCATCGAATCCATCACTTACATCAACCTCTCTATCGTTTGACGGCATCTTGCTAGCCTGATCATGATGCCGAGAGAACCCAAGAAACTCGCACACTGCCGGAGAAGATGTCTAATATCAGTTTAGGACCACATTGTGTTGCTTTGGGTCACTGACGCACCTCCTGAGAGAGAGAGAGAGAGAGAGAGAGAGAGAGAGAGAGAGAGAGAGAGAGAGAGAGAGAGAGAGAGAGAGAGAGAGAGAGAGAGAGAGAGAGAGAGAGAGAGAGAGAGAGGGAGGGAGGGAGGGAGAGAGAGAGAGACTTGCATTCGGGTTAATATGATTGATAGACTACCCGTATCAATAAGGTGTACCTTCTTTTCTGAAAGCTCCTCACCAAAGAATATTCAAGTTAAGCATGATTGGCATGTGGTAATTTGAGGATAGACGATCGACTGGGAAGTTGATCCCGGGTGCGCACGAGTGAGCACAAAGTTCACAGAAAAGACTAGTGTTGATTTGTGGGTCCAGTTTAGATTCTAGGTCATAACCAGGTGTAGCGGTCTTATACCCGGCAGCGAGTCTTGGGCCGTTACATATGTCAACACCATTGCCTCACATGCCTAGAGGCGGCGACATCTCGGGATTGGCGGTCGCCATGGTCGCGCCAACCTCTTACTCCGACGAGCACAACATTGAGTCTTCAGCGATGACATGAGAGATGGTGGTGCGAGTTTGTCAACGATAGGGAGCGTGGTGTTGTAGGTAGTGCTCATGTACGGGAAGTGGAGCATGGACCCGGCCACAGTTGTGGTGTCACCATCGCTGGGGATACACAAGTTGCATGTTGTGGTGGCCTACCGCGTGGACATGGTGCCAAATAATCCATTGAATGGAGTGTAGGCCGAGCCAACCCATTGGTCAATATTCAAGGAGAGTTCACAATGTTTGACATCATAATATTACTTATCACGATGTTGGGCCTGGAAAAGAAGGGCTTGAGCATTAGCAATGAACTCATCTTGGAACTGAACCCTAGAGAGGTGAAAGATTTCTAACTAACTTGCAAAGACATGGTCTTGATCATACACTATCGTGTCGGTGAAGAAAGCATGGGTGAGTATTAGTTAGGAAGGGGATGAACAAGCAGAATGAAGTGTGCGATCAATAAGAAACAATCCACCACTGAAGGAATTATGGGCTTTCCATGCACCCATGAAAGACCCTCCACGAAATCCATAGAAATATCTACCCAAGTCTTGGATGGGTGGTAGGGATTGCAAGAGGCTTCTTGGGTGCATATACTCAGATTTATTCTGTTGGGAAATTGGCAAACACACACACACAAAGTCCTCCATAGCACATTGAGCACTTGTCATGTGGAAGTCAATACATAGGCATTGCAATGTCTTTTGAATCCCCTCATGGGTAGTGTCATGTGCCAAGGTAAGTATGGTGGGAATGGCGGAGAGGATGGCGGGATGTAGATGCGGCCACCATATCTTAGAAGGCCATCTGTGCAACCCTAATTAGCCCTGAGGTTACCTACCTCTTGTTGTTGTTGCAACTCCACAAGTGTCGGTTATGTGGCCATAGATGCGCGCACGGTGACAAGAGGGTGAGGCATGGGCTAAACAGTGTTGTCAACAATCATTGGTGTTCCTTCCGAGAGGACATGTAAAGGACAAGGCATCAACCACTGTGTTTAGCTTGCAGTGCGGAATTCAATGAAGAGATACTAACCGAGGAGCTTGCCAACCCAATGGTGGATAAGCATTGATCGAGGAGGTACGCCAAGTAGTCATGACCTAGGTTATGGTGGGATAATCATGGGATGTTGGAGGATGGGGATGAGTGCGTTCGGGCTTTGGCGTTGTGGCGCCATGGGAGGGGGGGGGGGTGTAGGAGATATGCCCTAGAGGCAATAATAAATGTTATTAATTATCTCCCTGTTCATAATTATGTTTATGTTCCATGCTATAACTGCAATGATTCTCGAGTCTACAAATAAAACGAGGCTTGGAGGGAAACTCATGTGCACGTGTGGGATAATAAACGGTAAAATGTATTCCTAGTCAAGCCTCTATGACTGGCTCAAGTATTGCATGATGATCCTGTTTTCCTGATCATGGGCATGACTATGCCGGCAATTTTGAGGGCACAATTGTTGGTAGAACACTTGTGTTGAATCGACCCAAATTGATGTTATGCTATGAGATACATTCGTCATAAGTTAATGGTTAATAACACAGGAAGTTAATGTTTGCATAATTCCTTAGACCATGAGAGTATCGAGTTTCTTCATGCTTGCTTCATGAACTTTGGGGTTTGTTAAACGTCATCCGTAAATGGGTGGCTATTACGGCGGCTTACGGGTTCATGGAAAAGTATGTCAAGTAACTTGATAGCTCAAGATTGGGATTTGCTCCTCCGACGTTGGAGAGATATCTCTGGGCCCTCTCGGTGTTACGGTATCCATCATCGTCTGGCCAGACACAGGGTGATTTGATCACAGGGATGCCGGAACACGGGAACGAGAAAAGAGAACAATACCGGCAACGAGGTAACTGGCATAGTGGACAAGGTGTTGATCCACGGGGATGCCAACATGTCTCACCTCGGGTATTTGTAACATATCGCGAAGCAACAGGAATAGCACACGGCAACTGGAGGTTCACTCGAATATTCATTCATGTGGGTATAGGGGTCAATATGGGTGTCCACGGCTCCGATGTTGATCATTGATTGGAAGGGGTTCCGGGTCATGTCTATACTTCACCAAACCTATAGGGTCACACGCTTAAGGGTCATCTATCTGCTGAATACTAGACAAGGAGTCCGAGAGAAAGTCACTGTAAAAGTTTCGGAGACAACGAAAAAGTTCTGGAGAGAACACCGAAAAAGTTTTGGTAAAACCGAAAAGTTGTTTCGGATAAAACCATTGATCCAAAAAGGTTTCGGCAAGCACCGGGAATGTTTTGGAGGTTGCCAGATTGGTCTGGTAATTTCTGGAATTTTTTCGGAGAAAAAACCGAAAAAGGTTTTCGGAGCTGCCGGAATTGTTTACCGGGTAAACGAAGATGGTTTTAAATTAAACCACCATACCGGAAATGTTCCGGAGCGAGTCCAGATAATTTTAGAGGGTGCCGGAAATGTTCTGGGACCTTCCGGAATTTTTCAGAAGAAATAGTTTCGGAAAACATCTTGTCCCAGCGAGAGGGGACAAGATCCCACGGATCGTGGGGGCTGTTTTTTGGCTGTTTTTGGGGGCGCCCCCTTTAGGGGACAGCCCCCTTGTGGCTGGACAAAGTGTTTGGGGCCCCCCCATGGTGGGGGGCAGCCCTCACAAATGGTGGAGAGTGTTGGGAGGAAGGTGGGGCCCCATGGGGGAACACCATGGACAAGGGAACATGTTTTCTCCATGTTTGGTGGGAACATGTTTTCCTTGTTTGGTGGGTGCATGTTTAGTGGGCTGAATTTCAGCCCCCCCCCCCCTCACCCCTTCCACCACTATATAAGGAGGTGGAGAGGAGCTCTCCATCCACACTCCAACTCTCACACACATGGCATGCATGATCTGCCTTTCTTCTCTCCCTCCCACGAAATAGTTTCGTAGAGCCGAAAGGCTGTCTGGGTTCCGGTGGGAACTAGTTCTGGACGGCGAAGCCCTGCCGGATAGATGACACCGTATGTGTGCAACTCTGTAGAGAGATCGTAGTTTCGGTCTTAGTTCGAGAGTGCCTCCCGAAGGGCTGTCCGTGTGACCGTCCGAGTTTTGGAGGTCCTCCCAAAGGGCTGTCCGAGTGACAGTCCGAGTTTCGGAGGTCCTCCCGAAGGGCTGTCCGCGACACCGTCCGGGGGACTGTGCGACCGCCTCCCGGAAGGCTGTCCGCGGGGCAGATGAGGGTATACATCCTCGCGGTTGGGAGGTTGTAAAATCCTAGCTGCGGGGATCTGCACCGCCGTTCGTCATCGACTCTACTTCCGCTGCGCTACGAGTCGGTAACGAAAAATGATCAAACCTTGTATGCAGTCTCCATAGTGGTCCTGGGCTGGTGCGTAGGTCGGAATTTTTTTGTTTTCTACTGCGTTACCCTACAGGGGGGGTAGATCGGTCTGGAGGTAAACCTTCTGATTTTCTATTTATTTCGTTGATGTCAGAATTACACAAGGATTGCCTTGGTTTATAGCATATCTGGCAACTAGGAATGAGTACCCAAATAGAAAGGAACACGACTTGAAAACCATGAAAACACTAATCTGAGGATTTATCTACTACTAGACATGGTCCAGCTGGGCCTAGGACTTTGTGCTGGTGGCGATAATACTTGCACGACATGACATGGTAGTACGAAGTCGGGTGGTAATTTTAACTACCACCAACTAAGTGCATTTCCATCCCCATAAACCCAAATTAATACATTTATAAGCCAAATCAGTCTCACGAATGAATGCCACAGCTAGCTTTGATTGGTTAATTAGACTATGAACAACAGTAAATATAGAATTGGTCGTGCCACAAGTGCAAGAAAATTGGAAAGGCGGGGCAACATTTATTTATTAATGCCTACTATTACAATAGACATTATCACATATAAATGATTTCCAACATATGTAGATAAGAACAAACTAAATATTAGCTTACCAAGCTAATACCAGATAAGACGGGGAACAAATGATTATAAAGGAAACAAACTAATCATACTCAACGAAAAAGATAACTTGTTTGGGGAAATAATAATTTTATATAATTAATGCTCAATGTTTATTTCAATTACTACAGTATCATCAGCAAAATATAATTTCACTAAAAGTGGACATGGAGAATAAATGTTGCATGTGATATTTACCAAAATAGAAAATGCTATACCAAATAAAAACATTTTGTATTCTTATAAATATTTTCATTAATAATTTTCTATACCAAACAAATTGTTGTATGGTAAAGTAAGTTCCTTCGGTGTGTAATTGTTCAAGACCTATCATTAACTTGTTGGTAAACATACAATATAGAAATCAACACTTTATCTCGCAAAATTTAGTTTAATTATTCCATAGACTAGCGCGAGTACCACCTGAACATAATTTTGTGAGTTAAAAAAATAGTCAAATATCATGAAATTTTAGCAAAACATAGGCAATGCTCTATTCTAGGGTAATATAATTGGATTCATTTATCAATGAGTTACAAAACAGATAACATGTTTGTTTCGAAGTATTCAAACCTATGCATCTGGCCGTATTGTATATGACTGTTAAAAGATAGAATACTCAATCTAGAAAGTATATTTGTCACACCAAACGATCGATGAATATACAACTCTAACATTGTACAACTTAGTTCTTTGACTATTTTTGTCATGGTTGCCTGCTATCAGGTTATTAATTTGAGAAATATCTTTTAAGATTTCATGAAAACAAGAATTAGAGAACTAACAGTAATGGGATAAAAAATGGAGTTCCATATTTTCCATGGAACCTTTCGGATTAATTAATCTCGTTATCAAAACAGTTCCTTTTCTAGTTCTATAAAACACTGATTGGTTATTGTAAATCGTTCCTTAGTTACAATGAAGTGATCATCGATTACACAATACTTAGGAATCTTGAAGGAAAACAAAGAAAGTACATCATTTTTTTTTGAACCGGGCTAACTTTCCATTACAAGAACGGAAATACATCGGTTCCAGAAGTTATACAGGAGACAGGAAAAAGGAGAGAGCGAGGCCAACACACTGCTAGAAAACCCACTGTATTCGCTCGACGTCGGAACAAATACTATGGGACGAAAACCTAGACAACACCAAAATATATAAGAAGATCTTGCCCTATTACACTCGGAGGTGCAATAAGGGCAAACAGTGCCAAGGAAAGTACATCATATGGTGCTTATAATTCTCAGCTGAAATAAAAGTTCACACATAGTTGAAAGTACATCATATGGTACATCATGTCCCATATGGTACTTAAGAAATCAATTCATTAGGCTCGACTTTTCTCTCTGTGTGTCTCTCTTACTCGCACATACAAACATAGACATGACACACATCTGCTTTATATTGTCTTTTATATTTGAGGCTCTATCTTGGCACAAGCTTATGTTACTAGGACTTGGTTCTTTTATAGACAAAGAAACTAACTCTACTAAGCATGGCCAACTTGACAGGCAATGGTAAACATCAACTTTGCTTCTACTACTCTTTCTTACCAACATGAAACATCTAACTATGCTGAATGCCTGGATGCATCTCTAACTTGCACATATTATGTCGTTGGTAAGGCTTTAGAAAATATCCTTAACTCATCCCAGTAAAATTATAGTTTGCTTGTTAGCTTCACGTAGAGAGAATATGGTGCATTCTTAGCTGCTTCTCCATGCCGAAATGCATTGCTAGCTAATTTCCTAACATGCGTGCATATATAACTATATATGACAAAATTAATATCAACAAAAAGGATGTACTGTTATTATCGCATTTACCAATTGACTATGCACGAACCTATCTGAAGGCCTACCTACGTTTGACCGTGGTTTGGTTCAGTCACAGTACTATAGCCAAATATTAAGAAATGCCTACATACTTGGTTGGGAGAATTGATGTGGCAGGAAAATTCTACCAACATGGATATAGAAAAATTACCAAATATGGCTAGATCATATGTACTGAAAGTTTGTTTCAAAACATAGAAAAACGACCTGTCATAATATACATTAATGATCGAAACATACTACTATATGATTTCATACAGAAGTTTAAGGTTTGATTAGCCTGCGGCCTACCAAAGTAAGCACTCGATCGTACACTTAAATTAAGACGAAACAGCTGAGGAGAGGGTCAACGCATGAAACCCTCCAGGCCCAGGAGAAACATGCAGTTTTCCTGCTCAGGATTAAACTAAAACTCGTCAAATGCGAAGGACACCCGGCCCGGATCAAAAAGCTCCCCGAAACTACAGTATCGCATGTACCACACAGCGTGACCAATGAGCGCGAGCCCCAATCAATCAGCAATCAAGCAAGAAATCAGCGTACGGTGGCCACTGTGACCACTGATCGGGGTCACAGAGGCCATACCTCGAACGGAACTGACGCGCGCGACTGGAGAGAGGAAGAGAAATCAGGTCAAATCAGCGGTACTGAGAAATTATTACTTTGCTTCTATAGGTGAAGCTCGCAGTCCCGAGTCCGGACATCACATGAGCTTTTTTCTCCATTTGGAGCTGCAGCCTCCCTTCCCCGACCGCGCCGCAATTGCCGGGCACGCCTGGATCCCATTGGCTGCACATTAATTTCCCAGCCTGGATCCCATTGGCTGAGCATTAATTTCGTCCTTGTGCTTAGGGATGCAAGCGGCGTCCCGCATATCCCGCGAAACGAGCAAATTAGTTCACAACTGGCCGGAAAATTAACACTAAACTAGAGATTGATTTATACAACGTTGTAGCCCGCAAACCCGTCCGCTCTGCATCCCTACTTGTGCTCCATGTACTATCAGGCTATACTTCATTTTTCAGAACCTCTTTGGCTCGCTGCCGCCTGTGATCGAACGGAAAGAAAGAAGGAGAAGAGGCAAGGGAGAAGGCAGGCGGCGAGGGTCCATGAGATACTGCCTGGGAGTGAGAAGGAACTGGAGAAATTGAGGGGAAAAGAAAAGCCAAAGCCAAAGCCAAAGCCAAAAGGTGTCTGTGTGTGTGTGAGACAAAAGTGAGAGAAGGAAGAGCGGCCTCAAAGGATGTGATCTGTTCTTTTTGATTAGCTGTGTGCACCGAGTCCGTACGGACGCTTTGGGGAAGAATGGCAGCAGCTACAAGAGTTCCCGGCCTCCAATAACGGCAACCGCAGCATTGCAAACGCCCCATGAATTAACCCAAGTACCCAAGCAGTAACCCGATTTCAAGCAGCAGCAGGCAGCAGGGAAGGGAGACTAGGTTCAAGATTTGCCGTTTGCGTGGGCGTACCTGTCGGCGCTGGCGAACTCGTAGAGCCTGCCGCGAGGGGAGAAGACGACGAGCGCGACCTCGGCGTCGCAGAGCACGGAGAGCTCGAAGGCCTTCTTGAGCAGCCCGTTCCTGCGCTTGGAGAAGGTCACCTGCCGGCTCGTCGCGTTCTCTATCCGCTTCATCTCCGTCTTCCCTCGCACCATCCTTCCTGCCGCTGGCGAGGCCGCGAGGCTCGCCGATCCCCTCTCCTGCGCCGAAAACGGGCCAATCACCAGCTGCACAGCGCGGTGAACAACAGACGGATTAAGTGAGTAGAATTCGAGCCGGCGGAGATCAAACGCGACAAAAGCGGGCAGATCTGAGAGGGCGGGGCGCTCACCAGAAATGGCTAGGGGAGGAGAGGGGTGGGAAGGGACGGCGCAGCCGCGGCTTCCCTTTCTGGTCCCTGCCCGCGTAGCCCGGAGAGGAAAGGGCGTGGTGTGAGCCTGTGAGGTGGGTGCGGGCACTGTGCAGTGGATTTATAAGGTAGGGAGGAAAACACTCGGCTGCCGATTAGTGGACGGGGTGGGAAGGCGGCCGGAGGGAGGCAAGGTATCGAAGGGGTAACAAAATGATGCGACCCGGCCAAATAAAGAAGGCGACTGCGGGAGGAATTTCCCGTCCTGGGGAAAATCAATCAGGGGACCCGCCCAGGAGCCATCGTCGCAACGCCATTGGCCGTCGCCGTTCGTTCACGGAAACTAACGTGAAACTCCCGCCGGAGGATGACGATTTTGTGGTCGCGATCCTCGAGTTCCTGCGTATTTGCAGCTAAGTTTAGTTGTGCTTGGAAATGCCGGCATCTCCAACACCGACCCGCAAAAGTCTTTAGTATGCGTCCGTTTTTATGATCGGACGTAGTCCGCGGACATGATACGGGAGGGAGCATTTCAATGCTAATTACAAAGTATCCGATTGGAAGGAGAAAAGTAAGTGGAGACCATGCATGTGATGGGATTTTGTGGTGTGGTGTTTGGTTGGTAGGAGAGAGAGGAGAGGGGGACCATGCATGTGCGGAGAGAGAGAAGAGAGGAGGACCATGCGGAGCCTTTTGGTTGGTCAAGTGTAGGGCTGGACACGAGCCGAGCCGAGCCGAGTTCGGTCCGAGCCATACTTTAGCTCGCTCCTACGCGAGCCAGCTCGGCTCGGCTCGGTGATGCCAACGAGCTGCATATGGGTGGCTCGGCTCGTTTTTGCATTGGCTCGGTCTAGACATAGCAGCTTGTGAGTGGATGGGAAAGGGGTCACTGCCAGGTGGACCCTGTTTACGTCTTCCTCCCAAGAACCTCGTTGTCGCTAGATGTGGGATCAGTGGCGATGCTACGGAACTCAAGCGAGATGGAATGGACGAGTGGTACTTGGAAACCGAGAGGAGTACTTGCAGACCCATAGGATGTCGATGAATCACTTCGCATGCTTTGTTCAGGGCAGCGACGCCCCCTTCGCGTGCTTGGGGATGTTATGGGGACCCCCTTGATTTTCGTTTTGGGATAAAACTCTCCTGGCATGGCCCAACATTGGTACTATTTGCTTAATAACAAATAAAACTTGCATAGGGCATGATCACCCCGTGGATAATTAATCAACAAACCGGGCCAATGCTCCTCATGAGTGTTGGTCCAAACTAGAGTAGCTTATTAACGCTGCCCCGGGGCAACTCGAGGATTGGCGTGGTAACCATAGCTCATCCGTCGTGTCCGGAGAACAAGATACACGGCTCCTGTCAGGGTGTCGACACGTCGGGCAGTCTTGATGGATTAGTTTTACCTTTGACGAACGTCTTGTGCACCGGGATTCCGAGGATACTACGGGCTATCCCGCGGTTGGGTTTTCCACCGCAGCTTGTGGCTAGTTTGTGATGGATGAGTTGGAGCATCCCTACAAGGTTAAATCTTTCGGAAAGCCGTGCCCGCGGTTATGTGGCAACTTGAAAATTTTATAATACCCGGTAATAGAAAACTTGAAGTAAATCCAATTAAAATACACCAACCGTGTGCGTAATCGCGATCGTCCTCTTTTCGAGGGAGTTCGGGAAGAGAACACGGTGGGGTTATGCTTGATCGTAAGTAGGTGTTCAGGATCACTTTTTGATCATAACTAGATAACGACCGTCATGTGTAGAACACTCATCTTACTCTTGTACTCATAAATTAGCCCATTAAACTGCTTAGTGTTGCTGCAACCTCACCACTTAACCTTACCCCACCTATTGGTTTGGATAGTCTTGGTACCCTGGGTAATATGATTGTTGAGTTCCCGTGGCTCACAGATCACTACAACACCACAGGTACAAGTACAGATGCTCTTGTCGATGACGATGCCACGGCACTCCAGTGGGAGTATGATGAAGGACGTGGGCGCATGTACGTGACTTACCCCGATGAGTAGAGAGGGAGGCCTTGGTCGACAGCCTGGGATACGCTTGATGAATGTTATCTTTTTTGTTTGATTTCGTCCATAGTCGGACCCTGTTCTTCTGGATGATACTTGTATGGATGATTGTACTTGAATATTAAATGTTGTAGCATGTGGTGAGTATAAGACAACTCCATATACTCATCTCTTCTTTACATGTACTGTGATGATATTCATTACTACGAAGCGACTCGAAATGCGCTTCAATCCTTATCGTGACCCTCGTGCCTTCGTTAGGATTGTACCACATTTTGGGCGTGACAATGCTCACCATTGGGAGTGAGTAATTCCTTTGTAGGATTGCTGGACGGTGATGTGATTGGATGAGATTTGTCATGTAATCGAGTTATTTTGATATGGCTTGATCCCTAGTATCCACTATGTTATGAGATTGATGTTGTTATGACTTTGCTATGCTTAATGCTTGTCACTAGGGCCCGAGTGCCATGATTTCAGATCTGAACCTATTATGTTTTCATGAATACGAGAGTGTTTTGGATCCTATCTTGCAAGTTGTATGCACCTATTACTCCTATGTGTTATGATTCATAGGCCCCAAAGTGACAATAGTTGGGATCACCTCCGATGATGACCGTAGTTTAAGGAGTTCATGTATTCACCATGTGTTAATGCTTTGTTCCGATTCTTTATTAAAAGTAGACCTTAATATCCCTTAGTTTCCCTATGGACCCCGCTACCACGGGAGGGTAGGACAAAAAATGTCATGCAAGTTCTTATTATAAGCATGTATGACTATATACGGAATACATGCCTACATTATATTGATGAATTGGAGCTAGTTCTGTGTCGCTCTAGTGTGTAACTGTTATATGATGAATGTCATCCAAATCAATTTTCCATCACTGATCCAAGGCCTACGCTTTTCGCATATTGATTTCCGTTAAGTTACTTTCGTTACTGTTGGTGCTACAATCAATACAATCTACTGATATTACTGTTCCTATTGCTTTTGTTACTGTGCTACTAAAAACTTCATTGCAGATAGAAATTCTAGGTGTGGTTGAATTGACAACTCAACTACTAAGACCAATAAATATTCTTTGGCTCCCCTTGTGTCGAATCAATAAATTTGGATGAAATACTACCCTCGAAGACTGTTGCGATCCCCTATACTTGTGGGTTATCAAGATTATTTTATGGCGCCGTTGTCGGGGAGCATAGCTCTATTGGTTGAGTTCACTTGGGATTTGCAATTATCACTATGAAGAATCTGAAATACGCTAAAACCAAGATCGTACCCTCTAGGACGAGGGCAGGTAAGGAATTGCCATCTAGCTCTGCAGTTGATTCACCTTCTATTTTGAGTAAGCTTGCAACACCACCACCTGCTATTCAATCAGATATGTCGCAAGTAATTGATGATGCTACTTCTGTTTTAAATGAAACTCATGATGATGCTACTACTATGCTAGATGAAACTGAACATGTGCCACTAGGTGATCTACTTGATGCTCATATTGCTAAGTCTAGGGAACTTGAGAATGCTAAAATTGATGAAAACTATGATGCACCTATTTTGTCTAAATATCCTGCTAGAATTGAAATGCCTGATGTACCTGATGGTTATGTTATGGATGAGGAGATAGCTAGAGACTTTGTTGCTTGTAATGGTAGAGATGATCTTAAGGAACTGTTGAGTAAACTAAAAGAAAAATCTATGAAGGAGAAAATGAAATATGATCCTAAATTTGCTACTTCTCATACGTTTGTTACCGATAAGGAGTTAAGGACTATGAATTCTCTGTTGAGTTAATAACTTTGGTAGAATCTGATCCTTTTCATGGTTATGAATTTGAAACTATTGTGGCACACCTTACCAAATTAAATGTTATTGCTACCCTATTTGCTAATGAGGAAAAAATTCGCTACTACTATATCCTTAAGCTTTTTCCCTTCTCAGTAAAGCAATATGAAAATGGGTGTACTAGTCATATGATGTAACAGTGGAAGTTGCATGGGAATATATCTCGGAATAGCTATGGAAATGCCATGATAGGTAGGTATGGTGGCTGTTTTGAGAAAGATATAATGAGGCTTATGTGCAATAGAGTGTATCATGCCGCAGGGTTTGGATGCACCGACGAAGTTTGCACCGATCCTCGAGGTGAGAATGGGCAAGGCACGGTACCGAAGAGGCTATCAAATATGGAAAAGTGAGATTGGGTACATCCATGGATTCACAGTAGTCATAAAGAACTCACATACTTATTGCAAAGCTTTATTAGCTCTCTCGAAGCAAAGTACTACTTGCATGCCCCTAGAGAGTTGGTTGGGAGGAGTTAACCATCGCGCGCCTCCGACCTAAACAACACTAGGATTTCAATGAGGAATAAGAATGCTCACACATCATCACCATGCCATAACCAATATTTAGATGAATAGCAAATTAACATCCTTTAACTATCGATATTCCTACTAACCGACAACCATGCACTCATGCCCTTTCATATTACCACATCAATATCATTAACCCACAATTTCTCTTTTATGTGCTACATGAATGTTTTGATTATGCACTTCTTGAATACCTATTATTTTTGGACTAGTCTTATTACCCATGCAAATTACTGTCATTATTTATTAACTCTCAAAAATTTAAGTGAAGAATGAGAGTGCAATTATTTCTAGAAAATCTATATACGCCACCGTGCTCTAAAAGATATAAGTGAAGTACTAGAGCAACTGCTTGGCTCAAAAGATATAAGTTAAGCACAAAGAGTATTCTAACAAATCATGGTGAACATGTGTCTCTCTCAAGTAGGTGTGTCCAGCAAACAATGATTGTGGAAAACTAAAAAAGGAAACTAAAGCACACGACGCTCCAAGCAAAACTCATATCATGTGATGAATAAATATGTAACTCCAAGTGTAATACCGATGGATTGAGACGAAAGAGGCTATGCCTTCCGGGGCATCCCCAATCTTAGACGCTTGAGTCTTCCTAGAATTTGACTTGGGGTGCCTTGGGCATCCCCAATCTTAGGCTCTTGCCGCTCCTTATTCCTTCATCCATCGTGATAGCACCCAAAACTTGAAAACTTCAGTACACAAAACTCAATAGAAACCTTCGTGAGATCCATTAGTATAATAAACATATCAAATACTTTAGGTAGTGTTATAACCTGATTCATATTTTATTATTGCATAAGTTACTGTAATCTAACTTATCCATTGCTTATACCCCTCGATACAATCCATAGCATCATCAAAACAAGCAAACTATGCAAGCAAAAGCAGAATCTGTCTAAAACAGAATAGTCTGAAATGATCTGTACAAAAATTATACTTCTGTAACTCCGAAAATTCTAAAAAATTAGGGAAGACTGGGAATTTGTATACCAATACTTTGTAAAAAATTCAGATCAATAAGACGTTCCGTTAAAATCAGAGAAATTCTGCACTGGACACAAAAGTTTCTGTTTTGCACCGTATCAATTCTACTTATCATGCAAGTCATCCCAAAGGCTTTACTGGCACAAACACTAATTTCAAAATAAAAACACAATAATTACAGTAGCAATAATCATGTTATCTAAAACAAACAGAAAGTAAAACAAGAAAAATAAGATAACTATTGGGTTGCCTCCCAACAAGCGCTATTGTTTTACGCCCCTAGCTAGGCATAATGCATATGATCAAGTGTTGTCATCCTTGACACTCAATCCGTAAGTATCCCTCATGATAGATTCATAAGGTGGTTTAATTCTCTTCCTAGTGAAGTATTTCATCCCTTTCTTTAATGGGAATTGGAATCTTATGTTTTCCTCTTTCATATCAATAATGGCACCTATAATTCGTAAGAAAGGTCTTCCAAGTATAATTGGACAAGACGGATTGCATTCAATATCAAGCACAATGAAATCTAAAGGCACATAATTCCTATTAGCAAGCATAATAACATCATTAATTCTACCCAAAGGTTTCTTGATGGTAGAATCCGCAAGATGGATGTTAAGGGAACAATCTTGAATATCAGTGAGACCAAGAACATCGCAAAGAGATTTAGGTACAGTTGAAACACTAGCACCAAGGTCATAGAGAGCATTGCATTCATATTCTTTAATATTTATTTTGATAGTAGGTTCCCATTCATCATGCAATTTTCTAGGTATAGAAACTTCTAGTTCAAGTTTCTCATCATAAGCTTTTATCATTGCTTCTACTTTATGTTTAGTAAAAGCCTTGTTTTGTTCATACGCATTGGGTGAGATAATAAAGGATTGCAACAAGGATATACATTCTACTGAAGAACAACTCTCATAATTAAAGTCCTTGTAATCCAAGATAATGGGTACATCACTAGTTGAAGTTTTGACCTCTCCAAACCCACTCTTTTCAATTTTATCATTAGAATCATCACCCTCCGAACAAACGGGTCATCTTCTAACTAAAGTTGATTCATCTCTAGTCCCTTTATCATCTATTTTGAGAGAAGTAGACAAAGATTCAATGGGAGAAGTACCAATCATTTTAAGATCTTCATCATGATTACGGTAAAAACCTAGTGGAAGAGCCTTTTGTAAGAATTCTTGCTTGGCTCTCAACCTCACGGTCCTCTCCTTACTCTCATTAATAGATATTTGGATGGATTTAATGGACTCGTTGATATCATGCTTAGGTGGCAATTTTTTATTTTTAAGAGTTTCCACATCAAGAGCAATCCTATCCATGTTCGTAGCCATATCATCAACTTTATGCAACTTTTCTTCTACCATGGTATGAAAAGTCTTTTGAGACCTAATAAATTATATAATGGTGTTCTCAAGATAAGAGGATATCCTATTATTATTTGTAGAATAATTTGCATAAGAATTACCATAATTATTAGAGGAATTACCGGGATACGGTCTAGAGTTGAAATTTCCTCTATAAGCATTGTTCTTGAAATTGTTTCGCGAGATAAAGTTCACATCAATAGCATTATCATTTTGCTCAATCAAGGTAGACAAAGGCATATCATTGGAATCAACATGAGCATTTTTACTACCAACCATATTCATAAGAGCATCCACTTTTTCACTCAAAGTAGTGATTTCTTCGACAAAATTTACCTTCTTGCCAGTTAGAGAATAATTTGTCATGATGTTATACAGAAGTTTGGTGGACTTTCCTAATGTCAGCTCCATGAACGTACCACCTGCAGCAGAATCTAGAAGATTTCTAGACACAAAGTTTAGTTCAGCGTAGAAATTTTGTATAATCATCCATAAGTTCAAGCCATGTGTTGGGCAATTTTTAATCATCATTTTCATCCTCTCCCATGGTTGTGCAACATGTTCTTGGTCATGCTGCTTAAAATTAATAATTTGATTTCTAAGGGAGATGATCTTAGCAGGAGGAAAATACTTGGTAATAAAAGCATCTTTACATTTATCCCATGTTTCAATACTATTACGCGGTAAAGACGAGAACCAAGTCTTAGCTTTATCTCTTAGTGAAAAAAGAAATAATTTTAATTTGACCACATCATTATACAAATCCTTTTTCTTCTGCATGTCGCATAATTCAACAAAGGTGTTGAGATGCGTAGCCGGATCCTCATTAGGACTTCTGAAAAAATTGTTCTTTCATCACAAGATTTAGCAATGCAGCATTAATATCATAAGACTCCACACTAGTGGTGGGTGGTATAGGAGTACTAATAAAATCATTGTTATTAGTATTTGATAAGTCATGCAACTTAGTATTGCCTTGAGACATGGTGACCAAGCAAGCAAAGTAACAAGAGAAGCAAGTAAACTAGCAAGTAAAGCAAGCAAACAAGTAAACTAGCAAACTAGCAAAGATAAATATTTTTGTATTTTTTATTTTTATAGCAAGCAAAATATAACAACAAATAAAAAGTAGAACAAGTGAGTGGTAATTTGTGAATAGGTACTTGGTGGTAAGTTGGTGATATTCCCGGCAACGGCGCCAGAAATCCTTCCTGATACTTGTGATCTGCGTTGGGTTTTTTCCGTGTAGAGGAACGGGTGATGCAGCACAGTATAGATACGTATTTACCTCAGTGAGAACCAAGGTTATCGAACCAATAGGAGGACCATGCAACCCCCGTCTTCAGCGCCTACACACAAAAGAGCAAATACTTGCACCCAACGCGGGCAAGAGGGTTGTCAAGCCCCTTGAACTCGTTACTTGCAAGTAGATAAGTAGTGTTGTTGATAGTTGGATAAATATAAATTGCAAAATAAATAAAAATTAAATAATGACAGCAAGGAAATAGTAGCGTTTATAAATTTATAAGTGAATAGACCTGGGGGCCATAGTGTTCTCTAGTGGCATCTCTCTCGAGTAGGCATACAGTGGGTAAACAAATTACCATTGGGCAATTGATAGAAAAGCGCATAGTTATGTGATATTCACAGAAATGATCATGTGTATATAGGCATCATGTCCATAATAAAATAGCCCGACTCCTGCCTGCACCTATTACTATTACTCCAACCATCGACCGCTATCCAGCATGCATCTAGAGTATTAAGTAAAACAAAGTAATGCTTAGAGAACAATGACATGATGTAGACAAAGAGAATCCAATTAATATGAATTAACCCCATCGTTTTATCCTTAGTGGCAACAACACAAATACATGTCTTGTCCCTTTCTGTCACTGGCATATAGAGCACCGCAAGATCGAACCCACTACAACGCACCCCTCTCACAAACAAGTAAACTAGCAAAGATAAATATTTTTGTATTTTTGATTTTTATAGCAAGCAAAATATAATAGAAAATAAGAAGTAGAACAAGTGAATGATAATTTGTGAGAAGATACTTGATAGTAAGTTGATGATACTCCCCGGCAACGGCGCCATAAATCCTTCCTGATACTTGTGATCTGCGTTGGGTTTTTCCCCGAAGAGGAGGGGATGATGCATCACAGTATAGATAAGTATTTCCCTCAATGAGAACCAAGGTTATCGAACCAATAGGAGGATCACACAACTTCCCGTCTTCAGCGCCTACACACAAAAGAGAACACACTTGCTCCCAACGCGGGCAAGAGGGTTGCCAATCGCCTTGAACTCGTTACTTGCAAGCAATAAGGTAGTGTAGATGATAGTTGGATAAATAAAGTAGAAAATAAATAAAAAGTAAATAATGGTGGCAAATAAATAAGAATGTTTGTAAATATATTTGTGAATAGACCCAGGGGCCATAGTATTCGCTAGAGGCTTCTCTCTCGAAGAAGGCATACGGTGGGTAAACAAATTACTGTTGGGCAATTGATAGAAAAGCGCATAGTTATGCAATATTTATTCACGGCAATGATCATGCATATAGGCATCACGTCCATAAACAAGTAGACCGATTCCTACCTGCATCTACTACTATTACTCCACCCATCGACCGCTATCCAGCATGCATTTAGAGTATTAAGTGAAGTAGAGTAATGTTTGGAGAATGATGACATGATGTAGACAAAGTAACTCCAATTAATATGAATAAACCCCATCGTTTTATCCTTAGTGGCAGCAATACAAATACGTGTCTTGTCCCCTACTTTGTCACTGGGATATAGAGCACCACAAGACTGAACCCACTACAACGCACCTCCCCCACTGAAGATAAACCAATCTAGTTGGCCAAACTAAACCGATAGATCAGAGAGAACTACGAAGCTATAATAATCATGCAAATAAGAATTCAGAGGAGACTCAAATGTTTTTCATGAATAATTTGAACATAAACCCACATTTCATCGGATCCCAACAAACACACCGCAAAGATTGATTACATAAGATAGATCACCGCAGGAATCGTGGTGATCATGGCAACACAGAACATAGAGAGAGAGAGAGAGAGAGAGAGAGATCTAGGTACTAGGTACGAACCCGTATGTCTATTGTGAACTATTCACACATCACCATGGGAGCATCAAGGTTGATGTAGAGGCCCTCCGTGATCCATCCCCCCTCCGGCAGGGCACCGGAACAGGGCTCCAGATGGGCACACGGTGGAAAAGAGACTTGCGGCGATGGAAAAGTGTTTCAGGAGGCTCTTTGGGGTTTTTGGGATTAACAAGAATTTATAGGAAAGAGAACAACGCCAGAGGGCCGGGGAGGTGGCCCCAAGCCATCAGGGCGCGACCAACCCCCTGGGCGCGCCCTGTTGGCTTGGGGCCACCTCATGTGGCCCCAGTATTCCTTCAAAGCTTCCAAGTCCTTATTTTATCCAGAAAAAATCGTCAAAAAGTTTCGGGGTATTTGGACTCCGTTTGGTATGGTATTCCTGAAAAACCAAAAACATGCAGAAAACAACAACTCGCAATTGGCACTGGGTTAATACGTTAATGCTAAAAAATAATATGAATCGGCAAATAAATGCCCAAAAAGTATCCTAGAATGATAATATTATAGCATGGAACAATAAAAAATTATAGATACATTGGAGACGTATCAGACGGGAAGTTGTGTGATCCTCCTATTGGTTCGATAACCTTGGTTCTCACTAAGAGAAATACTTATCTATATTGTGCTGCTGCATCCCCTCCTCTTCAGGGAAAAATGCAACGCAGATCACAACTATGAGGTATCACAGACATCTTGTTAATACGAATCATTTGTGTTATTGTTTGCTCATCGCAGACAGTTCATCCGAGTGACTTGCATGCCGTCTATTGCACACAGCTTGATCTGGCTAAACGTTTCTGTTGTGAGGGATGATCACAAATGGTTCATCCAAGTGACATGCATGCCGTCTATCGCACATACCTTGATCTGGCTAACTATTTTTGTTGTTTGGGATGATCACAAACGGTTCATCCGAGTGACTTGGATGCCGTCTATCGCACACACCTTGATCTGCCAAATCGTTTCTGTTCTTTTGCCTAATCGCAAACAGTTCATCCGAGTAACCTATATGTCGTATATCGCACACATCTGTATTTGGTTAACCGTTTGCTTTATGTTGGCTCATCGCAAACAGTTCGTTTGGATCAACTTTTTGCCATATATCGCACACACACCTCTTTTCTGAATCCTATTTGATGGATCCACCATCACACACAGTTCGCGTTATTGACGACGGAGCTAGAACTATACCGTTTATGACTCATGCATCGCACACAGTTTGGTTGAAGGGTCTCGGATTGATGTGTCGTCTTTGGACCTTCCTGTAGTTGTGTAAGAGGTCGTTATATCATTAGGATAATGATGTCTTGTTATATCTGGGTAGAAGAAACACGAATTAGATTTTCGTGGATGGATCCAAGTGACCAAGTTGAGTTAGTAGTACGATAACGTCCTACGTACTAATCCAACTTGGTAACTTGGATCCATCCACTATAATCTAATATGTGTTTCTTCCATCCAATGATATAACAACTCATCATTATAATAATGATATAACAAATTATGCATCATCATCGTAGTCATATAAGAACTCATCATCTGTAGACATATATATAATAACTTATCATCATTCTAGCACATCACAAGTACTACGGCCTCCTCCTAATCATATCGTAGTTTTATAACAATTCATCATCCGTAGTCATATAATAACTCACCAACACTAGCTAATTGTTAACCAACACAAGTTAACAGACACTAGGTACTCATCATCATTCTAGCACATGATGAGTACTAGCTAGGACCTACTACTCTCTCTATGTTCGAAATGAAATGTTTCGTCCTTAGGTGATCTCTCTTCGTCTCCGTACTCTCCCTATCTTAGAAATGAAGCTTCTCCGGGACATACGGTCTTGCATAGTAGGGAATGCACTAGTTGAATTGTAAAAAAAGAAAATTACAGGTTAAAACAAAAAGAATAGGTCATGCTTAATTACGAAAAATACATGTCGTCATTACATACCATAGAATACTCGAAGGCCTCCTTTAGCGTGACGGTGAAGCACCCATCGTTTTCTAAGTGAGGAAAACGGACACACATATCCCCATCATCGGTGCAGTAATCGCACTCAGGGATCCTATCGTCGTTAGACATTTCCTGTGTTCATGATTGAAAGATTAAAAATCAACGACAATTATACCAGGAACTCAACACACATATCACTATTCGGCATGGGTTGACTTTCGGTCTGCCGAGGCTTCCTTGAAAAACTCTCATATCTCATGATGTATATGGTGGGCACTCCCTCAAACTTATATGGTGGACACTCCCTCAAACTGGTATTACGACCGTCGGTAATGGTCGCTCTTATCTTTCTCCCCATGCATTACCAAAAGGTCTATCACGAGGATAAAGAGGAAGAGCGACCCCCAACAGTCGACGTTCTTCCTCTCAACAGAAATTTCGACTATCGGTGCCGGTCGCCCCTCCCTTCGTCCTCACGTTTATTACCAAAATGTCTAGGACACGGGGAAGAAGGAGGAAGCGACCCCCACAACAATACTTGGGATTCTTCCTCTCTGATATTTTGATCGTCGTGATGGTCGCTTACCCTACTTCTCTCATGCATTATACCCAGGTATATATCGCAAGAAGAAGAAGAAGAAGAAGAGGAAGTGCCCCCCAAGACAACAATCGGGATTGTTCCTTCAAGATATTTCGACCGTCGGTGATGGTCACTTCCCCTACTTCTCTCGCGCATTATAATAAGGTATATACCACGAGAAGAAGAGGAAACAACCCCCATGACAACATTCGGGATTCCTCCTTCAAGAACAGACTGAAAAGACACATAAGGAGCTCCGACAGACTGAAAGTCAACCCTAAGCATCATTCAATTAACATTACATATATGGAGTAATGACATAAAAATGGCCTATGTTTTGCCAGAATGTCGTCTAATTCCTATTCCTGCAAATCACGAGCACTCGGTATTTCCTACTTTCTAGCACAAGTCATGCAAAATTCACGAAAATTTTGGCATGACCTTTGCTAAAAACAAGACATATCGAGCACCTGAAATTTGCCGGAATGGAAATGAATCAACATTCCTGCAAAACATAGATCACCCAAAGGTGTTACCAACAAAATCATACACATGTCCAAATAGACAAGCAATACATGTCCAAATATAATCATAGACATGTCCAAGGAGAATAGAAGGAGGAGGAGGACATTTAGCTCACCGACTAGGCTGTAGAGGAAGTAGAGGAAGTTCCGACGACGATCACTCTAGGGAGATGCAACACTACAAAGCCCGCATATTCCACCGAGTGAAAATTTTATATCATTAAATGTCATATAGCATTCTTTGATGACAAAGTGATAATGACATAAAAATAATTAAATTGTCCAATGCATTTCTATATTGAAAAAAATAATTACTAAAAATTTCTATACCTATTTATTTTACTAAAAATTTCTATTACTAAATTTGATACATAAAAATTTCTCTTACTAAATTTGATACCTAAAAATTTCTCATATAGCATACCAATACATTTCAATACCTCAAAATTTCTACATTCTATTGTATTCAAAAAACATATTCGATGCCTAAAATTGTCTATTATATTAAAGAGACCTACATTGTACAAGCAAATTCTACCAATTCATTGGACATGATTACTAGAATATTAAAAAACCTACATTATACAAGAACAGGGGGAGGATGGAGGGAGGGAAGTGGAGGGAGGAGCTACCCCGGCTGGCGTGGCAGCGGGAGACGGCAGCTTGCGGGGAAGGGCGCCTGGCGACGTCGGCGGGCGGCGGCGGCTGGTGCACGGGAGGGTGTCCAGAGTAGCGTAGTGCGGGGGCAGGCGATGGCGGCTCGCGGGGTAGGGAAGCGCTAGGGAGAGAGTGGGAGTGGAGAGGGAGAGTGATGAGGGGAGAGTGAGGGCGACCGCGCGAAGAGGATAAGATGGGTTTAGCAGGAGCACAGGCCACAGACCCACGCTACTACTAATCCCATTAGCTGTAGCGCGGGATCCGGGCCTACGCTACAGCTAAGTGGGGCAGGGAAGCTAGGCCCGGGCTGGCCACAGTATAGCTGCTCGGGTGACCTGGTCCGCGCTACTACTAATGGGCTTAGCAGTAGCGCGGGCGCGCAAGCAGCGTTGCTACTGTGGCCAGCCCGTGGGGGCACTATGGGGCCTACTTAGTAGTAGCGCCTGTTAAATGGGCACGCGCTACTGCTAATGGGCACCTGCAGCGCTGGTGTTTAGCTGGCGCTACTACTAATTAGCAGTAGCGTTGCCACTTAACCCCGCGCTGCTGTTACGTGTCTACCTATAGGATTTTCCCTAGTAGTGATGATTACCTCTCATATAACTTATTGTCCATTGTCATATTGTTTTGCATGATTTAGAGATGACATGATATTCATGGCAAAGCCGCCGTTCATCATTGTAATACATGTTACGCTAGATCTTTGCACATCACTACTAGAATCAGAAAGTTTGCCGTCAGTCGACCTCTTTGCCGTCAGCATTTCGTCAGGGCGGACGGCAAAGACAAAATTTGCCGTCTGCTGTTGACGGCAAGGAACAACTAACGGGCAAAATAAAGAAAAAGCATACGGCAAAGAATGTGTGACGGCAAATAACATCTTTGACATTTGTTCATGCTCAGGCTGACGACAAAGAAGCACTGTGTCGTCTGTGTGGATGGAGCCTGACGGCAAAATGGTGACACGTGGCACAGTTAATGGGGCTGGAACGTTTAGAAGCTTTGTCGTCCACCTTCCTGGCCTAGCTGATGGCAAAGAGGTAAAAAGAAAAGAAAAAAGAAAACCCCACATGCACCCGGCCGCTTCACGCCCCACACCCGCCGATAAGCTTCTCTCTCAACCTCGCCTCTCTCTCACGCGGCCTCGCCTCTAGGGTTCCCCGCCGCCACCGCCAGTGCCACCGGTCGCCACCACCGCTTCGTCCCCACCCCTGCCCGCGCCCTCCCAGGTCCGCCCCCGCCCCGGCCAGCCCCGCCCCGACCGTCCCCGCCCCGGCCAGCCCCCGCCCCGTCCGTCCTCGCCCCGGCCAGCCCCTGCCCCGGCCGTCACCGCCCCAACGGCAGCCCGCCTGGCCCTACCCCGGCCATCACCGCCCCAATAGCAACACGCCGGCTCCGGACGCCATCCTCTCCGGTGAGTAAACAACAACATCACTCGGTGTATTCGTATTTTGTGGCAAAAATTCATACATGTAGACAGCAATATCTTGTAGATTTGTTTCTTATGGTGCTTATGTTGGTTGTGCAAGTGATTTTCATGTGCAGGGATCTCCGCCGGTCCTGTTGTCGTTGCCATCATCGTTTCACTACCTCCTCTGTGGCCATCTAGGGGTGCGCTCAACTGTCATATCCTCCCCTTCCCCTATTTGCTCTGTTCTGGTCGTCGTGCCGATGCCACTAGATTTTATTTTCATGTCAAGTCGCGTAACCTAGATGTCTCCCGTTCGAAAGGGTGGCATATATAAATATGCATGTCTTTGCATATTAATAACCGTCATCCTTTCAAATGGTCCACGTTATCCATGGACAGCCCAAGAACGTGTAGATTGGGTTTCGTTTCCCGTGCTCTACTTCGGTCAGAGGCAAAATTTCGTCAGCGCCATGATACGTCCATTTTGCATCACGATTTCCTACTATTATTTATAGTGTTTTTATGCATAATAATGCTTTATGGAGTAATTCTAATGCCTTTTCTCTCATAATATGCAAGGTTTACACAAAGAGGGAGAATGCCGACAGCTGGAATTCTGGACCTGAAAAAGCATATCAGAGATACCTATTCTGCACATCTCCAAATAAGCTGAAACTTCACGGAGAATTATTTTGAAATATATGAAAAATACTGGAGCAAATAACTACCGCAGGGGGGCCACCTGGTGAGCACAAGGCACTAGGGCGCGCCAGGCCCCCCAGGCGCGCCCTGGTGGGTTGTGCTCAGCCCAGCCCACCTCCGGTGCCCATCTTCTGGTACTTAAGGTCTTTTGACCTATAAAAAATGTGGAGAGGACTTTTGGGACGGAAAATCGTCGTCCCGAGGCGGAACTTGGGCAGGAGCACTTTTGTCCTCCGGCGGAGCGATTCCGCCGGGGGAACTTCCCTCCCGGAGGGGGAAATCGAAGCCATCGTCATCACCAACAACCCTCTCATCTTTGGGAGGCCAATCTTCATCAACATCTTCAATAGCACCATCTCCTCTCAAACCCTAGTTCATCTCTTGTGTTCAATCTTTCTACCGGAACCTCAGATTGGTACTTGTGGGTGACTAGTAGTGTTGATTACATCTTGTAGTTGATTACTATATGGTTTATTTGGTGGAAGATTATATGTTCAGATCCATTATGCTATTCAATACCCCTCTGATCTTGAGCATGAATATTATTTGTGAGTAGTTACTTTTGTTCTTGAGGTCACGGGAGAAGTCATGTTGCAAGTAATCATGTGAATTTGATATGTGTTCGATATTTTGATGATATGTATGTTGTGATTCCCTTAGTGGTGTCATGTGAACGTCGACTACATGACACTTCACCATCATTGGGCCTAAGGGAATGCATTGTGGAGTAGTTTTGGACCATGGGTTGCTAGAGTGACAGAAGCTTAAACCCTAGTTTATGCGCTACTTCATAAGGGGCTGATTTGGATCCAAACGTTTAATGCTATGGTTAGATTTTATCTTAATACTTTTCTCGTAGTTGCGGATGCTTGTGAGGAGGTTAATCATAAGTGGGAGGTTTGTTCAAGTAAGAACAGCACCCAAGCACCGGTCCACCCACATATCAAATTATCAAAGTAGCAAACGCAAATCAAACCAACATGATAAAAGTGACTAGATGAAATTCCCGTGTACCCTCAAGAACACTTTGCTTATTATAAGAGACCGTTCTGGCCTGTCCTTTGCCACAAAAGGATTGGGCTACCTTGCTGCACTTTATTTACCATTACCGTTACTTGCTCGTTACCAATTATCTTGCTATCAAACTACCTGCTACCTACTATTTCAGTGCTTTCAGAAATTACCTTGCTGAAAACCGCTTGTCATTTCCTTCTACTCCTCGTTGGATTCGACACTCTTACTTATCGAAAGGACTAGGATTGACCCCCTATACTTGTGGGTCATCAAGACTCTTTTCTGGTGCCGTTTCCGGGGAGTGAAGCGCTCTTGGTAAGTGGAAATCGGTAAGGAAAAACTTATACTACATGCTGAAATTTATGTCACTTGCTACTATGGAAAACAATCCTTTGAGGGGTTTGTTCGGGGTATCTTCACCTCGACCGGAACCACAATTAGTTGCCCCTCGACCTACTGCACCTACTGAAAGTATTGGTTATGAAATTCCTTCTGGTATGGTAGAACAACTGCTAGCTAATCCTTATGCAGGAGACGGAACTGAACATCCTGATATGCACCTAATACATGTGAATAAAGTTTGTGGATTATTTAAGCTTGCAGGTTTACCCGGAGATGAAGTTAAGAAGAAGGTTTTCCCTTTATCTTTGAAGGGAAAAGCATTGACATGGTATAGGCTATGTGATGATATTGGATCATGGAACTGGAATCGATTGCTATTAGAATTCGACCAAAAGTTTTATCCTATGCATCCAGTTCATCGTGATCGGAATTATATATATAATTTTTGGCCTCGTGAAGGAGAAAGCATCGCTCTAGCTTGGGGGAGGCTTAAGTCAATGTTATATTCATGCCCCAATCATGAGCTCCCGAGAGAAATTATTATTTAGAATTTTTATGCTCGACTTTCTAATGATGATCAGTCCATGCTCGATACTTCTTGTGCTGGTTCTTTTATGAAGAAGACTATTGAATTCAAGTGGGATCTCTTAGAAATAATTAAACGCAACTCTAAAGATTGGGAACTCGGCGAAGGTAATGAGTCAGGTATTGAGCTTAAGTTTGATTGTGTTAAATATTTTATGAATACCGATGCTTTTCACAAGTTTAGCACTAAATATGGACTTGACTCTGAGATAGTAGCCTCTTTCTGTGAATCATTTGCTACTCATGTTGATCTCCCTAAGGAGAAGTGGTTTAAATATCATCCCCCTATTAAAGAAGAAATTAAAGAACCAGTCATAGCTAAAGATGAAACTATCATTTACAATGTTGATCTAGTTGTGCCTACTGCTTATATTAAAAAACCACCTTTCCCTGTTAGGATGAAGGAACATGTTAAGTTATCAACTATGGTTTGCAAAAGTAATATTAAAGCACCTAAGCCCTCTGAACAAATTAAAGTCGAACCTAGCGTTGCTATGGTTAAAGATATCTTGGTAGAAAATATTGATGGGCATATTATTTACTTCTGTGATGGAGCTGCTAGAATTGCCAAACCCGATGAAAAAGATAAACATAGACCCGTAGTTGGCATGCCTGTTGTCTCAGTCAAAATAGGAGATCATTGATATCATGGTTTATGTGATATGGGTGCTAGTGTGAGTGCAATTCCTTTTACCTTATACCAAGAAATTATGAATGATATAGCACCCGCCGAAATAGAGGATAGTGATGTTACTATTAAACTTGCTAATAGAGACACCATCACACCACTTGGGATTGTTAGAGATGTTGAAGTCTTGTGTGGGAAAATAACTAATTTTTTAGTTCTTGGTTCCCCACAAGATGACTTTTGTCCCATTATCTTTGGTAGACCTTTCTTGAACACCGTTAATGCTAAGATAGATTGTCAGAAACAAACTGTCGGTGTTAGTTTTGGTGATGTGTCTCATGAGTTTAATTTTTCCAAGTTTAGTAGACAACCTCGTGATAAAGAATTATCTAGTAAGGATGAAATAACCAGTCTTGCTTCTATTGCCGTTCCTCCTACCGATCCACTAGAACAATATTTGCTAGACCATGAAAATGATATGCACTTGCATGAAAGAAATGAAATAGATAAAAATTTCTTTGAACAACAACCTCTCCTAAAACACAATTTGCCTATTGAAACTTTAGGAGGTCCTCCTCCACCTAAAGGTGATCCTTTGTTTGAATTAAAACAATTGCCTGGCACTTTGAAGTATGCTTATCTTGACGAGAAAAAGATATATCCTGTTATTATTAGTGCTAACCTTTCAGAACATGAAGAAGAAAGATTATTAAAAATTCTGAGGAAGCACCGGGCTGCTATTGGATATACTCTTGATGATCTTAAGGGCATTAGTCCCACTCTATGTCAGCACAAGATTAATATGGAACCTGATGCTAAATCCGTTGTTGATCACCAATGATGTTTGAATCCTAAGATGAAGGAAGTGGTAAGAACTGAAATATTAAGGCTTCTGGAAGCAGGTATAATTTATCCCATAGCTGATAGTGGATGGGTAAGTCCCGTTCATTGTGTCCCTAAGAAGGGAGGTATTACTGTTGTTCCTAATGATAAAAATGAACTCATCCCACAGAGAATTGTCACTGGCTATAGAATGGTAATTGATTTTAGAAAATTAAATAAGGCTACTAGAAAAGATCATTACCCTCTGCCTTTCATTGATCAAATGCTAGAAAGATTATCTAAGCACACACACTTTTGTTTTCTGGATGGATATTCTAGTTTCTCTCAAATACCTGTATCACAATCTGATCAAGAGAAAACCACCTTTACTTGTCCTTTTGGAACCTATGCTTATAGATGTATGCCTTTTGGTTTATGCAATTCACCTGCTACCTTTCAATGATGTATGACTGCTATATTCTCTGATTTTTGTGAAAAGATTGTGGAGGTTTTCATGGATGATTTCTCCGTTTACGGAACTTCTTTTGATTATTGCTTAAGCAACCTTGATCGAGTTTTGCGGAGATGTGAACAAACTAATCTTGTCTTGAATTGGGAGAAGTGCCACTTTTTGGTGAATGAAGGTATTGTCTTTGGGCATAAAATATCTGAACGAGGCATTGAGCTAGATAAAGCTAAAGTTGATGCAATTGAGAAAATGCCATGTCCTAAAGATATTAAAGGTATTCGGAGTTTCCTTGGTCATGCTGGTTTCTATAGGAGGTTTATTAAAGACTTCTCTAAAATTTCTAGGCCTCTTACTAATCTTTTACAAAAAATATATTCCATTTGTTTTTGATGATGATTGTGTAGAAGCCTTTGAAACACTCAAGAAAGCCTTAACTTCTGCACCTATCGTTCAACCACCTGATTGGAACTTGTCATTTGAAATTATGTGCGATGCTAGTGATTATGCTGTTGGTGTTGTTCTAGGACAAAGAGTTGATAAGAAATTGAATGTTATCCATTATGCTAGCAAAACTTTAGACAGTGCCCAAAGAAATTATGATACTACTGAAAAAGAATTTTTGGCAGTTGTGTTTGCTTGTGATAAATTCAGATCTTACATTGTCGATTCCAAAGTTATTGTTCACACTGATCATGCTGCTATAAAATATCTTATGGAAAAGAAAGATGCTAAACCTATACTCATTAGGTGGGTTCTCTTGCTTCAATAATTTGACTTACATATCACTGATTGGAAAGGAGCTGAGAACCCCGTAGCCGATAACTTGTCTAGGTTAGAAAATATTCTTGATGACCCACTACCTATTAATGATAGTTTTTCTGATGAACTGTTAGTTGCAATAAATGTTTCTCAAAACACTCCTTGGTATGCTGATTATGCTAACTACATTGTTGCTAAATATATACCACCTAGTTTCACATACCAACAAAAGAAAAAATTCTTCTACGATTTAAGACATTACTTTTGGGATGACCCACATCTTTATAAAGAAGGGGTAGATGGTATTATTAGACATTATGTACCTGAGCATGAACAGGAACAAATCCTATGGAAATGTCATTCCAAAGCCTATGGAGGACATCATGCGAGAGATAGAACTGCACACAAGGTATTGCAATCTGGTTTTTATTGGCCTACTCTCTTCAAGGATGCCCGTAAGTTTGTCTTGTCTTGTGATGAATGTCAAAGAATTGGTAATATCGGTAAGCGGTAGGAAATGCCTATGAATTATTCACTTGTTGTCGAACCATTTGATGTTTGGGGTTTTGACTATATGGGACCTTTTCCTTCCTCTAATGGGTATACTCATATTTTGGTTGTTGTTGATTATGTTACTAAGTGGGTAGAAGCTATTCCAACTAGTAGTGCTGATCATAACACCTCCATTAAAATGCTTAAAGAAGTTATCTTCCCGAGGTTTGGAGTCCCTAGATATTTAATGACTCATGGTGGTTCACACTTTATTCATGGTTCTTTCCGTAACATGCTTGCTAAATATGATGTTAACCATAGAATTGCATCACCCTATCATCCTCAATCTAGTGGTCAAGTTGAACTTAGCAATAGAGAAATAAAATTAATATTACAAAAAAATGTCAATAGGTCTCGAAAGAATTGGTCTAAGAAACTAGATGATGCACTTTGAGCCTATAGATCAGCTTATAAAAATCCTATGGGTATGTCTCCATACAAAATGGTATATGGAAAAGCTTGTCATTTGCCTCTAGAGTTAGAACATAAAGCATTTTGGGAAATTAAAGAACTCAATTATGATTTTAAACTTGCCGGTGAAAAGAGGTTATTTGATATTAGCTCACTAGATGAATGGAGAACCCAAGCTTATGAGAATGCCAAGCTATTCAAAGAAAAGGTTAAAAGATGGCATGACAAAAGAATCCAAAAGCGGGAATTCAAAGTTGGAGAATATGTTCTTTTGTACAACTCTCGTTTTAGATTTTTTGCAGGAAAGCTTCTTTCCAAATGGAAAGGACCATATATTATTGAAGAGGTTTATCGTTCTGGAGCTATCAAGATTAACAATGCCGAAGGTACTAACCCGAAGGTGGTCAATGGACAAAGAATTAAACACTATATCTCAGGTACGCCTATTAACATTGAAAGCAATGGTATCCAAACCATGACACCGGAGGAACACATAAAGGAAACCTTCCGGAACGCTCCAGAATCCTGAAAAAGAGGAGGTACGTGATACGGTAAGTAAACGGACTCCCAAAAATCCGCAAAAATATTTTCTGTTAGTTTTGGAATATTACAAAAATTAGGAAAATAAGAAATAAACAGGAAAGCAACTGAGGTGAGCACGATACACCGGCGCGCCTGCCCTGCTTGGCGCGCCCTGGTGGGTTGTACCCACCTCGAACACCTTCCCGACTCCGTTTTCCTTCCATATTCTTGCTTCCCAAGATAAAAAAATCTTTATATATACCCCCAATTGTTTTGACCACCGCATTACAGAAAAAATCCTCAGTTCTTGTTTCGTGCTATTTTCGAATCAGATCTATCAAGCCAGGCATCATGTCTTCGACCTCCTCCAATAACGTAGAAGAAGATGCTTGGTTGATGAAGATGGAGTTGAAGAGAGAGGAGCCAAAAGAAGCCAACAATGAAGACGAGGGTAAGGAAGATGTGAGGGATCAAGCTCGGGAAGGAGGGCAATCCATGCCAACAGAAGAGGAGGAAGAAGAAGATATCCTTTGACCTTTTTACAATCATCTCACCCCTAGTGAAATTGAAGCTTTTAGGGCTTTTGAAGTTGTTCGCGTTTAGAATAAATTTCTCACTCGTGAAAATATTTTGCTAGAGAAGAGAATCATCACCCTTCGGAGCGTCATCCGTAAATTGGAGTACCTATTGAGGCTAAAGTGCGACACTTCATCACCACCACCTCCATCATCTACACCACCAAAAGAGACTTGAGTACACGGTTATGGGCACTTCCCTTGGCTTGAGCCAAGCTTGGGGGAGATGCCCCGGTATCATATCACCATCACTTTTATTTACTTTTATTTATTTTAGTTTGATACTTAGCTCTTTCGTGATCTAGTTGAATAAAAGTTTAGTATGATCTATTTTCGAGTTCTAGTTTCGTGATCTATCTATGTAATCGAGTGAGAGTTATATAATAAAGTTTGGGTTGAGCTTTTGCTTTTTTACTTTCTTGTTGCAATCAAAATAAAAAGGAAATAAATGAAAAGGATCATATTCTAATCTTATGGTAAGTAATGACATCACATAAGGAAACGTATAAGTGGTAAAATTTATTGAAGATTGACAAACATAGCATTGGTCAATAATGCAATTCATGAAAGAATTAATAAGGGAAGAGAAGACTCACATGCAAATACACTATCTTGGACATCTTTTATGATTGTGAGCCCCAATTAAATATTATATGCCAAAATTGTTGACGTTGGACAAGGAAGGCAACATAATGATTTATGTTTGTTCTTATTCACATACAAGTTATATTGTCATAGATCCTTCAACATGTGGTGCTTTCTCAATATCTTTGCTAGCCAAAAATTCCGCACTAAGTAGAGATACTACTTGTGCATCCAAAAACCCAAAACCAAAACTCTTGTTTTGAGAGTCCACCATACCAAACTACGGATCGAGTAAGATCCTTCAAGTAAGTTGTCATCGGTGCACTAAGGCAATAAAAATTGCTTCTAAATGTGTTTGATCAATTAGTGTAAGAGAAAATTGAGCGTTGTACAAACTTATGATGGCAAAGTAATAAAAGCGACGGACTGCATAATAAAGGTTGCTATCATAGGGGGCAATATAACGTGGCGTTCTTTTGCATTAAGGGATTTGGCATACAAACGAGAAAGCGCCTGACAACCTCTGCTTCCCTCTACGAAGGGCCTATCTTTTACTTTTATGTATTCACTTTTATGCTAGAGTCAAAGTATTCTTCCCTATTCCTTTTTACTTTTTCTTTTTGCAAGCATCATGTGGTGAGGAAAGATCTAGGCACAAATATCCAGTTGAATATGAGTGAGCATGAGTTATTATTGTTGACATCAGCCTTGAGGTGAATACGTTGGGAGGCGAAACTATGAGCCCGTATCTTTCTATGTGTCCGGTTGAAACTTTTTGCTAATGGGTATGCTATGAGTGTTAGCAATCATAGAAGATTAAATGATGGTTGAGTATGTGGACGTGCCAAAAGGCTCCGACACGAGACCCTAACTGAAAATATGATGAATTGTAGTCGCAAAGTTGACTGAGAACATAGTTTGTTGGATTTCAAGAAGGTTTATGCTTTATAGTTCTATGTTGTGATGAATTGTTACTTGTTCATGAGAAGTTATATGATGAAGGTATATAATAAAAGTTATATGAATAAGTCCTATAATAAATTTTTGTGCTGCAAAGATAATAAGCATGATGCTACTATGTCCGTATTTTGTTTTTATCGACACCTCTCTCTCAAACCATGTGGACATGTTTCTCGATATCAGCTTTCGCTTGAGGACAAGCGAGGTCTAAGCTTGGGGGAGTTGATACGTCCATTTTGCATCATGATTTCCTACTATTATTTATAGTGATTTTATGCATAATAAAGCTTTATGGAGTAATTCTAATGCCTTTTCTCTCATAATATGCAAGGTTTACACAAAGAGAGAGAATGCCGGCAGCTGGAATTCTGGACCTGAAAAAGCATATCAGAGATACCTATTCTACACATCTCCAAATAAGCGGAAACTTCACGGAGAATTATTTTGGATTATATGAAAAATACTGGAGCAAATAACTACCGGAGGGGGGCCACCTGGTGAGCACAAGACACCAGGGCGCGCCAGGACCCCCAGGCGCGCCCTGGTGGGTTGTGCTTAGCCCAGCCCACCTCCGATGCCCGTCTTCTGGTACTTAAGGTCTTTTGACCTAGAAAAATGAGGAGAGGACTTTCGGGATGAAACACCGATGTCTCGAGGCAGAACTTGGGCAGGAGCACTTTTGCCCTTCGGCGGAGCGATTCCGCCGGGGGAACTTCCCTCCCAGAGGGGGAAATCGAAGCCATCGTCATCACCAACAACCCTCTCATCTTTGGGAGGCCAATCTTCATCAACATCTTCAACAGCACCATCTCCTCTCAAACCCTAGTTCATCTCTCGTGTTCAATCTTTGTATCGGAACCTCAGATTGGTACTTGTGGGTGACTAGTAGTGTTGATTACATCTTGTAGTTGATTACTATATGGTTTATTTGGTGGAAGATTATATGTTCAAATCCATTATGCTAGTCAATACCCCTCTGATCTTGAGCATGAATATTATTTGTGAGTAGTTACCTTTGTTCTTGAGGTCACGGGACAAGTCATGTTGCAAGTAATCATGTGAATTTGATATGGGTTCGATATTTTGATGATATGTATGTTGTTATTCCCTTAGTGGTGTCATGTGAACATCGATTAAATGACACGTCACCATCTTTGGTCCTAAGGGAATGCATTGTGGAGTAGTTATTAGATGATGAGCTGCTAGATTGACAGAAGCTTAAACCCCAGTTGATGCGCTACTTCGTGAGGGGCTGATTTGGATCCAAACGTTTAATGCTATGGTTAGATTTTATCTTAATACTTTTCTCGTAGTTGCGGATGCTTGTGAGGGGGTTAATCATAAGTGGGAGGTTTGTTCAAGTAAGAACAGCGCCCAAGCACCGGTCCACCCACATATCAAATTATCAAAGTAGCGAACGCAAATCAAACCAGCATGATAAAAGTGACTAGATGAAATTCCCGTGTACCCTCAAGAACACTTTGCTTATTATAAGAGACCGTTCTGGCATGTCCTTTGCCAAAAAAGGATTGGGCTACCTTGCTGCACTTTATTAACCGTTACCGTTACTTGCTCGTTACCAATTATCTTGCTATCAAACTACCGGTTACCTACTATTTCGGTGCTTGCAGAAATTACCATGCTGAAAACCGCTTGTCATTTCCTTCTGCTCCTCGTTGGGTTCGACACTCTTACTTATGGAAAGGACTACGATTGACCCCCTATACTTGTGGGTCATTATGCCACCCCATTGTTCTCCGGGTACACATTCTCTCGGCTTGTTGCCGAGACGAGTATCAGGAGAACAGCGAGGAGGTGCTGCCGAAATTTTGCATCGGATCTGGAGGAGAGCATGGGAAAACGAACCCAATCTACACATACTCGGGTGGGACTAGGACCTATCTTTACCTATTAGCGTGTAGGTTGCATGGACGTAATAAAATTGACAAACTTGATTAACTGATGAATATATATGCTGAATCATATATATATATATATATATATATATATATATTTCTCGTGTGTTTAGTAGCTAGGCAAGATGAGTAATCGTGCATGGATGTACACCGGTCACACTAGTCAAAAAGACATGACCAATGAATGGTTAACAAAAACCAAGGGGTTTGTGAAAGCCGCATTTGCAAATGGCCAGAGAAAAACCTGGTGCCCCTGTCGTAGGTGCGACAACTTTTCACTGAGGACAGAGGGTGAAATGGGTAAACACATGCAGAAGTGGGATTTACGCCTGATTATACTGTGTGGACATTTCATGGTGAGTCTGCCCAATGTACCATAGCTGAGGTGGTTCATCGTCGCACCGACGAGCATGGTACCGGGATCGAAGACATGGTGCAAGACTTTGCTGATGCTCGGGATTCGGATGATGAGATGGAGGAATCTGCAAAGGCCTTCAATGAAATGTTGGAGTCTTCAAAACATCCTCTCCACGAGCACACCGAGCTTTGTCAGCTGGATGCCATCGCACAAGTAATGGCTCTGGAGGCTCAATTCAACTTGGGCAGAGAATGCTACGACACGATGATGACACTATTTGGACGCTTTCTACCCAAAGGCCATGTCATGCCTGCAAACCTGTACCAGTCGGACAAAATCCTCCGTGTACTTAAGATGCCCTATGAGAAGATAGATGCGTGTGAGAAAGGATGTGCCTTATTTAGGCTTGAGTATGCGGGCTTGAACTATTGTCCAATTTGCAAGTCTTCTATGTATGTTGTGGTAGACAACGGTATGGGTGAGAAGAGGGAGACCAAAATCCCAGTTAATGTTCTTCGATACATGGCAATCATACCAAGACTTCAACGTCTTTTCATGGTCGAAGAAACGGCCAAACAGATGACATGGCACCAATTGAGCAAAAGAACCGAACTAGATGCAGATGGGAATCAGATGTTGGTACACACATTGGATGCTTTTGCGTGGAAGCACTTCGAAGCATTACATGAGGAGAAAGCGGCAGATCGAAGGCATCCTCGAGTCTGCGTCGCCACGGATGGGTTCAATCCGTTTGGTATGACGGCAACCCAATACAATTGTTGGCCTGTATTTGTCATTCCACTCAATCCCCCCTGTGACGCCCCCATTCTTGTCCGTACGCTAATCATGCACACAATGCGTACGACCAAGATTAGGGACTCACTGATTGATACCACAACACGACAAAAGACACAATTATAAAGTCATACAGCTCCATATTACAAGCGAGGGGCCTCGAGGGCTCGAATACAAAGCTCGACATAAACACGAGTCAGCGAAAGCAAATATATCTGAGTACAGACATAAGTTAGACAAGTTTTGCCTTAAGAAGGCTAGCACAAACATAAACAGCGGATCGAAAGAGGCGAGGCCTCCTGCCTGGGAACCTCCTAACTACTCCTGGACGTCGGCGTTCTCCACGTAGCAGTAGGCTCCAACGGTAGTGCAGTAGTCGTCTCCGGGGTGCTCCATGTCCTGGGCTCCATCGTCTGAACGCGGAATCGTATCGAGGGGGGAAAAGATAAAGCTAAGCAGCGTGACTACTCATCCAAAGTACTCGCAAGACTTACATCAGAACTATGCTAAGTATGCACCATTATCAAGGGAAGGGGTTATATCTGGACTGACTGCAGAAAGCAAGAATAAGGGGAAGACCTAGTCCTATCGAAGACTAGCATCTTCAGCATCTTGCAGCATTAGAAGAGAGTAGACCTGCAGCTCATATATAGTCATATTGTTGTAGCAATTTTATTAAGTAAACACGCCCAGAGATCCTTCCTTGACTCCCTGCGAGGAAGCAATCTCGGAGCCACAATTCATTTTATTAGTTTATGATTATAGTTGTAGTAGATCAAAGCACAACTCCCAGTCGTCCTGTTACCGTGGACACGGCTATTCGAATAGTTTACTTCCCTGCAGGGGTGCACCACATTCCCCAACACGCTCGATAAGCTCCGGCCGGATACAATTTTCTGGTCATACCCGGCCTCGGCCGATCGACACGACGTAGTCCTACCTAGGCTCAACAGAGAGGCCAGCACGCCGGTCTACATCCTAATGGCTCGGGGTCTTGGGCCATCGCCCTCGCCATCCTGCACGTTACGCCATCGGCCGGGACCAGTCCTAGCACGCCCTCCATCAGGGTCCCTGCGTTCCAGACCACCCGGGCGCGAGTCGAAAAATGTGGCATCTGAAGAGCTTTCGGGAGAATGTATGCCGCCGAGCAGCCCATACTGATTACCCCGCGTGGTGGTTAGTGCGTATTAGGCCAACGACCTAACTCAGATCAAGTACCCAACCCATTAGCAATTTATTAGTGATTATTAACACTCGGGTGCCTTACGGCGCACCCCACCAAGTCTTCGGATGCCTTGCGGCGCATCCCACCAAATCCTCGGATGCCTTGCGGCGCATCCCACCAAATCTTTCTCACACGGGTACCCTTGGGGCCGACCCGTCTCAGAACTGTCGGGAACTCAGGTCCACCTCAACCAGGGTAGTACCGCCTGTCCCTCCAGTCCCGTCTTTCACATGTAATAAATGTCAAGTCAAAGTAACTGTGTGGTTATACACCAAGTGGATATCCGAGGAATCACCCTCGATGGATCCCACTCGAGGTATGTGTATGACAAGAGTCGCTATCGATAAATGGGAAGGAGGAATCACCCTCGATACCCACGATCGATTAGCTACGCTACAGAATTAACATCCGGAGTGCTAAGTGAGGTATCACCCTCGGCACTCGATGGTAGCTCTGCAGTGCCATACTAAAGGGGTGTGCGGTGATGTGAGGGGTCTGGCTCGTCGGTCAGTTGACCGAGTCTTCGGGTCTTCGAGTCGTCGAGTCGTCGATGAACAAGCAGGGGCAACTGGGACTCAGGGGTCACTGGGGATTTACTGATCCACCTATACTAAGCAGTTGGTATGATTACAGTGATAGTAACAGTTCATCAAAATCAGGCTATGCATCAGAATAGGAGCTATCTAATACATTAGCAAAATCTAATGCAAGCATAAGAGGGAGAGAGATAGGTGTTATCGGAATGCTCAAGGGGGTTTTGCTTGCCTTGCTGCTCTGCGGCAAAAGGCTTGATCGTCAGGGGCGTAGTCGTACTCGGCAGCACCGTCGGTCTCGGGGTCTACCGGAGAGAAGAGGGGGAAGAAACAATAAATATAAAGCAGACAATGTAACACAGAGCAAGGCATGGCAATAAGCTGTGACGGGTGTGACCTAACGCAGTGTTACCCGATACCGATGAAGGGGAACCCATCCGGGAAAGTTTTCCCGGCTCCGGACAAATGTCAGACAGATGACCGGGGGGGGAAGTGTTCCAGGTTTGCGGTGTTAGAGGCAAGTGACCGCTTGGATGCAGTGCAGGGTTGCCTAAAATCAGGTCTAAACCATTTTAGCTATTATAGGATTAGAGTTGGAATTAATAGTCGGTAGTTATACACTATTCATCTACCGGAAACAGGCGAAAAGTTGCGGGTTCACCTACGTAGAGGGTCCCGACATGGAAACAGATAGCACGGTTAGGTTCGTGGGATTTTTCTGATCAATTTCATGTATAAAGTTTTTTCATCTGAGCTACAGATTATTTTCTATTAATTTTTAAAGTTTTAAAGATTTTCTGGAATTATTTCTATTTATTAATTCCAACATTATCCAGAATAGTACTTGATGACATCAGCATGATGTCAGCAGGTCAACTCTGGCTGACCAGAGTCAAACTGACAGGTGGGGCCCATATGTCATAGGCACACAATTTTTCCAGTGTCTTAACTTAAGCAAATCAGAAGTTAATTAGGGGAGGGCCCCACATGTCATCCTCACATTAATTAAACAGAGGGGTTTTATTCAAATCTAATCTAATGGACCCCACTAGTCAGTGTCTAATTAGTCTTTTAATTAACTAATTAATTAACAGTTTTATTTATTTATTTATTTTAAAAAGCTTAATGGGCTGGGGCCCGCGTGTCAGTGACTGGGGCCAGCCCAGTCAGCGTTGACTGGGTCAACCCAGTCAGCGTTGACTGGGTCAACCCAGTCAACGGGACCCTCTGGGGCCACTGGTCAGTGGCCCAGCACGTGCCACGCAAGCGCCACGTCGGCGCCGGCAGCCGGAGTTGCTCCGGCGAGCTCCAAATACGGCGGTGCAACTCCGGCGGCTGCGGGTTTCTCCTACGGCGCGTCAAAACGCGCGTTCTCGGGCTCGTTCGAACGAGCGAGAGACGCCGCGTCTCAACGGGAGCTACGGCAGTGGCGGAAGTGGTCGGAGATGAGCTCTACGACGGCGGCAAGCTTCGCCGAAATTCGGGCTTCTTCGAAAATGCGGCTACCCGGCGCGCTCGAGCGGACTACCTACGTAGGCGAGCTCTACGGGACCCCAGAAACTCACCGGTGCCACGCATTTGAGCAAAACAGCACGGGAGCGAGGAGATCGCCGGCAATGGCGGCGGCGGCGTTTGGCTCTCTGCGGTACCGCCGTTCTAGCGCGTAAGCAAGTAGCCGAAGGGGATCAGGGGAGAGGGGAAAGCTCACCGAGCGGCGCAAGTTGGCCCGTGGCGGCTTTGTAGCAGCAGTGGAGCTCGAACTCGCCGGCGAGCGCCGGAGACAGAGACGAGGCAGCCGGGCCCGATTCGGGTAATGCGGCGGGCTCCAGCTTGCGCGCGTGGTCGGAGAGGAAGGAGGAAAGGTTGGCGGAGCGGTTGAGCCGGTCGGGGAGGCACGGGAGGCACCGTGGCCGTGGATCGACGCCGGGTACGGCGGCGACGTCGTCGGGACAGAGAGGGAGGGAGAGAGCTGAGCGAGGGGGAGAAGGTGGGGAATGAAGGAGGGGCCAGAGGAGATGGATGGGGACGACCTTATCCCCTCCGGCCACCCACTCCATCGCCGTGGCGGCCTGTGAACGGAGCGGCGCGCTCCCAGCCACGGCGAGCACGGCAGCGGGCGGGAGGAGGTGGGAGATGACCTGCCGGGCTGGGCCTTCTGTTGCTCGATGGGCCAAGGGGCACAGTGTAGGCCTCTTTCCTTTTCTTTCTCTTTCTGTTTTCTTTTGTTTCTCTGTTTTGTCTTTTATTTTTATTCCAAATGACTTTAGCAAAATACAAGACTTAGTTCAATATTTACAGTGCAATATTAGCCACCGTTAGAAAATGGGTTTGAGTCCATATGTTTTTATTTGGGTTTTATTTAAATGAAAAGGTACTTAATAATTCTGTTTTGGTTATGTTTCTCTTTGTTTGAGTTATTCAATTAATCCAATAAATGTTGCAATTATTTTTATAAATGCCCCCTGAATTATTTGCAACATGATGAACATTTTAGTTTTCATGTTTGGACAACTTTTATTTTCACTTTGAGTTTGAATTTCCATTTGTATTGAAATTTGAAATGAGCTTTGGCACTAATGATGATGACTCACAGTTGATCATGATGACATGGCATTATCAAAGGGGTGATTACTGTAGCTAACCACTGGGGGTGTTACAACTCTCCTCGTCTAACAAGAATTCTCGTCCCGAGAATTAAGAGGTAGAGTTAAGGGGGCAAAGTTTAGGTTACGAGATTCTAACGAGTCTTCTTGTTCTTGTTGCTCTCTTCGAAGAGGTTGATCCATGGCCTTGATGTCTTTAACTTGCTGTATCAGGGCATCATGTTGAAGTCGTCATCGTTTCTTCGGGATCTTCATCGTCCTACGAATACGGTTAGAGGGAGAAACTCTGGTAGAATGTGTCTCCACAAAGTTGGGTAACTGACGGTGAACTCAAGGAGGAAGACATGAATTATTCCTCGAGTTGTAGCTCAAGAAATATTTTGAGAGCAATATGCGATGGTTCAAAAGTTTCAAACGGGTAGGCAATCATTCGATGCCTGATCAGAAGGTGAAAAAGAGGTTCAGAGCAACAAAATAAATATTGCGTCTGATACAAGATTAGATCATCCCTTAGGCGGTGGCTCGGAATTACATACAAAGCCAAGTGCAAAAGATACCTTGGAATCAAAGTGGTACAGGAGAGTCAGGTTTCGATCCTGGGAACTATGGGTTATGGGTCCATCATGGGGATTAAGAGTAGGAAGAGCGGTGACATCTTGCACGGTCATTGTAGCAAGACATGTCAGAGGATAACCTGTCATTTATGTCAGCAACAGCATCGGTACCAAGGGCGGGGAACGAAGAGAACCATCTTCCTGCTCGTTGAAACGAGGCGGACCAATAGGCAAAGTTCTCGTTCACCGGCGGTTACCGAAATGTTAACAACCATAGTAACAGGGTCTTACTGACAGAGTAGTACACCGAGATATTTACCTAAGCAGGGAACTATCACTGCTCAGATCAAATAAATCTCAAGAAAGGTTAAACAGACCAATGGAAAGGAAAAATGTGATTACCACATTAAACAGACCAATGGAAAGGAAAATGTGTATACACGAGCATTAGGTGTACATCCTTTCCAAGAGCAAGCAGAGCGAGACGATCATGACAGGGCTACAAGTAAGTAACCATTTAGGAAAAGGGCAAGGAATTTTATGATGTTTACCCATACAATGATGTTTGGATAATGGATCCAGAAACATTTAGCATTATGCCGCCAATGTTCTTGGTATTACAGACATGCTTCAAGATAGCAACGACATGGTCACCAGGTAAAGGACCGGAGTTTGGGAATACAAAGGATCCATCAAGAATATCTCCTAGAATAAATCATAGGATTTCCCCATGGAAGAATGGCAATTCTTGCTGAACAAGGCATTATAACAATAGGTCATCCGGCCAGGTGGGCTAGCTACCACATCACCTTACCGAGTAATAAAGACCAAAGTTATAATTCTTGATAATGTTCCAACCATCATATCTGTCCGAGATTCAGATCTGGTCGGTGTCAGGATATCTCAGGCAAAGACGGCCTGAGGAGAAAAGGGATGCAACACAGACCTACGAGATGATGTTGCAAGAATCTCGGAATGAACGACAGAAGCAGACTTGAATCATTAGCCAGACTACATGACATCTGAACACAAGGTCAAGACATTCGTGCCCACATGGAAGTTTCTAGAATGGAGGGCAATCAAGTTCTGATTGGGGACCTCCATATAGGATACCAAAGCTCCATGTGTAAGTCTGGACTAGGACAAATCAAATCAATTAGTGGCCTGGCGTGCTAGGAAGTACATATGGAGTGAAGGTAGCAATTCCAGCAAACCATAGAACTACTTCGCAAATGTCTGAACAAATTGGAACGATTCCAGAGGAAGCGAGACAAATTTTTTCCCATAAGCACGGTGGCAAAATGCACGTGAACTTATAGAAAAACACGTCTTTTATCAAACATATTCTTCATGAATTAAGCACAAAGATAATGCTTTCAAGGCTTCCAATACTAGCTTAAACGTTCATCATGAACCACGAAAGAGATGAGGATGCGGCTGATGGGTTCAGCAACAATTCATCGAGAACTCCAAACGGATGAACTTCCACAATTATGTGAACAAGGAGATGACATTTGTCAGCTCAAATGATATAATGTTGTATGATCGAGGAAAACATACATCATTAATCATTGGTTGAAAATTGCGTCCGAGTTATGACCTTAGGCAGCAAGATCAATGGTAGAGTGACGATTTAATAACCAACAGTCTAAGCACGAACTGTCGATCGTTATCTTCAAAGCAATAGGGTTGCTCGAAGTTAGAATCAAAGCAGCATCGTTTGACGGTGAGAAGTATCACTATGCCAAGAATTTCTAAGAGGTGGAGCAATCCTCACAACATTCTCGACACAAAAGACAGGAATACTTCAGGGTAGAACATAACACAAGCTGGATAACAAGTTGCATCCATATCATGGACAAATTTGCGATGGAGGGAAGTCAAGGGGGTTGTCGATGATAACAAAAATCATCGAGGGCAAGGAAGGTATTTCTCACCAAGAACTCAGTTGACGTCTCAGAAGAAGTCAAATTGTGGACGGTGATCACGACACCTTTTGTCGAGAGTTTTCAAGAGAATGCAACCGAACAGCGGTGGCTTCAAGTAGGGGAATGACACCGTGTAAGGTTATAGAAACAACAGATAAGATGCAAGCTCAATATCGGGGTTGCCTTTCAAGACAAACAACATGATGTTGAAAGCTCGAAGTAAGCAATGCTCACACTCTGAAGGATTTGCGTACCAGAGAAGGACGAGGTATCGCAGTCAAAGATATCAAGACAAGGATGTAGTTGATAATCTAGGAATGACCAGATTGACTTGATATTCCCAGTAACAATTACAAGGGGTATTGAATTGCAGTGTGAAATAAATTTTCCAATCGGTGTTCTCGGTTGACAACAATCCCAGAACCCGTGGAGTCACTAAGACAAGGAAAATTATTACCTTATCAAAATTAACAAGATGTATTGCAAAGGCGTGATATCCTCGAGATACCAGAGGGTAAAACTCGAAGGTATAACATGATAGAAGTAGAACTGGGTCGTTGACCTGTGACAACAGATACTTTAACCTTGTCAAAAATTGACGAGGCATCGGAATGAATTCCTTCCGAATGAATCAATAAGGATAGCATGGTCGGAACCATAACTGCAATCGATCAAATTAAGGATATTGAAAGAATCATACGGATGAATAACTATTTTGCAAGGAGCTTCCGAGACGGTCTACATCATTTCCATGGGCATGAACACAAGTTCAATGTCGACTCCCACTTCATCAATGTATAACATTTCATTCATTTCTTGCTTTGGATGATGATGTAGTGTTGAAAACTTATCTGGCAAAACTCCATAAGAGTATAACTCTTGAAACTTTCGGGTTCACACAGATTAAGGAAGGCCTAGGTTCAACCCATCGGGGAATCTTAGGAACATATACCACAAGCTTCAAGAGTAATCAACACATGCTTGAAGGTAGAGCATGGTTGGCAAAACAGAGGATACAATTTACCAAAGGCATTATGTATCAGGGGAAGAACTCACGAGGTGATTTAAAACAAAGGACACTGTCGGATAATAATCCAACAATGGATCGGACGATCCACAACGAAGCTGATGTGAGTATCGGTACTCATTCAGAGGATTAAAGAATGCGGAGGCATCGGATTCAAGGAACACCTGAATAGTCTGATGCTTAAATACAAAGGAATTATAATTTCCAAAACTAAGGATCAGAAGCAGACACTCTGATCAAGGATGGATAAGTTGAAAATATTTAGTCGGACAATCAATAAAGGTTTGAACTGCCGAGAACCAACTCATGTCCGGAAGGACGTCTGAGCCGGAAAGATAACTTTAAACGGATCACCTGATGAATGGGTGCATACGCACACATTGAATCAACAGGCTCAAAATGGCAAAGACAAGGGATGTCAACGAAGACAACTAGACATATGGAATTAACCATAATGCAAGCAGGCAAGAATTTCAAGAGCAACAAGCTGCAGAGGATTTTCGAAAGATCGAAAAGCATTCCGAAGAATTTTGAGAGACATATGAACAATTGAGAAGAACGGATCCTCGACAAACGTGAGGAATTATCCGTAAGGCTTCCATGCGGAAAAGAACTACAAGGCAGTAACTCAAAGGGCTATTGGGGCAATGGAGAGTATTTCGGGGCATCTTGTAACAACAAAAGCAACGAGAAAGGATTGTATGAATGACAAGTGCAATTAGTCATCCATAGGGACTTATCGGTGGTAGGGAATTACAAAGCCGATGAGCACAAAGTCTCGGAAAACATCGAAAGGGTATCTTCAGAATCTTCTGACGAAGCAGGTGATCTTCTGGTATGAGGGATCTCCGGGAGAAGTAGTTACGAGAACCTAGAGTCAGAGCTTAGTAAAATCTTTAACCCGAAAAGAAGAGAGATCAGAGTCCCAGAGTATAGAAGAGGAATAAAAGATCCTAATACCACCCAATGGCGACGTGGGCCCATAACCCACACAGCCAAGTTAGTAAAACAGTTTTGGAAAGACTAGACTCAACTTCGGCCAAGGAGTTGGAAAGGGAGCTACCTACAGGCAGCTGGCTCTGATACCAACTTGTGACGCCCCCATTCTTGTCCGTACGCTAATCATGCACACAATGCGTACGACCAAGATTAGGGACTCACTGATTGATACCACAACACGACAAAAGACACAATTATAAAGTCATACAGCTCCATATTACAAGCCAGGGGCCTCGAGGGCTCGAATACAAAGCTCGACATAAACACGAGTCAGCGAAAGCAAATATATCTGAGTACAAACATAAGTTCGACAAGTTTTGCCTTAAGAAGGCTAGCACAAACATAAACAGCGGATCGAAAGAGGCGAGGCCTCCTGCCTGGGAACCTCCTAACTACTCCTGGACGTCGGTGTTCTCCACGTAGCAGTAGGCTCCAACGGTAGTGCAGTAGTCGTCTCCGGCGTGCTCCATCTCCTGGGCTCCATCGTCTGAACGCGGAATCGTATCGAGGGGGGAAAAGATAAAGCTAAGCAGCGTGAGTACTCATCCAAAGTACTCGCAAGACTTACATCAGAACTATGCTAAGTATGCACCATTATCAAGGGAAGGGGTTATATCTGGACTGACTGCAGAAAACAAGAATAAGGGGAAGACCTAGTCCTATCGAAGACTAGCATCTTCAGCATCTTGCAGCATTAGAAGAGAGTAGACCTGCAGCTCATATATAGTCATATTGTTGTAGCAATTTTATTAAGTAAACACGCCCAGAGATCCTTCCTCGACTCCCTGCAAGGAAGCAATCTCGGAGCCACAATTCATTTTATTAGTTTATGATTATAGTTGTAGTAGGTCAAAGCACAACTCCAAGTCGTCCTGTTACCGTGGACACGGCTATTCGAATAGTTTACTTCCCTGCAGGGGTGCACCACATTCCCCAACACGCTCGATAAGCTCCGGCCGGATACAATTTTCTGGTCATACCCGGCCTCGGCCGATCGACACGACGTAGTCCTACCTAGGCTCAACAGAGAGGCCAGCACGCCGGTCTACATCCTAATGGCTCGGGGTCTTGGGCCATCGCCCTCGCCATCCTGCACGTTACGCCATCGGCCGGGACCAGTCCTAGCACGCCCTCCATCAGGGTCCCTGCGTTCCAGACCACCCGGGCGCGAGTCGAAAAATGTGGCATCTGAAGAGCTTTCGGGAGAATGTACGCCGCCGAGCAGCCCATACTGATTACCCCGCGTGGTGGTTAGTGCGTATTAGGCCAACGACCTAACTCAGATCAAGTACCCAACCCATTAGCAATTTATTAGTGATTATTAACACTCGGGTGCCTTACGGCGCACCCCACCAAGTCTTCGGATGCCTTGCGGCGCATCCCACCAAATCCTCGGATGCCTTGCGGCGCATCCCACCAAATCTTTCTCACACGGGTACCCTTGGGGCCGACCCGTCTCAGAACTGTCGGGAACTCAGGTCCACCTCAACCAGGGTGGTACCGCCTGTCCCTCCAGTCCCGTCTTTCACATGTAATAAATGTCAAGTCAAAGTAACTGTGTGGTTATACACCAAGTGGATATCCGAGGAATCACCCTCGATGGATCCCACTCGAGGTATGTGTATGACAAGAGTCGCTATCGATAAATGGGAAGGAGGAATCTCCCTCGATACCCACGATCGATTAGCTACGCTACAGAATTAACATCCGGAGGGCTAAGTGAGGTATCACCCTCGGCACTCGATGGTAGCTCTGCAGTGCCATACTAAAGGGGTGTGCGGTGATGTGAGGGGTCTGGCTCGTCGGTCAGTTGACCGAGTCTTCGGGTCTTCGAGTCGTCGAGTCGTCGATGAACAAGCAGGGGCAACTGGGACTCAGGGGTCACTGGGGATTTACTGATCCACCTATACTAAGCAGTTGGTATGATTACAGTGATAGTAACAGTTCATCAAAATCAGGCTATGCATCAGAATAGGAGCTATCTAATACAGTAGCAAAATCTAATGCAAGCATAAGAGGGAGAGAGATAGGTGATATCGGAATGCTCAAGGGGGTTTTGCTTGCCTTGCTGCTCTGCGGCAAAAGGCTTGATCGTCAGGGGCGTAGTCGTACTCGACAGCACCGTCGGTCTCGGGGTCTACCGGAGAGAAGAGGGGGAAGAAACAATAAATATAAAGTAGACAATGTAACACAGAGCAAGGCATGGCAATAAGCTGTGCCGGGTGTGACCTAACGCAGTGTTACCCGATACCGATGAAGGGGAACCCATCCGGGAAAGTTTTCCCGGCTCCGGACAAATGTCGGACAGATGACCGGGGGGGAAGTGTTCTAGGTTTGCGGTGTTAGAGGCAAGTGACCGCTAGGATGCAGTGCAGGGTTGCCTAAAATCAGGTCTAAACCATTTTAGCTATTATAGGATTAGAGTTGGAATTAATAGTCGGTAGTTATACACTATTCATCTACCGGAACACGCGAAAAGTTGCGGGTTCACCTATGTATAGGGTCCCGACATGGAAACAGATAGCACGGTTAGGTTCGTGGGATTTTTCTGATCAACTTTCATGTATAAAGTTTTTTCATCTGAGCTACAGATTATTTTCTATTAGTTTTTAAAGTTTTAAAGATTTTCTGGAATTATTTCTATTTATTAATTCCAACATTATCCAGAATAGTACTTGATGACATCAGCATGATGTCAGCAGGTCAACTCTGGCTGACCAGAGTCAAACTGACAGGTGGGGCCCATATGTCATAGGCACACAATTTTTCCATTGTCTTAACTTAAGCGAAACAGAAGTTAATTAGGGTGGGCCCCACATGTCATCCTCACATTAATTAAACAGAGGGGTTTTATTCAAATCTAATCTAATGGACCCCACTAGTCAGTGTCTAATTAGTCTTTGAATTAACTAATTAATTAACAGTTTTATTTATTTATTTATTTTAAAAAGCTTAATGGGCTGGGGCCCGCGTGTCAGTGACTGGGGCCAGCCCAGTCAGCGTTGACTGGGTCAACCCAGTCAGCGTTGACTGGGTCAACCCAGTCAACGGGACCCTCTGGGGCCACTGGTCAGTGGCCCAGCACGTGCCACGCAAGCGCCACGTCGGCGCCGGCAGCCGGAGTTGCTCCGGCGAGCTCCAAATACGGCGGTGCAACTCCGGCGGCTGCGGGTTTCTCCTACGGCGCGTCAAAACGCGCGTTCTCGGGCTCGTTCGAACGAGCGAGAGACGCCGCGTCGAACGGGAGCTACGGCAGTGGCGGAAGTGGTCGGAGATGAGCTCTACGACGGCGGCAAGTTTCGCCGGAATTCGGGCTTCTTCGAAAATGCGGCTACGCGGCGCGCTCGAGCGGACTACCTACGTGGGCAAGCTCTACGGGACCCCGGAAACTCACCGGTGCCACGCATTTGAGCAAAACAGCACGGGAGCGAGGAGATCGCCGGCAATGGCGGTGGCGGCGTTCGGCTCTCTGCGGTACCGCCGTTCTAGCGCGTAAGCAAGTAGCCGAAGGGGATCAGGGGAGAGGGGAAAGCTCACCGAGTGGAGCAAGTTGGCCCGTGGCGGCTTTGTAGCAGCAGTGGAGCTCGAACTCGCCGGCGAGCGCCGGAGACGGAGACGAGGCAGCCGGGCCCGATTCGGGTAATGCGGCGGGCTCCAGCTTGCGCGCGTGGTCGGAGAGGAAGGAGGAAAGGTTGGCGGAGCGGTTGAGCCGGTCGGGGAGGCACGGGAGGCACCGTGGCCGTGGATCGACGCCGGGTACGGCGGCGACGTCGTCGGGACAGAGAGGGAGGGAGAGAGCTGAGCGAGGGGGAGAAGGCGGGGAATGAAGGAGGGGCCAGAGGAGATGGATGGGGACGACCTTATCCCCTCCGGCCACCCACTCCATCGCCGTGGCGGCCTGTGAACGGAGCGGCGCGCTCCCAGCCACGGCGAGCGCGACAGCGGGCGGGAGCAGGTGGGAGATGACCTGCCGGGCTGGGCCTTCTGTTGCTCGATGGGCCAAGGGGCACAGTGTAGGCCTCTTTCCTTTTCTTTCTCTTTCTGTTTTCTTTTGTTTCTCTGTTTTGTCTTTTATTTTTATTCCAAAAGACTTTAGCAAAATACAAGACTTAGTTCAATATTTACAGTGCAATATTAGCCACCGTTAGAAAATGGGTTTGAGTCCATATGTTTTTATTTGGGTTTTATTTAAATGAAAAGGTACTTAATAATTCTGTTTTGGTTATGTTTCTCTTTGTTTGAGTTATTCAATTAATCCAATAAATGTTGCAATTATTTTTATAAATGCCCCCTGAATTATTTGCAACATGATGAACATTTTAGTTTTCATGTTTGGACAACTTTTATTTTCACTTTGAGTTTGAATTTCCATTTGTATTGAAATTTGAAATGAGCTTTGGCACTAATGATGATGACTCACAGTTGATCATGATGACATGGCATTATCAAAGGGGTGATTACTGTAGCTAACCACTGGGGGTGTTACACCCCCCCCGGACAGATTATGCAAAGAAAGGACATTTTCCTGACGTTGATAATTCAAGGGACCAACTATCCGGGGAAGAATATGAATGTGTACATGCAGCCGCTTAAGGATGAATTGCAAGAAGCTTGGGATAATGGGTTCAAGACATATGACGCCGCTAGAAAACAAAACTTCACAATGCATGTCTGGTACATGTACTCGATGCATGACTTGCCGGCGTATGCGCTATTCTTTGGTTGGTGTGTGCATGGAAGGTTCACGTGCCCCACATGCAAGGCAGCTCTTCAGTTTCATTGGCTGCAGGATGGTCGCAAGTATTCTTGCTTCGACTTGCATAGACAGTTCCTGGATCCTCGCCATAAGTTCAGAAAAGACAAGAAGAACTTCATCAATGGTAGAGTTGTCAAAAACTCTGCACCACCTCCGTTGATAGGCCTACAGATCCTGGCTCAGTTAAATGCTCTCGAGCCTGATCCAGAGCATCCAGGATATTTCAAGGGGTATAATTCGGAACAGGCCTGGACTCACAAGACATGCTTGTGGGATCTACCTTACTTCAAAGACCTCCTTCTTCCACACAACATCGACGTGATGCACACTGAAAAGAATATCGGCGGGGCCCTTTTTGGTACATTGTTCGGCATAGAGGGGAAATCAAAGGATAATCCTAAGGCTAGACTCGATCAGCAGACTCTATGTGATAGACCGTTACAAAACATGCGACAACCGAAAGGAAAGCAGAACTGGTCGAAGCCAAAGCCTGGTTCAATCTTGGAAGGGAATCTATGAGGGAAATTATCTTGTGGGTGAAAATGCACTAGATGTCCCCCGATGGGTATGCAGCAAATCTAAAGAGGGGAGCGAGTCTTGAAAAATTGAAAATATTTGGTCTCAAGAGTCATGATTGGCACATATGGCTTGAGCGGGTAAGGCAGGTGATGTTGCGTGGCTTTATCCCTGAGGATGAATGGCTAGTACTGGTAGAGCTGAGCTATTTCTTCCATGTTTTTTATGCGAAATAAATATCGCCTTGCGTGCTAGATGACATGGAAACGTTGGCTACGGAGTTGCTCTGCAAGTTAGAGAAGATCTTTCCACCGGGCTTCTTTAATCCAATGCAGCATTTGATTTTACATCTCCCGACCGAGGCAAGATTGGGGGGGCATGTAGAATTGTTGGTGCAATGCACCTGAGAGGATGTAGAAGACGCTTCGAGCAAAATGTAAAAATAAACATAGAAATGAAGCATCGATGGCTGAGGCATTCATTACTGAGGAGGCGGCAAACTTCGTGACAGCACACTACGAAGCCAAAAATCGTCATTTGCATAATCCGAAGCCTCGGTACAATGCTGGCGACCCTAAAAAGGTGGATCCAACCTCAGTCTATTCAAAGGGAAGCTCTCACCAGCCGGTGCTTCGAAACAAATAGCGTTGGATGTCGAAGAATGGCAGACCATTTCGTTGTATATCTTCAACAACCTAACAGAAGTGCGGTCGTACATCGAGTAAGTTCTTGGTACATTGTTTCACAACTTCTAATTCCTTTCAACTCCTCTTATTCCCGGATATTTGATACAGTCGGTACGTCGCCAAATTCTTGGATGGAGCGGTTATCCAAAAGGATTCCATCGAAGAGTATGAGCTTCTGGCAAAGCATGGAGGCGGCTATCCTGGTTTCATCTCTTGGTTCAAACAAACGGTAATTGCCATTAATAGACCATTTCATTTCTTGTTCTAATTTGCGGCTAATGCAACAATATTTTCCTATTAAACTTGTAGGCTAATTCAGAGTCTATGGGCGCCGAATTGAGACAAACCGCTAATGGTTTTGACTATAAGGTCCGTTCATTTGAGAAATACGACATCAACGGGTATCACTTTCGTACCTTTGGCAAAGAGCTATCTATGGCCGACCGAAAATCTACAAATTATGGTGTCTCTGCTATCGGCGAAGGAGGTACCGAGTATTATGGGAGAGTTGAAGCAATTTATGAACTTCTATTCTATGGTGAAAACCCATCGAACGTCGTAGTCTTCAAATGTTATTGGTTCTAGTTGAAGGAGACTAGAAGGACTCATGAACATATAGGGCTAGTCGAAATCAAACAAAGCACCCATTTAGATGTTCACGATGTCTATATTATGGCTCAACAGGCGACCCAAGTTTTCTATCTACCGTGGGCCTTCCAAACTAATACAAATCTGAATGGTTGGGATGTCGTTTATGAAGTGCCGCCACGTGCTAGACCACCTACCCCCAATGAAGAGGATTATGAACCTCACATTAACCCAGACACATATGAAGGAGAATTCTTCCAAGAAACACGTCTTTCCAAAAAAACGTTTCAAGAACCCCTCTACTTCACCCCAGAACATGGAAGTAGACAGCGACAGTGAATCCGACTTCACCCCTGAGCCGAAACAAGAAGAGACGGAACAAGAAGAGGTTACTGTTGCGGATGACCTATCAATGCTTGACCGATTACAGAAAGGTCTTCCACATGTTGATGCCGCTGAACCCGATGAGCACGTCATTCATGACGACACGCGTGATAGTGATGATGATGATGCATTTATTGATCCCGGAGCATATATAGACGATCCAGACTATTATTAGTTTGTATGCATCCCAACTTAAATTATATACATATTATTATTCATGTTAGGTATTCAATTTTTTTATGTTGTACTAATTTCGTTTACTCTTTGTCATGGTAGGTGTTGAAACATGGTGGGCGCGGGTCCAGAGCACTCCGTGGGTACTTCTTCGTCGGCGGCCCGCGGGAGGGCTACTTCCATTCCACCCCTATCTCTCCGGAGAGCGTTGATAGACAGTATAGGGACACCGGTAGGCACTTCTTTGTTGGCGTCGTTGCCCACCGGGAGAGGAGGTCGGGGAGGGAAGAAGAAAGGTAGAGGACGTGGCCGTGGACGAGGTTGGGGAGCTGCTACGCATTCCTCGCCGCCACCCCCAGCTCATTCACCCGAGCACAGGACTGCTAGGGTGGACCCGTCTGAGGTGGAGGTTGCGGGAACTCCGGACCACGAGCCTCGGGTCGAGGGGCCTTCGGCCCACGAGACTTCGGCCCAGAGACTACGGACCAGAACAGGGATCGGGCTACGTCCCAGGAGATGTCCGGATGGGGTACCTGGCCGGATCCGCCTCAGGGGCCGAGTGGCCATGCTGATGGTGGCGGGGATCAGTTTACTGATAGTGAGGGTGAGGTGGTTGAGGGGGTCACCGTCTACCAGCGTGGTGGTACATAGCTCCCGCCCCTATCGGCGACCCGCGAGCAGAGGCCGGTGATTAGGCCTGATTGGGAGAAGTAAGTGCATTTACTCTTTTTGTACCTTTTGCCTTCATGTTTCTTCAAATATCTAATGCGTTTGCTTTGTCATAATGCAGGGGTTGGCGACACACCAGTGGAGTCCGCAGGCCCAACAACGTCCTTGGTGTGCTTTGCAGGTGACAAGGTCACCTACCCTGGGTAGGGTCATAGACCTCGCATCTAGGACACACCTGGGATCCTACAATTCATGGAAGTCCCTAGACGACTGTAGCACTTAGACGAATGTACAAGATGCACTCGGGTCCTTGGAAGTCACTCGGACGTTACCAACCACTCGACCTGGCTTAGGCACCCGGACATGAAGAAGCAGAGGCGGCATGGGAGCTACAACGTTCGAGGGACTTAACTCACTTTAAGTGCTGTAAATGCTATGTTACTGTAATGCTCGTAGTTAACACGACAGTTTCCCATAACTCCGACAGTTACTAGCCTTAATGACCCTCGTAATGGCATTCAGCTGGCAGTGGCGCACTCTATATAAGCCACCCCCCGACGCCAGAGCAAGGGTTACGAACTCCTTGTAATCAGAAACATACACAAAGCAACACTTAGCCCCAGGGCTCGAGACGTAGGACTTTTACCACTTCCGAGTGGGGTCCGAACACGTAAAATCCGAGTGTGACACTTCCTCCGTAGCTAGGCTACGCCATTACTCGTACGTACCCCCCGTACTACTGTCAGTATTACTCCCACGACAGTTGGCGCCCACCGTGGGGCGGTAGTTCTAGCAAACTCCAGCGCAAGTGGAGATTCATTTTTTCGGCCGTCATGTGGGCACTCGGCGGTGAGATTCTCTTCGGCAGCCTCCGCTTCATCGCCGACGGTTCGGCTTGGCTGCACGATGCACCGCTGGACCCGGATGCCTTCCCCGCCCGCGGGGCTGTGCATTTCAGCGCGGCAGCGCACGTGGTCCTCCTATGACAGTCATCGGAGCCATACGACTCAGTGCCGGGCCGTTCAGCGTCCAGCCGCCGCAAGCGTTCTGGGCGCTCGCGGCTGCAGAGGTGGCTCAAGCATGTCATGGCGCAGCAGCCTACTTTTGAGCAGGTCACCGTGCTCGACTCCGGCGAACCCACCGTTAGTTTGTCTCCCACATCGGGCGACGAGCTGACCGATGAGTCCGAGTGTGAAAGCAGCGGGAACGCTGCTGAGATATTGATGGCGCATCCCATCGATCATGCCCCCCCTGGGTATTCCGTAGGCGGCTCCCGTGTCCGAGACAGAGGCCGCCATGACGATGGTCCTTTCGATGATTATTTTCCCCAGCCTCTCACTCGGGAGCAGCGGGAAGAGAGGAGAAGGAGGGACGACGAAGTCCTCCTCATCCCCATCACGGGAACGTCCCTGGAGGAGATAGCCTTGGAGGCCACGCGCCATGCCACTTTGGCCGAGCGCGAGCGTTTAGAGAGGCTCCAGCGAGCACTCGATGAACACGCAGCAAGGGAGCAACCAAGCTCCAGCTACAGCAGGCGGCGGTTGTTTCCGAATGACAAGCCACCCAAGATCCCAGTGATGCGCACTCCTATAGAGAACCTGGCTGTAGCCACTCGAATAGCTGAATCCATTCAGCCGTCTGGTTCTGTAGCTGGAGAAGGCATTCGGCAGATTTAGACTCTGCGAAAAACGGAAAGCATTAATACTCTCCTCCTCCTCTGAGAGGCCTGCACGGAGGGCATTGGCGCGACGATCGCGACGTCAGTCGGATGCCTCCTCCGAGAGAGGACCGCAATCGGACTTCTCCTCACCCCAGAGGTTATGAGGAAGCTGGCCGACGGCCTCCACTGATCAATGCCAGATCTACCATCACGCAGAGAATGGTGGATAAAAACCGATTGGTCAGAGACCAAGTGAGCGGATGGGGGACGTCAGGTCTCGAGTGTTTATGCAGGTATATCTGAGAGGCTTCGATTCCCCACAATTATAGGTTGGCGACGGGGATCGAAAAGTTTAACGGCGAGTCCAAGCCAGAAATGTGGCTCGAAGATTACCGAGTGGCTGTTCAGATTGGGGGCGGTGATGACTTCGTGGCAATGAAGCATCTCCCCCTCATGCTAGAGGGATCCGCTCAGGCCTGGCTGAACCAGTTGCCTTCTAGCAGTATCTATTGTTGGGAGGACCTGGCGCAGGTGTTCATCAAGACCTTTGAGGGCACATACAAGCGTCTGGGTGGATTAACAGAGTTGCAACATTGTGTCCAGAAAAACAATGAAACTCTTCGGGAGTACATTCAGTGATGGACTACACTGCACAACACGGTTGAGAATGTTACCGAGCACCAAGCCGTCTGCGCCTTCAAGGCAGGCACTCGGTACATGGAACTCATCCTGAAGTTCAGCCGATTGGGAGATTTGTCTCTTAGTTGGGCCATGGAAATCGCTAACAAATACGCCAATGGCGAAGAGGAAGACCGCCTCTGAAGCGGCAAAGAGCGAGTTGGCGATGCCCCTCAATCGGCAGGGAACGCTGGCAAAAAGCAGAAGCGGGAAGCTGATCCTCCGGGAAAGGCGGAAATGGTTGCGGTTCCTGGCCAGGGAAAGCCGAAGCCCAAGAAAAAACAAGAAAAAAGAATGGGCTAAAAAGAAGAAGCCCGAGTACAATTCACAGGTGTTGGATCAGCCTTGTGCTATCCACACGAAAAAAGATGAAGAGGGCAACATGATTTACCCAAAGCACACCACTCGGGAGTGCCGTATGCTCAAGCATGAGATGGGTAAAGAGGCATCTGTAGAGAAGGACGATGACGAGGAAGGCGAGGGCGGCCCCGAGTACCCTCACGTCGACAAGGTCCTGAACATGATATTTGCGGATGTTAAAAGCAAGAGCCGATTGAAGGTCATCAATCGGGAGGTGAACTTGGTAGCTCCGACTTCCGTCAAGTACCTCAACTGGACAAAGACTCCTGTTACTTTCGATCAGTCCGATCACCCAGCCCACATAGCCACCCCCGAGAGGCAGGCGCTGGTTGTTGATCCGACTGTAAATGGAGTACGACTGCGCAAAGTCTTGATGGATGGCGGTAGTGGGCTCAACATAATTTATGCGGACACACTCAGCGCAATGGGCATTCCGATGTCCCGCCCGAGTAAGAGTAACATGCATTTCCATGGGGTCATCCCTGGGAAGAAAGCCGAGTCTCTCGGTCAAATCGCTCTGGATGTCATGTTCGGAGGGGAGAAAAACTTCCGAAAGGAACGCTTGAGGTTTGAAGTGGTTGACTTTCGGAGTGCTTATCATGCCATCCTGGGTAGGCCTGCCTACGCGCGTTTCATGGCCCGACCATGTTACGTATATCTTAAACTTAAGATGCCAGGGCCGAATGGCGTGATTACAGTGACCGGCGATTAGAAAGTCACTGACGAGTGCCTCCAGCAGGGCTCTAAAATTGCCAATGAACAAGTACTCGTAGTTGAACTCGACGGTTCCAAGAAGGCGGTGGACGCTGCAGATTTGCTAAAGTCTAAGCGGCCAGCAACGGAATGAGCTTTCTAGTCGGCCAGCGAAACCAAGCAGGTTCACATCCACCCCAATGATCCGAGTGCGGCTCTGACAAACATCTCAATGACACTCGATGAAAAATAGGAAGTCGAGCTCATCCAGTTCCTCCATGAGAATTGGGATATCTTCGCATGGAAGCCGTCTGACATGCCGGGGGTTCCCAGGGGACTGGCTGAGCACCGACTCCGAGTGGATCCGAAAGTCAAACCAGTGAGCACTTGCGTTGATCCTTCGCCGAGAAGCACAAGGCGATTGGTGAAGAAATCGCTCGGCTCCTAGCTATTGAATTTATTCACGAAGTCTTCCATTCTGAGTGGTTGGCCAACCCAGTGTTGGTGCCCAAGAAGGACAAGTCCCTCCGGATGTGCATCAACCTCAAGCACCTCAATCTGGCCTCCCCGAAAGATCATTTTCCCCTTCCCCACATAGATCAAATAGTAGATTCCACCGCCGGATGTGAACACATGTTGTTCTTAGATGCGAACTCCAGGTACCATCAAATCCAAATGTATGGACCAGATGAAATAAAAACAGCTTTCATCACCCCATTCGGGTGCTTCTGCTACATCACTATGCATTTGGTCTCAAGAATGCTGGGGCAACTTTTATGCGCATGATTGAGAAGTGTTTGCAAGAGCAAATCAGTCGGAACGTAGAGGCTTACATGGACGACATCATGGTCATGTCCAGGAAAGGTTCCGACCTCCTAGCTGACCTCACTGAAACCATCGCCAACCTTCGCCGTTTCCAAATAAAACTCAACCCTACAAAATGCACATTCGGAGTGCCCTCGATTAAGCTGCTCGGTTTCCTCGTTTCTGAATGAGGGATCGATGCTAATCCTGACAAAATCGGCGCTATTGTCCGAATGAAGAAACATGTCCGTCTGCACGACGTTCAGAAGCTCACGGGGTGCCTTGCAGCCCTGGGTAGATTCACATCTCCTCTCGGTGAGAAGGCCTTGCCTCTTTACTGATGGATGAAAAAGTCTGACACTTTTGAATGGACCTCTGAAGCACAAGCCGCATTCGATCTGCTCAAAGCCTTGCTTTCCACCTAGCCGGTGTTAGCTGCTCCGAGCAGCCAAGAGCCTTTGCTCTTGTACATCGCGGCTACTAGCCAAGTGGTCAGTACTGTCATCACTGTGGAGCGCGAGGAATCGGGAAAAGCATTCAAAGTGCAAAGGCCCGTCTACTACATTTCGGAAGTCTTGACTCCTTCCAAGCAATGGTATCCACAGTACCAGAAGTTGGTTTATGGCATTTACCTCACTGTCAAAAAGGTAACTCATTACTTCCAAGAGCACTCGGTCACAGTTATTAGCGATGCTCCCTTGTCGGAAATCCTGCATAACAGAGACGCTACGGGCCGAATGGCAAAATGGGCGATTGAGCTCCTCCCGTTGGAGATCAAGTTTGAAGCCAAGAAGGTGATCAAGTCTCAGGCACTTGTGGACTTTCTGGCCGAATGGATAGGGCAGGAACAGCCAGCACCAAGTATCCCTGAACGCTGGACCATGTTTTTTGATGGATCTAAGATGCTTCAAGGTTCCGGAGCCGGAGTAATTCTCGTTTCCCCCAAAGGAGGCCGACTGAGCTACGTCCTTCAAATCCATTTCGATTCGTCCAACAACGAGGCCGAGTATGAAGCCCTCCTGTACGGGCTCCGAATGGCTATCTCGCTCGGTATCCAACGCTTGATGATATTCGGTGACTCGGACCTCGTGGTCAATCAAGTGATGAAGGAATGGGATATCCGGAGTCCAGCCATGACTGGCTACTGTAATGCAGTCCGGAAGTTGGAGAATAACTTTGAGGGTTTGGAGCTGCACCATATAGCTCGAGTGAAGAACCAGGCTGCAAATTACCTGGCTACAATCGGCTCTACTCACTGGTGCAGCGACGTGCTATACAAACGGTTTTTAACCCCTTTCCGTGACGTAGTTCCAAACTGTCGCCTTGCATGTGTGGGCGATAGGGGGGTCCATCCCACACGACACCGCAAAACCGTTGGCGATGGTGGCCAACGAATGCAAACAATCTCCAAATATAATCGTGTGTGGTGCAGGAACAGATCGCACACATAATCTTTTGGGTGTACGTGTGGGATTTGGGATCAATCACACACGTCCAAGATGAGTGAAACGCGTCTAATTGCTCATGGAAAATAAACAGAGTTTAACCTTTGACCGTTTGCGAAACATTAACTAATCCACACGGGCCATTGTAGACACTGTGTGTGATATCTTCATCATTGCACACGAGATTTCTCTAGGAACCGTGTACCATATATAACATCATCGGACACGTTTCCCGAAAAATGTACGCGTGGGATCGTCTTTGCATCGGGCACGGTTTCCTGTTGGCTCACGTGTGAGATACGGTGCTATCGCAAACGATTGAGTAGCTCCTACGCACACGTACAAGTGTTGCAAACCATTTGCGATTTCTTATGTATCACAAACGTTTTAGATTATATCTCGTGATCTTTTCCTGTGGACCACATGCGGTTGCGCTATGAGTTGCGTGTGCTTTCCGTTCTGGACCGCACACGCTTAGTTGCTTGAACCGTGTGCGCTGAAATTGCCAGGTTATTGTAAAATATCGCATTTAATTCACCCTGCAAATAGCAAATTCGCGACAATATGCAATCGACAAATAATGTCCACACGAAGAACATTCATCATAATTCGCCACAATATGCAATTGAACGAATAGTGTCCACAAGCAGAGGATTCATCATAATTCACGACAATATGCAATTGAGAAAATGCTAGCTAAATTCCACAGCTGTTAAACCGACATATCCAGTACATAATCATAGTGTACGAAATACGAAGACATGATCACATGGAAAATAATGCATCCATGTGTATATGTTTAGCTGATAACACTATATGAATGCGTACTTATTTTTAGGAGATTTGATTCCGGAAATCTTCGTCGTCTTTAGAGGGCTTGATGTAGTGTTTCACAAAGAATGTGCTGATAAATTTCCTAACAGACAGCAATTCATCTGCGTCGAGTGGTGAAGAGATCATCAGTTCGAAGATCACCTGCAAGACTTTTAGATCAGAATGTGACATACGTGTGGAGTAGAAGATAGTAATTAAGAAGCAGACTTACTGGTTTTATCTTGTCAGCATCGACACCACATTCAGCATGTCTGTATAGGTTGATCATGTGTGCACAAACGTAGTATCCACATAGGCTGGTACCTTGTTGTTGCTGAGGACACTGAAATTTTTTGTACAGTATTAGTCATGTATTTCCCTGTTAGGAACAACCTAACCGGTGTAAGTTGTTTTTTTCTATGGAGAGAAATAGAAAGAGGTTTACTTTTGAACATCTGACTAGCATTTTCTGAAACGATCACGTGCTGCAGAGGTAGTTAGCGGTCGAACCTATTCCCCCCTAAAGTTATGTTCTTTGACAATACACTGCAAATGAAGATGAATTTTCACACACTCAATTCTGGAACCAGATATGAACACAACACATTAACATCAAAGAATTCAATACCTATCCATGAAATCCTGAAGATGACTCAGATCCTGAGGCGCATTTGACTCTCTGAGAGAATCCATGTAGTAAACTGTGTTGCGTTTTGGAACAATGACCACCAAGATCCAGTGACCTCTACAGTTTAAGAAAACCATGAACGTACAAACTATGTCTAAAACTGAAAGACAATCATTGTATGCGTGGTTGTATATTAATACTTACTGTTCATGATATGGCCACATGAAGAATTCTCCTATCGAATAGTCGAACAAGATCTTGGCGACATGATCAATGGAAGCCGTGCGTGAGTAATTATTTTGTAACAAAACGCCATTTGCTAAATCAGGATCTATGAAATACGCATGCACCCTTGGTTTTCTCTGCGTTGTCAATCCACTAAGAGGAATACAGTACAGTTAGCTTTTTTGCCATTTACAGCCTTGTATGGAGAAGTTGATCAGAGTTTGTGAAGTACTTACAACATCAAGCATTTGACAAGAGTGGCAGCAAGCTCATCGAAGTTGAAAAAGAGATGAAAGTCCTCGAATTCCACACTGATGGTACCTGGAACGTGACAGAAATGATGACGGTCGTACTGTAATTCCACAATGTTATGATCTTCTCCTTTTGACATTATGTCCATGCAATATTTATGTAACTTGCGACAACTGGAACTACACTCATGAAAGTATTCGCCAACAAGAAATGGCTGGCCATGCTTGTACTTGCGTGCTTCAAATGGGTCTACTATCTGATTGGACAGTAGCTTTTTAACTTCTGCTTCAGACATTTCGCCAGAACCGGGATTACATGGGTCTTCATCGGCAATGCCATGGTTCTGCTCGAAGAGTCTTCGTAGTAGGATGCTCTGGTACTCATCCCTCCTCTGTTTCTGTCATGGGTAATAACAAATTGCCAATTTTACCAGGAAGCTAAACATAAATGCAAATGTCTTTGTAGTACAGGATGCACATCGGTAATGTTTGAATGAAAACAAATTAATAGTGACAACTATGTACATTCTGCTGTCAAACATTCCAATCTGTTAAAAACTACTGTCTTGCAATATGTTTTTTTCACTAAGTCTGAGAATCTGTTTATTTCAGATTGCCATGTTGTGTTGATGCTAGACATGTTTCTGTGCATAATTAGACCTTGCTCGTGCTGAATGAAATGAAGTGCTTCATGTGTACTACCTTTCAGTAAATTTTCATGCAATGATAAGTCATGTCGCATATAGTTTTCTTGCTGTCAATATGCCTTCAGGTTAAAACTATGACAGTGTCTTAATCACATCCAGAATCAACTAGCACACGGGAAGTCTAAATCACAACTAATATAACAAATGATTTCTAACAACGAGAGTTAGGCTTACCTTCTTTGCACGTCGCCGAAACTTCCTCCCACTGTACCCAGATTCAAAAGCTCGTAACTTCACGGATTGAAATTGATGTTGACCATGAACAGGCAGGTCTTCAGCTACCCCTCTCCATTCGTTGGAAGTGATTGTCGTAGGGAGCTACAAGAGAAAGAAATGGCACAAATGGACCTGACGCTTTAAAATCCCCAATTCCAAAACAAAACCCTAAGCCTAGTTGAGCCAGAGAGAAGAGAGACGAATACCTGGCTGGTGAGAGATTCGTCGTCGTTGGAGATACCGCTTGAGGGCTCACTCGAGGAGACCATGGTGTGTCCGCGGCGGTCGTATGCTAGAGGGAGAGATGTGGGTGGTGGCGGTGGGGGGTGGTCGAGGGGTTGCAGGGGAAATGTGGCCCTTTGGCGGGGGGGAGGGGGGAGGCAGATATTTCGGCGGTCGGCGAATTTTTTTGCTCGTTGTAGGGAATCTTGGCACGCAAAGATTCATCAGACATGGCCTTTCATCTTTTATCGTGTGCGATAATACAGAACATACAAAAATTCGCCCCTCCCCACGTATTACCTGGTTATAGTGCACATCCACGTCATTGCATAATGTAACATCAACTGCTAACTTGGGTATAGAAAATAACGGACACACATAGCTCACAGTTACTAAACCGAGCAAGTTCACTAAATAATCAAGCTGCTTGAACTAGACATAGCTCTTACAAAAGACGGCTCTCTAAACAAGGGCTAATAGTAATATGCATAATTTTAACAAAGACACCGACGAGCAGCCGCCCTATGCCTCGCCGCTGTTCGATGAGATGTCGACGACTTGTTCGGGCGACTTGTTCGGGCGTCCCCCAGGCTGACTTCGACCGCGGCGACGTGGTCATCCTCAGCGTTGTCCTCGTCATCGGTGTCGCCCTCATCTTCGTAGTACTCATAGTAGTGGCACCGCCATAGCTCGCGTGGGTACTCCACCATCGATTCCTCGATGGACAGGCGTTTCTTGACCTCCTCCTGAGCCACACGCAACTCCTCCCAGCACTCGGCACTCTCGGTTGGCTCTCGCATCTCCAGCTCTCGCTCGAAGATCTCGTGCGGAAGGGGCTTCATGGCCTCCACCGCCGCATCGTCGGCATTCATCTCGGCATCCGCAGCAGCTGCCTCTTCGGACGTGTGGTGCATGCTGGATTCTGGCGAAGCTTGGAATATCTTGGCGTTGGCGTTTTCGATGATATAGGCCTGGATGGCCTCGACCGGGGCCAGGGCGGCCTCCGCGGCACGGCACGCTGCTCGACCGCTCTTGGCGTTTGTAGCCGCCGTCGTAGCAGCTGCAGCTGCCGTCTGCGCGGCTACAGACGCCCTTTCGGCCACCGCAGAAGCCCTGTCGGCCGCCGCAGAGGCCCTTTCGGTGGATGTGGCCGCGCTTAAGGCGAATGCGGCTACGCTCTCGGCCGAGGCGGCCACATTCTCGGCAGAGGCGGGAGCGCTCGGGGCCGAGGGGGCGGTCGTACGCACCCTGACGAAGCGTTCCCATGGCGTCATTCTTTGCACAGAGGGTTTGTTGGGGAATGGGGGTCGAGGGTGAACGGAATCCGAGCTAGACGAAGCCGACGAAGTTTCCCTCGTAAGACATAAATAGATCCATGAATTTTCATCGCAAACGGTTTCCGTATGGAACCGTGTGTACGCAGTTCACTTTTTGTATTGAATTGGAAAACTATTTTTGGGTACAACGGTAACGGATATTGTTTTATTTGTAAGAAAAAGATCCCTACCGTCAAAATCCACTGACGGCATCCTAAAATTAGGAAATATTCTGGGTACAATTGGCATTTTTATACATTAGTAACACACGGTTCCATATTTATGTAGAGATTTTACGGCCATAATTCAAATTTGTAACACATGAACATCCAAGATGAAGAAAAAACTGCTGGAAAGATCATATTTATGTACTACTTGCTTCCCTATATATGCCACTTGCAATAAATTTTAAGGAGTTCCAAACGTCTTGTGTAACGGTTTGGACACACGTGCACGCATTGGGGATCTAGGGTTTAAAATTCTAAAAATGAAAATATGCTCTGAAGTACATGATAATAATCTGCATGATTTCCCGACATGGGGCCAAGATGTCGTGGTCAAAGTAACGGCTTATTCGAGATAAGCTTTGAGACATGCCTCTCACAAAACATAGCGTCACACGAAGGGTCATGGTTCCGAGAGGGGACATGAGCCTTGTTTGATGACGAGCCGCTAGTCGTTGTCTCATTTGGCCTACCTTTTTTTGAATTCGTTACAATGCACGAATACGTCCGGCAACCTGAAATTTGGACATTTTCGGGGTTCAATGAGCATTTTTGTACATGAAGTTAGTTTCTATATATCTAGTGGCCATAATTCAAAACTAAAACACATGGACATGTTCAAGATGAAGCAAAAACTGCAGGAGAAATCATTTTTATATATGTACTAGTGCTTCCGTCTATATGCCGCGTGCAATAAATTTGAAGGAGTTCCAGACATCTTGAGTAACGGTTTGGACACAAGCATTGAGAATATTCTAGGTTTTTAAATACAAAAAATAAATAAAAATGCTATGAAGTACATGGAAATCAGCATGATTTCCCGACATGGGGCCAAGATGTCGTGGTCAAAGTGACGGCTTGTTCGAGATAAGCTTTGACACATGCCTCTCACAAACCGGAGCACCACGAGCATGCTCGTATAGTTCCAAGAGGGGACGTGGGGTGTTGTGTGATGACGAAACGGATCGCTGCCTCATTCGGCCTAGTTTTTTTTCATCGATGCAATGTACGAATACGACCGTCATCCTAAAATCTGAAAAAAATACGGCATTCAATTTGCATTTTTATACATGTAATTAGTTTCCAGAAATTTAATGGCCATAGTTCAAAAATGAAACAGTTTAACAAGCATAAAGCACCGCTGGAAAATTATATATAAGTACAACTTGCTTCCGTATATATGCCACATGCAATAAATTTGAAGGAGTGTTCCAAACATCTTGAGTGACGGTTTTGACACAAAAGCATTGGGAATCTAGGTTTTTAAAGTCAAAAGTTAAAAAATGCTCCGAAGTACATGAAAATATGCATGATTTCCTGACATGAGGCCAAGATGTCGTGATCAAAGTAACGGCTTGTTCGAGATAAGCTTTGACACATGTCAAAGCTGGCAATGCATGGTTAACTGTTACCTGTGTCCCCATGGGTAATTACTCTATTAGGGCACGAGTGCGAGCTTGAATGCACATCTGGAAGTTGGTGGATCAAATACCTTACGTACCGAGCGTGCATGATGGGGATGAGGATGGGATAGCATTACCCGCCTTACCCATGAATTGAAGTACTCCCTCCGTCTCGGTGTATAAGTGATCTTACGAAAACCAAATAATACCAAAACACTTAGGGGCGGTGCATTAACTTTCACCTCCTTTCTTGTTCAATGAGATGAATAAAGGAATCAACCAATAAGAGACGTGGGGCATGTATGTTTTTAAAGACTTGAGACTAACTAGCACGACATGCAGTGGTCAATTCATTGCATGCAATGATATTAATTAGCAAATTAACATTAAATTCTCTCGTTTTCTTCTCCGTCTTGGTCACGGTGCACAACCTAAGATGACTTATACACCGAGACGGAGGGAGAGTACTTACTTGTGGGCTCTGAAATTAGTTGACCCCACGTAATTTGGGGCCCTCGGTCACCCAAATTTACACACATCCCACCCCTTTGGCCCAAAATTCCCTAAGAAATCCTAAACCTAGCCACAACATATTGTTTATTGCGTTGAAATACTATTTTTGTACTGAAATACATGAATGTTTTTCTTAAATGAATGTGTGAGTTCCCCCACGGTGATAAAGAACTCGGTGGGGACATGGATGGGAAACTTTTTATCCCCGCGCACGGGTACGTAGACGGGGACGGGGATGGAAGGGCGGTGCTGGGGACGGAGATGGGACTCCAATACTCGCCTAAGAAATCCCCAGCTTTAGACACAAGCCTCTCACAAAACGGAGCATCACACGAAGGCACGTGGTTCCGAGGGGGAACGTGGGGCATGTGTGATGACAAACCGCCAATCGCTGTCTCATTCGACCTAGTTTTTTTTTCATCGATACAATGCACGAATACGACCGGCATCTGATACGTCTCCAACGTATCTACTTTTCCTCACTCTTTTGCCCTTGTTTTGGACTCTAATACGCATGATTTGAATGGAACTAACCCGGACTGACGCTGTTTTCAGCAGAATTGCCATGATGTTGTTTTTGTGCAGAAATAAAAGTTCTCGGAATGGAACGAAACTTTCTGGAGATTTATTTTGGAAAATATAAAAAATACTGGAGCCAGAAACCACCGAAGAGGGGGCCCAGGGTGCACAACACCCACCAGGGCCCACCAGCCCCCTCCCGGCGCGCCCTGGTGGGGGCTGGGCACCTTGGGGCCCCACTTGCCCTATCTCTGCCACTATAAATTCCTAAATTTGGAGAAAAAAATAGAGGAGAAAGAATTATCGCGTTTCACGAGACGGAGCCGCCGCCACCTCCTGTTCTTCACCAGGAGGCTAGATCTGGAACCCGTTTGGGGCTCCGGAGAGGGGAATCTTTGGTCTTCGTCATCATCAACCTTTCTCCATCGCCAATTCCATGATGCTCCCCACTGGGAGTGAGTAATTCCTTCGTAGGCTTGCTGGTCGGTGAGGATTTGGATGAGATTCATCATGTAATTGAGTTAGTTTTGTTAGGGCTTGATCCCTAGTATCCATTATGTTCTAAGATTGATGTTGCTATGACTTTGCTATGCCTAATGCTTGTCACTAGGGCCCGAGTGCCATGATTTCAGATCTGAACCGTTTATGTTATCACCTCTATATCTATGTTCTTGATATGATCTTGCCTTGTCATATGCACCTATTACGTGTTATGATCCGTCAACCCCATAGTGACAATATTTGGGATACTTCGCGGTGATGACCGTAGTTTGAGGAGTTCATGTATTCACCATGTGTTAATGCTTTGTTCCGGTTCTCTATTAAAAGGAGGCCTTAATATCCCTTAGTTTCCTTATGGACCCCGCTGCCATGGGAGGGTAGGACAAAAGATGGCATGCAAGTTCTTTTCCATAAGCATGTATGACTATTTACAGAATACATGCCTACTTTACATTGATGAACTGGAGCTAGTTCTGTATCGCCCTAGGTTTTGACTGTTATATGATGAATATCATCCAACGAGTTACCGATCCAGTGACTACGACTTTTCCACTTATTGCTCTTGCTAAGTTACTAATGCTGTTGCTGCTGCTCCAACTGCTACAAAACTACTGCTACTACTGTTACTGCTACTGTTCCTATTGCTACTACTATCAAACCTATCATATTACTGTGCTACTGATCGCTTTGCTCTAGATATTTATCTCCAGGTGTGGTTGAATTGACAACTCAACTGCTAATATTGTCAAGTATTCTTTGGCTCCCCTTGTGTCGAATCTATAAATTTGGGTTGAATATTCTACCCTCGAAAACTGTTGCGATCGCCTATACTTGTGGGTTATCAAGACCTTTTTCTGGCGCCGTTGCCGGGGAGCATGGCAATATTTGTTGAGTCACTTGGGATTTATATCAATTTATCACTATGAAGAATCTGAAGGATCCAAGGACCAAGATTTTTTCCTCTACTACGAGGGGAGGTAAGGAACTGCCATCTGGCTCTGTACATGATTCACCTTCTCTTATGAGTAAGCTTGCAAGACCACCACATGCTAGTAATCCTGATATGTCGCAAGTTATTGATGATGCTACTTCTACTATGAATGATGCTTATGATGATGCTAGTACCATGCTTGATGATAATGTGCCGCTAGGAGAGTTTCTTGATGAACAAATTCCTAGAGCTAAAGAAAATGAAATTGCTGAAACTGATGAAGCTTATGAAACTGATTATGATTATGAAACTCCTATTAGTCCTAGTTCTCCTAAGTTTGATATGCCTAAGATACCTGAAGGTTATGTTATGGACGAGGAGATATCTAGAGAAATTCTTTCTTGCAAGGATAAAGACGATCTTAAGAAATTGCTATACAAGTATAAGGAAAAGACTTTGAATGCTAGAATGAAATGTGATCCTAAGTTTGCTACTTCACCGATCTGTGTTACCGATAAGGATTATGAATTCTCTGTCGACCCAGAGTTAATTAATTTGGTTGAATATGATCCTTTCCATGACTATGAAACTGAAACTATAGTGGCACACCTTACTAAGTTGAATGATAAAGCCACCCTCTTTACTCATGACGAGAAGATTCACTACTATTATATCCTTAAGTTATTTCCGTTCTCATTAAAGGGTGATGCTAAGACATGGTACAATACTCTTGCTCCTGGTTGTGTGCGTAGTCCCCAGGATATGATTTACTACTTCTCTGAAAAATATTTTCCTGCTCATAAGAAACAAGCTGCCTTACAGGAAATATTTAACTTTGTGCAAATTGAAGTCGAGAGTCTCCCATAAGCTTGGGGGAGGCTTCTCCAGCTGCTTAATGCTTTGCCTGATCATCCTCTCAAGAAAAATGAAATACTTGATATCTTTTATAATGGACTAACCGATGCTTCTAGGGACTTCCTAGATAGTTGTGCTGGTTGTGTTTTCAGGGAACGAACTGTTGAACAAGCTTAAGAATTATTGAATAACATATTGCAAAATTATGATGATTGGACTCTTCCTGAATCACCGCGTAAACCCACTCCGAAGAAGAGGGTTATCTTATTTCTCAGTCCTGAAGATATGCAAGAGGCAAAGAAAGCTAGGAAGGAAAAAGGTATTAAAGCTGAGGATGTCAAGAATTTGTCACCTATTGAATAAATACATGGCCTTGACACAGCACCACCTCCACAGGTGGTAGAGGTAAATTCTTTATTAAAGTTTAATCAAAGTGACATCCCTCACAATAAACCTCCTAGTCAATGCTTATATGAGTTTGATAACTATATTATGAAGCAAGATCATTTCAATGCTCATGTTCTGAAACAATTGAAATACAATTGTGATATGATTGCTCGCTTGAGTGACTTGCTATTTAGAATCAGTAATGATGTTAGAGGTGTAGGAAAGCATGCCTCTATGGTTCAAACTCAATTAGAACAAGTAGCTAAGTCTCAAAAAGAATTGCTTGATGAAATGAATAACAATATGCATGATTTTGATGCTAGAGTAGTAACTAGAGGAGGTAGAATGACCCAAGAACCACTTTATCCTGAGGGTCATCCTAAAAGAATTGAACAAGACTCTCAAAGAATTAATCCTGATGCACCTGGTCCTTCTAAGAAGAAAAATAAAAAGAAAAATGATAGGACTTTGCATACCTCTAGTGAACCTCAGACACAAAAACCTCCTGATAGTAATGATGTCTCTATTTCTGATGCTGAAACTCAGTCTGGTAGTGAACATCAACCTAGTGATAATGAAAATGATAATGATGATGTTCACAATGATTCTCAACCTAGTAATGATAGAGAACCAGATAATGATGTTGAAATAGAGCCTGCTCCTGATCTTGATAACACACAACCTAAAAATAAACGGTATGATAAAAAAGACTTTGTGGCTAGGAAACATGGTAAGGAAAGAGAGCCATGGGTTCAGAAACCCATGCCATTCCCACCTAAGCCATCTAAGAAAAAGGATGATGAAGAATTTGAGCACTTTGCTTAAATGATTAGGCCAGTCTTTTTGCATACCCGCTTAACTGATATTTTAAAGATGGCCCCTTATGCAAAGTATATGAAAGACATCATCACCAATAAAAGAAAAATACCTGAAGCTGAAATCTCCACCATGCTTGCTAATTATTCTTTTAAGGATGGAGTACCTAAAAAACTTGGAGATTCTGGAATACCAACTATACCTTGCCCCATCAAAAGAAACTATGTTAAAACTGCTTTGTGTGATTTGGGAGCCGGTGTTAGTGTTATGCCTTTCTCCTTATATAAAAGACTTGATTTGAATAAACTCACACCTACTGAGATATCATTGCAAATGGCTAACAAATCAACAGCCATACCTATTGGTATTTGTGAGGATGTGCCCGTTGTTGTTGCAAATGTTACTATCTTAACGGACTTTGTTATTCTTGAGATGCCCGAGGACGACAACATGTCGATTATCCTTGGTAGACCCTTTTTGAATACCGTAGGGGCTGTTATTGATTGCAATAAAAGCAAAGTCACTTTTCATATCAATGGTAATGAGCACACGGTGCACTTTCCGAAGAAACAATTTCAAGTGAATGGTATAAATGTTATTGAAGAATCTCCGACCATCACTATTGGAAGGTTTCAATTACCTCTTCCTACTGCCAAAAAGAAATACGATATACTTATTGTTGGGATATGCACATCCCCATTGAGGTAACTTAGTGTTTTTACGAAAGTTCTTCGGTTTCATGCTAATCGGAAGTGGATGTTAATAAGAATTGATCAACCTTATTAATGCATCATTTTTTAGAGGTATGACGTCAATGAATCTAGTAAGCACAACTTTCTGCTCCCACCTTTTATTTTCTGTTTTAGTTAGTCAAATAAAAAAATGCCACGTTTATCCTGTTTTTTGTTTTCTCCGTGCAATAAAAAATGACCCAAAAATAAAAATTCTCAGAATGCCCTGAAAATTTAACACATTTTTTTTCCGAATATTTATGAATTTTTGGTGCAAATAACACCTGAGGGGAGTGCACCTGGTGCCCATGATACACCAGGGCGCGCCAGCACCCCCCAGGCGTGCCCTGGTGGGTGGTGGCCCCCACGTAGGCCCCCTCACTTATCTCTTAAGCCCACATTGTCACCTACCTCCAGCAAAAAATCACCACAACCACCATTTTCGTGTTCTTGCTCTCAAACCCGCGGATTTCGATCTCTTTGCTCAGAGCTCCATTTCCGAAACTGTTTGGAGGGATTGCTACTTGGTATGCGACTCCTCCATTGCTCCAATTAGTTTTTGTTTTAGTGGGTCATTTCTAGAGTAATTAGCTACTCTTGGTGCTGCTGTAGATGAGCTTGCATGTTGAATTCTTAGAGTTCTAAGTAGTTTGAATGCTCAATATGGCCTCTATGAATGCTTGGGAGTAGTTGCTAACAATCTTACAAAGTTTTGTTGACAATGACTACTGTTCCTCACTCTTTTCCTCACTCTTTTGCCCTTGTTTTGGACTCTAATTTGCATGATTTGAATGGAACTAACCCGGACTGACGCTGTTTTCAGCAGAATTGCCATGGTGTTGTTTTTGTGCAGAAATAAAAGTTCTCGGAATGGAATGAAACTTTCTGGAGATTTATTTTGGAAAATATAAAAAATACTGGAGCCAGAAACCACCGGAGAGGGGGCCCAGGGTGCGCAGCACCCACCAGGGCGCGCCAGCCCCCTCCAGGCGCGCTCTGGTGGGGGCTGTGCACCTCGGGGCCCCACTTGCCCTATCTCTGCCACTATAAATTCCTAAATTTGGATAAAAAATAGAGGAGAAATAATATCACGTTTCACAAGACGGAGCCGCCGCCACCTCCTGTTCTTCATCGGGAAGCCAGATCTGGAGCCCATTTGGGGCTCCGGAGTGGGGAATCTTTAGTCTTCGTCATCATCAACCTTTCTCCATCGCCAATTCCATGATGCTCCCCACCGGGAGTGAGTAATTCCTTCGTAGGCTTGCTGGTCGGTGAGGAGTTGGATGAGATTCATCATGTAATCGAATTAGTTTTGTTAGGGCTTGATTCCTAGTATCCATTATGTTCTGAGATTGATGTTGCTATGACTTTGCTATGCCTAATGCTTGTCACTAGGGCCTGAGTGCCATGATTTCAGATCAGAATCGTTTATGTTATCACCTCTATATCTATGTTCTTGATCCGATCTTGCCTTGTCATATGCACCTATTACGTGTTATGATCCGTCAACCCCATAGTGACAATATTTGGGATACTTCGCGGTGATGACTGTAGTTTGAGGAGTTCATGTATTCACCATGTGTTAATGCTTTGTTCCGGTTCTCTATTAAAAGGAGGCCTTAATATCCCTTAGTTTCCTTATGGACCCCGCTGCCACGGGAGGGTAGGACAAAAGATGTCATGCAAGTTCTTTTCCATAAGCACGTATGACTATTTACGGAATACATGCCTACACTACATTGATGAACTGGAGCTTGTTCTATATCGCCCTAGGTTATGACTGTTATATGATGAATATCATCCAACGAGTTACCGATCCAGTGCCTACGACCTTTCCACTTATTGCTCTTGCTAAGTTACTACTGCTGTTGCTGCTGCTCCAACTGCTACAAAACTACTGCTAGTACTGTTACTGCTACTGTTCCTATTGCTACTACTATCAAACCTATCATATTACTGTGCTACTGATCACTTTGCTGCAGATATTTATCTCTAGGTGTGGTTGAATTGACAACTCAACAGCTAATACTCTCAAGTATTCTTTGGCTCCCCTTGTGTCGAATCTATAAATTTGGATTGAATACTCTACCCGCGAAAACTAATGCGATCCCCTATACTTGTGGGTTATTAAGAGCATCCTATTTTTAATGGCGTTCTATTGGCAATTTTATACATTAAGTTAGTTTATAGAAATTTAATGGCCATATTTCAAAACTGAAACACATGAACAAGCTAGATGAAGCAAAAATCGCTCGAAAATCATATTTATGTACTACTTGCTTACATATATATGCCACGTGTAATAAATTTGAAGGAGATCCAAACATCTTGAGTGATGGTTTGGACACAAAAGCATTAAGAATGTAGGTTCTAAATTCAATAATAATAATAATAAATTCTATGAATTTTGAAGTACATGAAAATATGCATGATTTCCCGCCATGGGGCCAAGATGTCGTGGTTACTGCTCTCAGACTTGCTTCCGTAACACAAATGGCAGGCATGCATTAAATTTGGATAGAAAATGTAAATATTTGGAAAAACAAACGGTTCCCACATGATTGGCGCCCTATTTCGCGTTTTGAGTTCTGAAAGCCAATTTTCGCGGGCTATTAATCACACGCGGTCATGCATTGGGAACTGTCGGTGATGTTAATTCACACACGGTTATTGAGTAGGAAATCGTGTGCAATCACTGCTGGCGTCGATGAAGATTCCAGCCGCCTATAAATGCTGCCCCTCGAGACGTCATCCCGCCTGCATTCTCTCATCTCTCTATTCCACCCCTCGCACAAAATTCTGCCATGGCGCGGCCGGTCTGTGCACAAGCAAAGGAGGAGGCGCCACCCCGCGAGGACATGGCGAAATGTAGCAACGAGGAGGACCCCTTCGCGCGCCCAGACGAGGTCTCGTCAGACCCCCAACTGAAGATTGGTTTTGGGGCCAGTTTAATCTGGCTTTGTGGAAGGCGCTGCCGCCGGTTGAGAGAGCCAAGCAGGTGGCGTTCAAGAAGGAGTGTGCTGAGGAGCGCGCCAGGAACCTCGCGGCCTAGAATGCCCTTGTGCCGCAAGGGAAAAGGAGGAGCTGGAGCTTTGGCGACGGGCGAGTCGATGAGCGGTCGAGGTGTACGAAGACGGCCGGTACCACGCAATGAAAGCCAAATGCGCCAGGCGACTCACCGCTGCGTGGGCGTGGGCCGATAAGCTCGAGCGTGCCACCGCCAAAGAGCTCAAGTGGGCACCCAGTGAACTGTCCTGCTTGGTCGCGCGCCTCCGCCAGCAAGAGGCTGATTGGCACGTCGAACGCTGCGAGGCGGAGGAGGCGGCGAACTCCCTCCGTGTTGGAAGCCACCGCGCACCAGGGAGCTGATGGCGAGAGGCTACCATTTTACTGCTCCCCGCTCAAGGAGGGGTTATTATTAGCTTACTTTTTATTCATAGTACATATTAGTTAAGTACTATCATCACGTATATGTGATGATATATACTGTATTTGTATCATATCTTCAATGAGCTATTCATAAATTAATATATATTATTAGTTTCACATTTCTATATATCTGTTTTCATACTCCCTCCGTTTCTTTTTTACTTCGCATATAAGATTTGGTCAAAGTCAAACTATACAAAGTTTGACCAAATTTATATCAAAATATATGAACATCTACAATACTAAAACTATATAGTATGAAAATATATTTCGTGGTCCATCTAATAATATTGATTTCATATTGTGAATGTTTATATTTTTTAATATAAAGTTAGTCAAATTTTACAAAGCTTGACTTTGACCAAATTTTATATGCAGACTAAAAAGAAACGGAGGGAGTACTGATTATCTGGCTCTAACTGTTAGCCTTTTACACATATTGAAACATAACAATAGAACATAAATCATTCACACATCGAAACATATCAATATTGTGATTGTTGTCCAGACATTGGGATCGACATCTAAACAGTTCAACAAAATAAAACGCGTCCATGACTAGTTGACTACACCCTATCCTACGGAAGCTCTTGGCTGTGCCTGAACTCGGACATGCATTCGTACATGCAGTTTACACGCTCGCGGTACAGCTGGAGCGCGATCTCGAGCTCCAAGCTGGCTATTTCGTCGGAGATTACCATCTCGAGGATGTGACGGCCATTTTCTTCTACCGCTCCCCGCTGGACACCTGGGCCAAGGAGGCGCTCGAGCCTACCGACGAGCCCGTCAGCATCGAGGGGGCTGCGGACAAGGTGAACGGCATGACCCATGTGAACAGCGCGGCCGGCGTTCGGAGCAAGCACGGTGCGGCCGGGCTCTGGTGCAAGTATGGCGCAGACGGCCGCTACCCATTCCTGGCGAGAAATAGGGCTACTCGCGTGCCTTGGACACAGCTGCAACGTCATGACGGGTGGGATAGCAGGCAAGCGGGGATGGAACCACTCTTGCTCTGCCGCGCGCCGTGCCTCTCGCTTTGCGGCCCTCCATTGGTCTTGTTGTGCGGAGCGCCTTGCCCTCTAAGCGCGGACGCACATGTTTTGCTCTACGGAGCACCACCGATGATCTTCTTGTGCGGCGCGCTACAGCCTCTCGGCGGTGAGGCGGCTATGTTGCTCGATGGCGTTGCCGCGCCCTGCGCCAAGGGTCTGCTCAACCCTTGCGATGACGCGTAGCACAGCGTTGTCCGGCGTGTCGCCGGACACGCCATCGGCCTCAACAGGCCGTTGCGCCTGCACCGGATCGTTTCCGTCGTCGAGGAGGTTGATGGCAGAGGTGGCGCTTGGTCGGGTTGGCATGCTTCGTAGATGGGCTAGGCTGCACTACGTGTGCATCCACGTGTGAACGCGTGCACAGGCTCTTATGCTCAATAGCTTCCGGCGGGAAACCGATGGGGAAGCTTGCGCGGGAACATGCGCGGTTTCGCGCGGGAACATGGCCAAAAGAAACTCCGGTGCGGTGCTGAAGTGTGCACTGGAATACTCGGGCAAAAACGCGGTGATAAGACGTGAGAGAGGAAGAAGAGGTGATGCGCAGTCAGACTGGTAATAACAAGAAAACGTCTGCGATATTGATACGGGCAAACGGCACTTCCGTACGTACCATCGGTAATGATTTCATCAATTGCTGACAATTGTTTGGCAGCAACCGTCTGCCCACAACACACACAATTTGTCCGGATGAATTGTTTCGGTTATTATTGGTCTTCCCACACAATTCTGTTGAATGAACCGATTGCTGCGGATCACACACACCTTCTTACGCTAACCCGTTTGTGTTCTGCTAGACTAGCGCAAACAGTTTATCCAAGTGAACTGTGTGCCGTACTTCGCACACGTACATAGTTTTATTAACTGTTTCTGTTATCTTAGCTAATCCCAAACAGTTCATAAGAATAAACTGTCTGCCGTGGATTGCACACGCAACTACTTTTTGAATCGTATTTGATGGACACGCCATCACACACAGTTCGTGTCATTGGCGACGGAGGTTGAACAATACCGTTTGCGATTGGTGGATCGCACACAGTTTCGTCGAAGGGTCTCTGATTGATGTGTCGCGTTAGCAGCATCCTGTAGTAGTGACCCAGCGGGTCGTCCCGAAAGGCGTGTTTCTCGAACACCTGCATTCTCCTTCAGTCAAAGAAGATCCTTTTACCGAAGAGCCCCCACAAGCAGTTGGGCCTACTAATCCGACTGAAGTTGATACTCTGGATGTAGTAGATCTCGTTCAAGAGATGTTGGTGATCACTCCCGAGTGGACCCAACCTTAATTAGCTTACTTGCTCCAGCAAGAGCTCCCTGAGGATGAAGAAGAAGCCCGACGGATCGTCCGACGATCCAAATCCTTTGAAGTGATGGGAGAGCAGCTATACAAGAAAAGCACTACAGGCGTGGCACAAAAATGCATATCCCCAGAGGAAGGGCTGCATATTTTGCACAAGATTCATTCGGGAACCTGTGGCCATCATGCGTCCTCTCGAACGTTGGTCGTGAATGCATTTCGTGCAGGGTTATACTGGCCCCGAGCCAACGCAGCAGCAAAGGACATGGTCGATCTCTGTGTTGGATGTCAGTTTTACAAGAATCAGACACACAAGCCTGCATCCGCACTCAAGACCATCCCGCTCACCTGGCCGTTTGCCATGTGGGGCCTCGACATGGTCGGCCCCCTGCGTACCAGGTCGAGTGTGTTTACCCATCTGCTGGTTGCAGTGGATAAGTTCACCAAGTGGGTTGAAGCAAAGCCCATCAAAAGCTTGGATGCGGCTACAACCGTCAGTTTCATTTGGCAGATTATCTTCAGATTCGGAGTTCCCCATGATATCATCACTGATAATGGGAAGAATTTCGATTCGGATGAATTCCGTGAGTTCTACTACACTCAGGGTACCCGGATCAATTATGCTTCCGTAGCTCACCCGCGGTCGAACGGACAAGCAAAACGAGCAAATGGGATGATTCTTCAAGGATTGAAACCCCGATTGATGAGGGATCTGGAAATCGCTGCCGGCACTTGGGTTGAGGAACTACCGTCTGTCCTCTGGGGTTATTCGGACGAATCCGAATCGTTCAACCAAGCGCACTCCCTTCTTTATGGTATATGGGTCCGAAGCGGTTCTGCCGAGTGATGTTCACCACAATGCTCCCCGAGTGGAACTCTATAATGAAGACGAAGCAGAAGTAGCACGCCAGGACGGTCTGGACCTCTTGGAGGAAGAGAGAGAGTTAGCCTTGATCAGGTCGACGCTATATCAGCAAGACTTGAGACGCCTTTATGACAGACAAGTCAGAGGGTGCGCTTTTCAAGAGGGCGACCTTGTTCTCCGATTCGATCAGCAGAAGCCACACAAATTAGCGCCTTCGTGGCAAGGGCCTTTCGCAATCTCCAAAGTCCTGAACAATGGAGCCTACTGGTTGTATAACTTCAAAATCGATGCGGAAGAGCCCCGGGCGTGGAACACGGACCTGCTCCGTAAGTTCTACACTTAGTATAAAAACACTCTGTCATTCCTGTAATGAACTTCCGAGTGAATTCTATGAATAAAAGTCTTTACTTTCCATACTCTTTGTCGAAACTTTTTTACTTTCGTTTGTTTTCCTCGTCCCCAGTGGGTGGCGTGGATAAACTGAGCTGCGAACCTGATTTCTACTAAGTTACAAACTACTCCGAGTGAGAACATGTTCACACTCGGGGGCTTAGCTGCGAACCTGATTTCACCTAAGTTAAAATCTACTCCGAGTAAGGACATCGTCCACACTCAGGGGCTTAGCTGGGAACCTGATTTCGTCTAAGTTAAAATATACTACGAGTGAGGACATCGTCCACACTCGGGTGCTTAGCTGCGAACCTGATTTCGCTTAAGTTAAAAATCTACTCCGAGTGAGGACGTTGTCCACACTCGGGGGCTTACCTGCGAACTTGATTTCGCCTAAGTTAAAATCTGCTCCGAGTGAGGATATCATCCACACTCGGGGGCTTAGCTGCGAACCTGATTTCGCCTAAGTCAAAATATACTCCGAGTGGGGACATCGTCCACACCCGGGTGCTTAGCTGCGAACCTGATTTTGCCTAAGTTAAAAATCTACTCCGAGTGAGGACATCGTCCACACTCGGGGGCTTAGCTGCGAACCTGATTTCTCCTAAGTCAAAAATCTACTCTAAGTGAGGACATCGTCCACACTCGGGGGCTTAGCTGCAAACCTGATTTCGCCTAAGTCAAAAATCTACCCTGCGAACCTGATTTCGCCTAAGTTAAAAATTACAATGAGTGAGGACATCGTCCGCACTCGGGGGCTTAGTCGCGAACCTGATTTCGCCTAAGTTAAAAATCTACTCCGAGTGAGGACATCGTCCATGCTCAGGGGCTTAGTCGCGAACCTGACTTCGCCTAAATTAGAATCTGCTCCGAGTGAGGATATCGTCCACACTCGGGAGCTTAGCTGTGAACTTGATTTCGCCTAAGTTAAAAATTAAGACGAGTGTGGACAGCATCCACACTCGGGAAAAATCGGGCCAAATGCTCAAAACAGTCAAATAAAGGCATTCAAATGTCATGCAGCTCGAAGAAAAAGTGCAGATAGTTGTGGCCGCCAAGTCACGCCGAATATGCGGGTACAGAAATCACTCGGCATACCGAGGCAAATATCATTTAAAGGTTTTTATCTGAGGTTCACTCGGCTGCTGTCGGGGATGCTGCGTCGGTGAAGTTGTCGAGGTCGATAACCTCTGCAATCCAAGTGACCGCCGGCAGGAAGGTCTCCATGCAGTCTTTGATCTTGGCGTTCTTTCTGTTGACGACCCTCAGCGACTTCAACTTCTCCTCGTCTACGCTCTTGCAATGCACACGGGTGAGTGAGAAAGCAATGTCTGTGCCAGCGCGGGCTGCAGATTTCTTCCATGATTGCACTCGGCATGGCATGTCTCCCAGATGGTTGATGAGGGCATCCAAGTCACTCGGGGACTCCTCTTCGGGGGTGACTTCCTTGTCAATCTCCTTGGCTGCTTCGCGTAAACGGTTGAGGAAGATAGCCACCTCTGCAGTGCGCTTGTCGAGTCGAAGCAGTGCAAGAGCCGAGCTATCACGAAGAAGACCCGCACTCGGATCCAGCTCCTTCTCGATTTTGGAGGTTTCCTCTTCGGCGTCCAAGCATAGATCTGACGAACACTTGGAAAAAGGGAGTTTGCGGGGGAGGAGAGTTAAAGTGAAAAGATTTCAAACTTGGTCGAGCCGAATAAGCACCTTTGAGCCTGTCATTCATCTCACTGCAATAGTCCTCAATGAGCTTCTCCAGCACCAGCTTTTTGGATGCGACTTGCTTTAGCTTCGCCTCGGCCTCGACAGCCTCAGCAGTGCTCCTCTTGGTGACATCCTCCAGTGCTTTCTTCTCCTCCCCCCACTTCTCGAAGGACTTCAGTTTGTCCTCAACTTCCTTCATTTTCCGACTGGCCTCCTTCTGGGCAGATGCCAGTTCGCGGTCTTTCTTCTCTAGGGCCTCCTTGATGGTCCCTATAGAAATGGAAGCCCAGAGTCTCTTAGTAAGTTGAAGATTCTCTCTACGTACATCTGATGAAGTAATTTCAGTCAGACAGGGAAAAAGGTTCAAGTTCAAAGTACTCGGTCAAGATTCGATAACCTCCGAGTGATCGCTTTTCTTGCTCGAGACGAGTACTATTGGTCTTCTCAGCTTCGAGACTGTGATGCAAGTCATGTACCTCCTTCTCAAGGGTGTTGTAACGAGTCCCGAGCTCGCACACGCTCTGCCGACAAGAAACAAGGAAACATCAGTGGTAACAATCAAGTATGAGGTTAAAGTTCAATATCATTCGGACTGTGATGCAAGTCATGTACCTCCTTCTCAAGGGTGTTGTAGCGAGTCCCGAGCTCACACACGCCCTGTCGGCAAGAAACAAGGAAAAATCAGTGATAACAGTCAAACATCAAGACAAATAGCATTCGTATTTTGAGACTGTTGCCGACTGCTTCAGTCGACGGGAGCCTTGGGGACTACACCCAGTGGGTGCGCTCAGTGCGCCCCCACCGGAGAACTACAGGTTCTACACCCCGACGGTCAACGTTGAGAGGCTCTGGTCCATGTGGGTGCGCTCAGCGCGCCCCCACCGGAGAACTACATGTTCTACACCCCGACGGTCAATGTCGAGAGGCTCTGGTCCATGGACCATCACCACATCCTCTTTGACAAGTATCTCATCATTCGGATCCTACTATATTCGGATTTTGAGACTGTCGCCGACTGCTTCAGTCGACGGCAGCCTCGGGGACTACACCCAGTGGGTGCGCTTAGCGCGCCCCCACTAGAGAACTACAGGTTCTACACCCTGACGGTCAACGTCGACAGGCTCTGGTCCATGGACCATCACCGAATCCTCTTCGACAAGTATCTCATTGATATGTCTTCAACGTATCTATAATTTTTGCTTGTTCCATGCTATTATATTATCATTCTTGGATCTTTTACAATCATTTTATAGAAACTTTATATCATTTTTTGGGACTAACCTATTGACAAAGTGCCAAGTGCCAGTTGTTGTTTTTTGCTTCACGGAATATCAGTACCAAACGGAGTCCAATCGCGACGAAACTTTTTGGAGAATTTTTTTGGACCAGAAGAAGGCCAGTGGGCGAAAGAAGTAACCAGGAGGGAGCCCAGGCCGCCCACAATCCATCAGGGCGCGCCACGGGCCCCAGGCGCGCCCTGATGGGTTGTGGCCGCCTTGGGAGTCCCCTCCACAGCCTTCGAGCTCTATAAATACCCAAATTTTCCAGAAACCCTAGTGGAGTCGACAAAAAATACATCCAACCGCCACAAGTTCCAGAACCGCGAGATCCAATCTAACACCATCACGGAGGGGTTCATCATCCTCATTGGTGCCTCTTCGATGATGCGTGAGTAGTCCACCTTAGACCTACGGGTCCGTAGGCACTAGCTAGATGGCTTTATCTCTCTCTCTCTTTTGATTCTCAATACAATGGTCTCTTGGAGATCTATTTGATGTAATGGCTTTTTGCGATGTGTTTGTTGGGATCCGATGAATTTTGAGTTCATGATCAATTTCTATCCATGAATATTATTTGAGTCTTCTTTGATCTCTTATATGCATGATTACTTATAGCCTTTTATTTATTCTTCGAATCTTTGGTTTAGGTAGGCTTTGTGATGGGTTCGATCTTGCAGTGTCCTCTCCTAGTGACAGAAGGGGCAGCGAGGCACGCATGTATCGTTGCTATTAAGGATAAAAAGATGGGGTCTATTCCTACATGAATAGATCTTTTCTACATCATGTCATCGTTCTTATTGCATTACTCCGTTTTTCCATGAACTTAATACACTAGATGCATGCTGATAGTGGTCGATGTGTGGAGTAATAGTAGTAGATGCAGAATCGTTTTGGTCTACTAATCTTGGACGTGATGCCTATATAATGATCATCGCCTTGGATATCGTCGTGATTATTTGATCTTCTATCAATTGCCCAACAGTAATTTGTTCACCCACCGTGTGCTATACTCATGAGAGAAGCCACTAGTGAAACCTATGGCCCCCGGTTATACTTTTCCAACATATTGCTTTCCAATCTATCTTTTTGCCTCTTTTGTTTTCAGATCTATTGTTCTAAAAAAACCAAAAATACCTTGCTGCACTTTTTATTTGCCTCTTTTATTTTGTGCTCTTGCAAGATCTATGTATCCAATCTATCACAACCTAATCTATCTTTTTACCATGGAGAGATTGACAACCTCTCTTTCGCGTCTTGCAAGTATTTGTTCTTTGTGTGCAGGTGTTCTTTACATTGTGTTGCATGATCCTCCTACTGGTTCGATACCTTGGTTTCATAACTGAGGGAAATACTTACTGTCGTTGTGCTGCATCATCCCTTCCTCTTTGGGGAAATACCGACTCAGTCTCAAGCCACGTCAAAGGAATTTCTGGCGCCATTGCCGGGTAGGAAGCAGTCTCTTCAACGTGCCAATCTATGGCGCGTAGACATCATCAACATCTATCAGGTTCCTAATCACAAATCTCATCTCCTTGTAATTACATTATTTGCCATTTGCCTCTCGTTTTCCTTTCCCCCACTTCACCAAATTTGCCATTTTATTCGCCCTCTTTTTCGTTCACCTTTTTCTTGCCGGATCTCTTTTTGTTTGCTTGTTTGCTATCTTTGCTTCTGTTGCCATGTGCCTTCTATTTGCTTGCATCTTCGCTTGCTAAAAATCTATTGACATGGATCCTCATCCACTTGCTAATCTTTTCAAAAGACCAAATTATGATGAACCAATTGCTAGTGAGTTGAGTGCACTTGATTATCTCCATGAAGTTTTGTTTGAAAATCATGAATCTGAAAATTTTGATGAAGTGTTGAAAGAAGAAATTTATAAGTTGATTCATGATAGCTCCTTGATTGAAGAGCATGATTGCAATGTTGCTAGTATGAATTCTCTAAATATCCATGATGCTAATGATATGCAAAGCCACAAGCTTGGGGATGCTATGTTTGATGAAGATGATATTTTTAGTCCCCCAAGTTTTGATGAGCAAATTTATTATGATTGCATGCCTCCTATTTATGATGATGGTGATGACACGATGCTATAATGAGTAATGGTAACCATGAAACTTATCATCATGGTTTTAATTTGCAATGTGGTTATGTCAATCAAGTTTCTCATGATAGTTATTTTTTTAAGTTTGCTCCCACTACCATGGATGATAAGGAATTTGCTTATGTGGAGAGTAATGAAAATTCTATGCTTGTGCATCATGAAAAGAATAATTTATGTGATAGTTATATTGTTGAATTCCTTCATGATGCTACTGAAATTTATTATGAGGGAGGAACATATGCTTATAGGAGTTGCAATAATATCAAGTTTCCTCTCTATGTGTTCAAAGTTTTGAAGTTATGCTTGTTTTGCCTTCCTATGCTAGTTGATTCTTGTTCCCATAAATTGTTTGCTCACAAAATCCCTATGCATAGGAAGTGGTTTAGAATTCGATGTGTTTTTCATGAGATAAATGATTCTCTCTTGCATATTTCAATTACTACTTTTTATGTGAGCATCATTGAAATCATTATGCCTAGCTAGGGGCGTAAAAACGATAGCGCTTGTTGGGAGGCAACCCAATGAATAAATTTATTTTCATCTTTATCTTTCTGTTTTTGAGTGTTAACACAATTATGCCTTTGTTATGACTGTGTTTTTATGTTTTATTTAGTGTTTGTGCCAAGTAAAGCCTTTAGGATGATTCATAAGAAGAGTAGAAACAATGCTGAATCTGAAACAGAAACTTTGCCTCCAGTGCACGAATTTTCATTTTTTACTGGAGCGTGATAATGATCTGAAAGGTTAACCCAGTGTTGCTATACAAATTCTTTACGTTGTCCTAAGTTTTCATAATTTTTATAGTTACATAAGTATGGTTAGAGTACAGATTACTACAGACTGTTCTGTTTGAGACAGATTCTGTTTTCGTTGCATTGTGTGCTTGTCTTGATGAATCTATGGTTTGTATTGAAGGGTATAAGCCATGGTGAAGTTGAAATACAGTAGGTATACTGCAATAATAAAATTTTAATGGGTTTGCAACAGTACTTAAAGTGGTGATTTGCTTTATTATACTAACGGATCTCAAGAAGGTTTTGTTGAGTTTTGTGTGATTGAAGTTTTCTAGTTTTGGGTGAGATCACGATGGATGAAGGAATAAGGAGTGAAAAGAGCCTAAGCTTGGGGATGCTACAACACCCCCAAGATAATATCCAAGGAGAAACAAGCAACTAAACTTGGGGATGCCCGGAGTGGCATCCCCTCTTTCTTCTAACGACTATCGGTATTTTACTTGGAGCTATATTTTTATTCGTCACATATCATGAGTTTTGCTTGGAGCGTCTTGTATTATTTGAGTCTTTGCTTGCTTTGCTTTTTAGTTTGTCACAAGTATCCTTGCTGGACACACCTATTTGAGAGAGCCAAAATCATGCTATGATTTGTTAGAATTGCTCTTTCTGCTTCACTCAAAAATTTTGAGCTACGGAATTCCTCTAGTGCTTCACTTATATCTTTTTGAGCACGGTGTGCTTTACTTTTTTTAGAAATACTCTTATGCTTCTCTTAGATTAATTTGAGAGTTAGTAACTTTTGAAGAAATTCTCTCATGCTTCACTTATATTATTTTGAGAAATGAAACTCCTATGCTCATGTTCTTCACTTAAGTTCGTTTGAGCTTATCAAAAGCAATGGCAATATATGAAACTAGTCCCAAAGTGATAGATATTCAAGGGGGTATAATAAAAACTTTCATGAAGATCATTGGAAAAAATAAACTTGATTCCTTGTAATAGTTTTGAGACATGATGATAGTGATATGTGAGTCATATTGGTGAGTAATTATGCTTTAGTAAGAATATTGGTGTTAAGGTTTGTGATTCCCTATGCAAGTATGAAAGTTAATAGTTATGCAATGCAATTACATCCTACTTATGGTGCATTATTCGGTGTCAGTTATGCTCAATGCCCGTTTATGTGAATTTCGTTTCTTGGTTGGTTGCTTCTCAATCTATTTGCTAGCCTCCACTTGTACTAAGTAGAAATACTACTTGTGCATCAAAAATCCTTAAACCAAGGTTTTGCCTTATGAGTCCACCATACCAACCTATATGTGGTATTTCAATGCCGTTCTAAGCAAATTTGTATGTGCCATCTCTAATTTCAAAATGAATTTCTGGCACCTCTACAAATCCCTACTTCCCTCTGCGAAGGGACTATCTATTTACTTTATGCAATTTTTATTTTTTTGAGTCTCCATCTTCTCTTATAAAGCACCAACTAGGGGGCACTATGATCATACTTGTGCATTGGGTGTAGTTAATATTTGAGTGTGTTTCATGAATGGATCAACGATTGAGCATGATGGGCTAGGGATAACTTTCTTTAGTGTTGATATTTTGAAAGACATAGTTGCTTGTGAGCATGCTTGAGTATTAAAGTCTTTATGTCAAAACTAGACTATTGCTTTGAACTATCTAGAAGTCCAAATGTCCATGCTACAAAAGAAAAGAATATGTGATGAACATGCTAGGCAGCATTCCACATCAAAAATTCTGTTTTTATCATTTACCTACTCGAGGACGAGTAGGAATTAAGCTTGGGGATGCTGATACGTCTCCAGTGTATCTATAATTTTTGCTTGTCCCATGCTGTTATATTATCATTCTTGGATGTTTTACAATCATTTTATAGAAACTTTATATCATTTTTTGGGACTAACCTATTGACAAAGTGCCAGTTGATGTTTTTTGCTTGTTTTTTACTTCACATAATATCAGTACCAAACGGAGTCCAATCGCGACGAAACTTTTTGGACCAGAAGAAGGCCAGTGGGCCAAAGAAGTAACTAGGAGGGACCCCAGTCCGCCCACAACCCACCAGGGCGTGCCAGGGGCCCCAGGCGTGCCCTGATGGGTTATGGCCGCCTTGGGAGTCCCCTCCACCGTCTCTGAGCTCTATAAATACCCAAATATTGCAGAAACCCTAGTGGAGTCGATGAAAAATACATCCAGCTGCCGCAAGTTCCAGAACTGCGAGATCCAATCTAACACCATCACGGAGGGGTTCATCATCCTCATTGGTGCCTCTCTGATGATGCGTGAGTAGTCCACCATAGACCTACGGGTCCGTAGGCAGTAGCTAGATGGCTTTCTCTCTCTCTTTTGATTCTCAATACAATGGTCTCTTGGAGATCTATTTGATGTAACGGCTTTTTGCGGTGTGTTTGTTGGGATCCAATGAATTTTGAGTTCATGATCATTTTCTATCCATGAATATTATTTGAGTCTTCTTTGATCTCTTATATGCATGATTACTTATAGCCTCGTATTTCTTCTTTGAATCTTTGTTTAGTTAGGCCAACTAGATCGATTTTTCTTGCCATGGGAAGAGGTGCTTTGTGATGGGTTCGATCTTGCAGTGTCCTCTCCTAGTGACAGAAGGGGCAGCGAGGCACGCATGTATCGTCGCTATTAAGGATAACAAGATGGGGTCTATTCTTACATGAATATATCTTGTCTACATCATGTCACCGTTCTTATTGCATTACTCCGTTTTTCCATGAACTTAATACACTAGATGCATGCTGGATAGCGGTCGATGTGTGGAGTAATAGTAGTAGATGCAGAATCGTTTCGGTCTACTAATCTTGGACGTGATGCCTATATAATGATCATCGCCTTGGATATCGTCATGATTATTTGATCTTCTATCAATTGCCCAACAGTAGTTTGTTCACCCACCGTGTGCTATACTCATGAGAGAAGCCACTAGTGAAACCTATGGCCCCCGGTTATACTTTTCCAACATATTGCTTTCCGATCTATCTTTTTGCCTCTTTTGTTTTCAGATCTATTATTCTAAAAAAACCAAAAATACCTTGGTGCACTTTTTATTTGCCTCTTTTATTTTGTGCTCTTGCGAGATCTATCTATCCAATCTATCACAACCTAATCTATCTTTTTACCGTGGAGAGATTGACAACCTCTCTTTCGCGTCGGGTTGCAAGTATTTGTTCTTTGTGTGCAGGTTTTATTTACATAGTGTTGCGTGATCCTCCTACAGGTTCGATACCATGGTTTCATAACTGAGGGAAATACTTACCGTCGCTGTGCTGCATCATCCCTTCCTCTTTGGGGAAATACCGACGCAGTCTTAAGCCACGTCACTCATCATTCAGAATGTGCTGCTAGCATTGAAATCATTCGGATTTTGAGACTACTGCCGACTGCTTCAGTCGGCGGCAGCCTCGGGGACCACACCCAGTGGGTGCGCTCAGCGCGCCCCCACTGGAGAACTACAGATTCTACACCCCGACGGTCAACGTCGAGAGGCTCTGGTCCATGGACCATCACCGCATTCTCTTCGACAAGTATCTCATCATTCGAAATGTAATGTCAGCATTGAAATCATTCAGATTCTCAGACTACCGCTGACTGCTTCAGTCGATGGCAGTCTCGGGGACTACACCCAGTGGGTGCGCTCAGCGCGCTCCCACTTGAAAACTACGGGTTATACGCCCCAACGATCAACGTCGAGAGGCTCTGGTCCATGGACCATCACTGCATCCTCTTCGACAAGTATGTCTATAAGATATCCTACGAACAAAACTCGGATTCTCAGACTTCCGTCGACTGCTTCAGTCGACGGAAGTCTCGGGGACTCCACCCAGTGGGTGCGCTCAGAGCGCCCCCACAAACACCTAGTGGGTTTGCCCCTGACACAAACCCACTCGGGACTCCAAAAACATCTACAACACCAAAATTCTGTCTATAGAAGGTACTTACAAGAGTACTTACTCGGACGTACTTCTCCAAAGCCTTGCTGGCGTCGCGTGCCTCCTTCGGCTTGTCGTTCATCAGCCTTAGTTGGATCAGCGCCTCCATACTTCCCCCCACCTGGTCCTCCGGGACGCGCTGTAGTCTGATGGCGCTGGTCGCAGGAGGAGTTGGCAGAGGCATTCCGAGTGCTGATCTGGCCCCTAAAGAAGTTCCCCGAGCTGGTCCTGGTACCTGAGCAGGCGAGACATCTTGCATCACGACATCCACATCGATGGTAAGATTCGGTGGGGCAACCCGGTCGTCCACATCGATCTCAATCACTTCACGTGGTTTCGCAAATATTTGAAGATCATTTGGGAATAAGTCCAAAGAGGAAATGAAGAGTTCAAAGATCATATATGATCAAAATCAAGTGTTACCTTTTGACGTTGCGGGATCAACTTCGCCCTTGTCCTTCTCTAGCGAAGCAGTCGATGTGTCAGCCCTGCAGAAGAATCACTCGGAATGTTACTTCATTCGGTAAGTCATTTGAGGTGACAGTCGGTACGAAGATAATTACGCAGAATTCACCGGCACGTTCATTTTGGTCTTGGGCAGAACCGCCTTCCGAGGTTTGCTGGAAGTGACTTTGGCTCCTTGGCACCCTTCTCTAGGGATAGAGCGGGCTCGGCACGCCCACGCTTTAAAGTCCGAGTGGGAGGAATAGCTGCGAAGGACTTGGCGGTACCCGGCCCTCCTGTGTTGCCTCCACAGACCCCAGGGTCCTGGCGCGCCTTCATGCAGGGCTCGGGAAGGATCTCCTCCAAAGGACAAGACTCTGCCTCGTCTCCTTGTTCCGACTCATTATCGTCTCCTCCGCCTTCGCTGTCTTCCACATAGTCAGCCTCGCCATCCGAGTCGTCATGACGCGCGTTGTCGCTCGCCACGTCAGTAGGGGCATGGTTACCGGCGGGAATCAAGCTCACCATGTCTGTGAAGGCCTGTCAAAATAAAGGTTACATCAGTCAAGATTTGATAAATGAAAGTCACATCACTCGGAAATAAAAGTGGCACTCGGGATTTACCTCGTTCGCCAGATTCTCAATCGAGTACGGAGGCACACGTCTCGTGCCCCTGGGGTTGTCTTGAACTGGGATGATGGCCTTAAGCTTGTTCGCCACGGCCTCTTCGCTGAGCTCCTCCGGGTGCATAGGCGTAGGGTCACTCGGACCCGAGTACTGCCACATAGGGTCGGCTCTAGCGTGCAATGGCTGAATTCTTCTTTGGAAGAAGACCTCCAGTAGGTCCAGACCGTTGATACCCTGGTTCACGAGGGCTACCAGCGCAATCACAAGGATGTCTACGTCTACCTTCTCCTCCTTGGACACGGTCAACTTGGGGAGTTGCAGAATGCGTTCGGCCGAGTACGCTGGGAGACCCGACTGATCCTCACCGACTGGGATGTCCTCATAGTAGAACCAAGTCGACTGCCAACCCTTAACTGTGTCCGGGAAAGTCATCGAAGGGAAACTACCTTTACCCCTCAATTGGATGCCTAATCCCCCACACAGCTGAATGTTCGTCTTCTCCTCAGTCAAAGCAGTTTTCTTCACATTCATCACTCGGCATGTGAACACGTGTTTGAATAAACCCCAGTGAGGGTTGCAACCAAGGAAGTTCTCACAGAGAGAAACAAAAGCAGCCAGATAGGTGATGGAATTGGGAGGGGAGATGGTGGAGTTGGGCCCCAAAAAAATCCAAGAACTCACGGAAGAAAGGGTGAGGGGGCAAAGAAAAACCTCGGTTGAGGTGAGTTGTGAGGAGAACCCTCTCATTCCCTCGCGGCGCGAGCTCGACCCCCCCCCTTCTTCGGCAGCCTCCAGCTTCCGGTGACCAGGAGACCCTGGCTCTCCAGGTCCTTCAACCGGTTGGCTGTGGTCTGATACGTCCATTTTGCATCCTGCTTTTACATTGATATTTATTGCATTATGGGCTGTTATTACATATTATGGTACAATACTTATGCCTTTTCTCTCTTATTTTACAAGGTTTACATGAAGAGGGAGAATGTCGGCCGCTGGAATTCTGGACTGGAAAAGGAGCAAATATGAGAGACCTATTCTGCACAACTCCAAAAGTCCTGAAAAGTTACAGAGAATTATTTTGGAATATATAAAAATTATTGGGCGAAAGAAATACCAGAGGGGACCCACCAGGAGGCCACAAGCCTGGGGGGCGCGCCCTACCCCCCAGGGCGTGCCCCTGTGGCTTGTGGGCCCCCTGGCAGCCCTCCGGTGCCCATCTTCTGCTATATGGAGGGGTTTGACCTGGAAAAAAAATCAGAAGAGAGCTTTCGGGACGAAGCGCCGCCGTCTCGAGGCGGAACTTGGGCAGAACCAATCTAGGGCTCCGGCGGAGCTGTTCTGCCGGGGAAACTTCCCTCCCGGAGGGGGAAATCGAAGCCATCGTCATCACTAGCGATCCTCTCATCGAGAGGGGGTCAATCTCCATCAACATCTTCACCAGCACCGTCTCCTCTCCAAACCCTAGTTCATCTCTTGTATCCGATCTTTGTCTCAAAACCTCATATTGGTACCTGTGGGCTGCTAGTAGTGTTGATTACTCTTTGTAGTTGATGCTAGTTGGTTTACTTGGTGGAAGATCATATGTTCAGATCCTTAGTGATAATTAATACTCCTCTGATTATGAACATGAATATGCTTTGTGAGTAGTTACGTTTGTTCCTGAACACATGGGATAAGTCTAATCATGTGAATTTGGTATGCATTCGATATTTTGATAAGATGTATGTTGTCTCTCCGCTAGTGGTGTTATGTGAACATCGACTACATGACACTTCACCATTAATTGGACCTAGGGGAAGGCATTGGGAAGTAATAAGTAGATGATGGGTTGCTAGAGTGACAGAAGCTTAAACCCTAGTTTATGCGTTGCTTCGTAAGGGGCTGATTTGGATCCATATGTTTCATGCTATGGTTAGATTTATCTTAATTCTTCTTTTGTAGTTGCGGATGCTTGTGAGAGAGGTTAATCATAAGTGGGAGGCTTGTCCAAGTAAGGGCAGCACCCACCCACCGGTCCACCCACATATCAAATTATCAAAGTAACGAACGCGAATCATATGAGCATGATGAAAACTAGCTTGACAGAAATTCCCATGTGTCCTCGGGAGCGCTTTGCTTTATATAAGAGTTTATCCAGGCTTGTCCTTTGCTACAAAAAGGATTGGGCCACCTTGCTGCACCTATGCTACATTTGTTACTTGCTATCCGTTACGAATTATCTTATCACAAAACTATCTGTTACCGATAATTTAAGTGCTTGCAGAGAATACCTTACTGAAAACCGCTTGTCATTTCCTTCTGCTCCTCGTTGGGTTCGACACTCTTACTTATCGAAAGGACTACGATAGATCCCCTATACTTGTGGGTTATCAAGACTCTTTTCTGGCGCCGTTGCCGGGGAGGATACATAGCAAGTCAAGACATCAAGCCTACCAAGTACCCATCACAAACTCATCTCTTGCATTTACATTATTTGCCATTTGCCTCTCGTTTTCCTCTCCCCCACTTCTAAAACGATTTTCAGAAAAAACCAAAAAGATTTGCCTTTTTATTCGCCCTTTTTCCGTTCGTCTTTTCATTTGCTTTTTGTTTGCTTGTGTGCTAGATTGCTTGCTTTTTCACGATTACTCAAGAGAATACCAAGTTGTGTGACTTCTCCAATACTAATAATAATGATTTTATTAGTACTCCGATTGCTCCCGCCACTAGTGTGGAATCTTATGAAATTAATGCCGCATTGCTTAATCTTGTTACGAAAGAACAATTTTCCGGCCTTCCTAGTGAAGATGCCACATCCCATCTAAATACTTTCGTTGAGTTGTGTGATATGCAAAAGAAGAAATATGTGGATAATGATATTGTTAAATTGAAGCTATTTCCGTTCTCACTATGAGATCGTGCTAAAACTTGGTTTTCATCTTTGCCTAAAAATAGTATTGATTCATGGAATAAGTGTAAAGATGCTTTTATTTCCAAGTACTTTCCGCCTGCTAAGATCATCTCCCTTAGGAACGATATAATGAATTTTAAGCAACTTGATCATGAGCATGTTGCACAATCTTGGGAGAGGATGAAATTAATGATTAGAAATTGCCCCGCACATGGTTTGAGTTTATGGATGATTATACAAATTTTTTATGCGGGATTGAATTTTGCATCTAGAAATCTTTTAGATTCCGCCGCGGGTGGTACTTTTATGGAAATCACATTAGGAGAAGCTACTAAACTCCTAGATAATATTATGGAAAATTACTCTCAATGGCATACCGAAAGATCTCCTACTAGTAAAAAAGTGCATGCTATTGAAGAAATAAATACTTTGAGTGAAAAGATGGATGAATTAATGAAATTGTTTGCTACTAAGAGTGCTCATATTGATCCTAATGATATGCCTTTGTCTTCCTTGATTGGGAATAATAATGAATCTATGGATGTGAATTTTGTTGGTAGGAACAATTTTGGTAATAACGCGTATAGAGGTAATTTCAACCCTAGGCCGTTTCCTAGTAATTCCTCTAATAACTATGGTAATTCCTACAAAAATACTTATGGAAATTATAATAAGATGCCCTCTGATCTTGAGAATAATATTAAAGAATTTATTAGTTCGCAAATGGTTTTCAATGCTTCGATTGAAGAAAAATTGCTCACAATTGATGATTTGGCTAGGAACGTTGATAGAATTTCGCTTGAGATTGATTCTTGGAAAATTAGATCTACTCCACCCAAGCGTGATATTAATGAGTCTTTAAAAGCTATGAGAACTTCTATTGATGAGTGTAGGGAAAGAACCGCTAGAATGCGTGCTAAGCGTGAATGGCTTGAAAAAGTGTGTTCTCGTGATAATAATGATGAAGATCTTAAAGTGATTGATGTGACTCATATTGAATCTTTGTTTTCTAATACAAATCTTGATAAATATGGGACTGGAGATAAATCAACTTTAGTTAAAAGCCGTCCCAATGATTCAGAGTTTATAGATCTTAATGCTAAGATTGATAAAAGTGGGATTGAAGAGGTCAAAACTTTAAATAGCAATGAACCCACTCTTTTGGATTTCAAGGACTTTAATTATGATAGTTGTTCTTTGATTAATTGTATTTCCTTGTTCCAATCCATGTTGAATTCTCTGCATGCTTATAATCAAAATAAAGCTTTTACTAAACATATCGTTGATGCTATGATGAAATCTTTTGAAGAAAAACTTGAGTTGGAAGTTTCTATACCTAGAAAACTTTATGATGAGTGGGAACCTACTATTAATATTAAAATTAAAGATTATGAGTGCCATGGTTTGTGTGATTTGGGTGCTAGCGTTTCCACGATTCTGAAAACTTTATGTGATGTGCTAGGTTTCCATGAAGTTGATGATTGCTCTTTAAATTTGCATCTAGCGGATTCCACTATTAAGAAACCTATGGGAAGGATTAATGATGTTCTTATTGTTGCAAATAGGAATTATGTGCCCGTAGATTTCATTGTTCTTGATATAGATTGCAACCCTACATGTCCTATTATTCTTGGTAGACCTTTCCTTAGAACGATCGGTGCAATTATTGATATGAAAGAAGGAAACATTAGATTCCAATTTCCGTTAAGGAAAGGCATGGAACAATTTCCTAGAAATAAAATTAAATTACCTTATGAATCTATTATGAGAGCTACTTATGGATTGCATACCAAAGATGACAATACCTAGATCTATTGCGTTATGCCTAGCTAGGGGCGTTAAACAATAGCGCTTGTTGGGAGGCAACCCAATTTTATTTTATGTTTTTTGTTTGTGTTTCTGTTTTTGAGTGATTTACACATTATTACCTCCGTATTAATTGTGTTTTAGTGTTTTAATTAGTGTTTGAGCCAAGTAAGACCTTTGGGATGGTCTACGGTGATTGTTGATTTGATTTTGCTAAAAAACAGAAACTTTTGTGCTCAGTCTAGGAATTTTATGAATTCACCAGAGCGTCGAATGAGTCTGAAATTTTTACACGCGATTGATATACAAATTTCCAATATTGTCCTAATTTGTCAGAATTTTTGGAGTTACAGAAGTATTCAAAGTTTACAGATTGCTACAGACTGTTCTGTTTTTGACAGATTCTGTTTTCTTTGTGTTGTTTGCTTATTTTGATGTATCTATGGGTTGTTTCGGGGGGTATGAACCATGGAGAAGTTGGAATACAGTATATATGACACCAATTTAAATAAAGAATGAGTTCACAACAGTACCTAAAGTGGTGATTTATTTTTCTTATACTAGCGGATCTCACGAGTTTTCTATTGAGTTTTGTGTTGTGAAGTTTTCAAGTTTTGGGTAAAGATTTGATGGACTATGAAATAAGGAGTGGCAAGAGCCTAATCTTGGGGATGACCAAGGCACCCCAAGACATATTCAAGGATACCAAAGAGCCTAAGCTTGGGGATGCCCCGGAAGGCATCCCCTCTTTCATCTTCAATCCATCGGTAAATTTACTTGAGGCTATATTTTTATTCACCACATGATATGTGTTTTGCTTGGAGCGTCTTGTATGATATGAGTCTTTACTTTTTAGTTTGCCACAATCATCCTAGCTGCACACATCTTTTGAGAGGGACACGCATGAATCATGAATTTATTAGAATACTCTATGTGCTTCACTTATATCTTTTGAGCTAGGCAATTTTGCTCTAGTGCTTCACTTATATCTTTTTAGAGCACGGTGGTGTTTTATTTTATAGAAATAATTGAACTCTCATACCTCACTTATATTATTTTGAGAGTCTTTAAACAGCATGGTAATTGGTTTAGGTTATGAATTTAGTCCTAATATAATGGGCATCCAAGAGGGATATAATAAAACTTTCATATAAAGTGCATTGAATACTATGAGAAGTTTGATTCCTTGCATATAATTTTGAGATATAAAGATGGTTATATGAGAGTCATGCTAGTGAGTAATTGTGGATTGGTAGAAATACTTGTGTTAAAAGTTTGTGATTCCCATAGCATGCACGTATGGTGAACCGTTATGTAACGAAGTCGGAGCATGATTTGTTATTGATTGTCATCCTTTGTGTGAGGGTCAGGAGCGCGTGATGGTTAACTCCTACCAGCCTCTCCCCTAGGAGCATGCGTCTAATACTTTGCTTCGATAACTAATAGACTTTTGCAATAAGTATGTGAGTTCTTTATGACTAATGTGAGTCCATGGATTATACGCACCCTCACCCTTCCACCATTGCTAGCCTCTCTAGTACCGCGCAACCTTCGCAGGTGCATTAAAGCCACCATATACCCTTCCTCAAAACAACCACCATACCTACCTATTATGGCATTTCCATAGCCATTCCGAGATATATTGTCATTCAACTTCCATCGTTCCGTTTATTATGACACGCACCATCATTTTCATATTGCTTTGCATGATCGTAAGATAGCTAGCATGATGTTTTCATGGCTTGTCCGTTTTTTATGTCATTTGCTATGCTAGATCGTTGCACATCCCGGTACACCACCGGAGGCATTCATATAGAGTCATATTTTGTTCTAGGTATCGAGTTGTATTTCTTGAGTTGTAAGTAAATAAAAGTGTGATGATCATCATTATTAGAGCATTGTCCCATGAGAGGAAAGGATGATGGAAGCTATGATTCCCTCACAAGTTGGGATGAGTCTCCGGGCTTTACAAATAATAAAAGAGGCCAATGAAGCCCAAATAAAAAAAAGAGGCCAATGATGCCCACCAAAAAAATGAGAGAAAAGAGAGAAGGGACAATGCTACTATCCTTTTTCCACACTTGTGCTTCAAAGTAGCACCATGATCTTCATGATAGAGAGTCTCCTATTTTGTCACTTTCATATACTAGTGGGAATTTTTCATTATAATGCACACCCACTTAGTTTCTTTTTGAGCTTTCATACACTTATAGCTCTATGCATCCGTTGCATGGCAATCCCTACTCACTCACATTGATATCTATTGATGGGCATCTCCATAGCCCGTTGATGCGCCTAGTTGATGTGAGACTATCTTCTCCTTTTCCTCACAACCTCCACCATATTCTATTCCACCTATAGTGCTATATCCATGGCTCACGCTCATGTATTGCGTGAAAGTTGAAAAGGTTTGAGAACATAAAAGGTGTGAAACAATTGCTTGACTTGTCATCGGGGTTGTGCATGATTTAAATACTTTGTGTGGGGAAGATGGAGCATAGCCAGACCATATGATTTTGTAGGGATAACTTTCTTTGGCCATGTTATTTTGAAAGGACACAATTGCTTTGTTAGTATGCTTGAAATATTATTGTTCTTATGTCAATATTAAACTTTTGTTTTGAATCTTATGGATCTAAACATTCATGCCACAATAAAGAATATTACATGGATACATATGTTAGGTAGCATTCCACATCAAAAATTCTATTTTTATCATTTACCTACTCGAGGACGAGCAGGAATTAAGCATGGGGATGCTGATACGTCTCCAACGTATCTATAATTTTTGATTGTTCCATGCTATTATATTATCTGTTTTGGATGTTTTATATGCATTAATATGCTATTTTATATTATTTTTGGGACTAACCTATTAACTTAGTGCCCAGTGCCACTTTCTGTTTTTTCCTTGTTTTTGAGTATTGCAGAAAAGGAATATCAAACGGAATAAAATTCTACGATGATTTTTCTTGGACCAGAAGGAACCCGGGAGACTTGGAGAAGAGGCGAGAAGACCCACGGGTGGGCCACAAGCCACCTGGGCGCGCCCCTGGGGGGCGCCCCCCTGGCTTGTGCCCCCCCCCCCCCGTAGCTCCTCCAACCCTAATTCTCCGCCTATAAATTCAGAAATATTCCCCCAATACCAAAGAGAGCCACGATAATACTTTTCCGCCGCCACAAGCCTCTGTTCCCGTGAGATCCCATCTTGGGGCCTTTTCCGGTAATCTGCCAGAGGGGGATTCGATCACGGAGGGCAACTACATCAACACCATTGCCCCTCCGATGATGCGTGACTAGGTCACCTCAGACCTTCGGGTCCATAGCTAGTAGCTAGATGGCTTCTTCTCTCTCTATGTTCTTCAATACCATGTTCTCCATGATCTTCATGGAGATCTATCCGTTGTAATACTCTTTTGCGGTGTGTTTGTCGAGGTCCGATGAATTGTGGGTTTATGATCAGATTATCTATGAATATTATTTGAATCTTCTCTGAATTCTTATATGCATGATTTCATATCTTTGCAAGTCTCTTCGAGTTATTGGTTTGGTTTGGCCAACTAGATTGGTAATTCTTGCAATGGGAGAAGTGCTTAGTTTTGGGTTCAATCTTGCAGTGTCCTTACCCAATGACAAAGTAGGGGTAGCGAGGCACGTATTTGTATTGTTGCCATCAAGGTTAAAAAGATGGGGTTTTCATCATATTGCTTTAGTTTATCCCTCTACATCATGTCATCTTACTTAATGCGTTACTCTGTTCTTCATGAACTTAATACTCTAGATGCAGGCAGGAGTCGGTCGATGTGTGGAGTAATAGTAGTAGATGCAGAATCATTTCGGTCTACTTGACACGGACGTGATGCCTATATGCATAATCATTGCCTTGGATATCGTCATAACTATGCGCTTTTCTATCAATTGCTCGACAGTAATTTGTTCACCCACCGTATTATTTTCCTTCAAGAGAGAAGCCTCTAGTGAAACCTATGGCCCCCGGGTCTATTTTCCATATTATATTTTCAGATCTATAAACCAAAAATACCAAAAATACTTTGCTGCAATCTATTTACTTTTATTTGACTTTTCGTTTTAGTAATCTTTTATATCTATGTCTATCAGATCTCATCCTTGCACGTAACCGTGAAGGGATTGACAACCCCTTTATAGCGTTGGGTGCAAGTGTTTGATTGTTTGTGTAGGTACATAGATTGGGGCCTTGCTTGTACCTCCTACTGGATTGATACCTTGGTTCTCAATAACTGAGGTAAACACTTATCTACTTTGCTGCATCACCCTTTCCTCTTCAAGGGAAAACCAACGCAAGCTCAAGAAGTAGCAAGAAGGATTTCTGGCGCCGTTGCCGGGGAGTGAAGCGCCTTTGGTGAGTGGAATTTGGTAAGGAAAATTTTATATAGTGTGCTGAAATTTACTGTCACTTGTTACTATGGAAAATAATCCTTTGAGGGGCTTGTTCGGGGTATCTTCACCTCGACCAGTAGCACAAAGAGTTGCTCCTCAACCTACTGAACCTACTGAAAATATTTATTATGAAATTCCTTTGGGTATGATAGAGAAACTGCTAGCTAATCCTTATGCAGGAGATGGAACACTACATCCTGATTTGCATCTGATCTATGTGGATGAAGTTTGTGGATTATTTAAGCTTGCAAGTTTGCCCGAGGATGATGTCAAGAAGAAGGTCTTTCCTTTATCTTTGAAGGAGAAGGGATTGACATGGTATAGGCTATGTGATGATATTGGATCATGGAACTACAACCGATTGAAATTGGAATTTCATCAGAAGTTTTATCCTATGCATTTGGTTCATCGCGATCGGAATTATATTTATAATTTTTGGCCTCGTGAAGGAGAAAGTATCGCTCAAGCTTGGGAGAGGCTTAAGTCAATGTTATATTCATGCCCCAATCATGAGCTCTCAAGAGAAATTATTATTCAGAATTTTTATGCTCGGCTTTCTCGTAATGATCAATCCATGCTCGATACTTCTTGTACTGGTTCCTTTATGAAGAAAGATATTGAATTCCAATGGGATTTATTGGAAAGAATTAAATGCAACTCTGAAGATTGGGAACTCGACAAAAGTAAGGAGTTAGGTATAAACCTTAAGTTTGATTGTGTTAAATCCTTTATAGACACCGATGCTTTTCGTGAATTTAGCACTAAATATGGACTTGACTCTGAGATGGTAGCTTCTTTCTGTGAATCGTTTGCTACTCATGTTGATCTCCCTAAGGAGAAGTGGTTTAAATATCATCCTCCCATTGAAGTGAAAGTAGTTGAAACTATTAAAGTTGAAGAAGAAACTATTACTTATAATGTTGATCATGTTATTCCTGCTGCTTATATTGAGAAACCACCTTTCCCTGTTAGAATAAAGGAACATGCTAAAGCTTCAACTGTGGTTCGTAAGAGTTATACTAGAACACCTACACCCCCTGAACAAATTAAAGTTGAACCTAGTATTTCCATGGTCAAAGATCTCTTGGTCGATAATATAGATGGGCATGTTATTCATTTTTGTGATGAAGCTGCTAGAATTGCTAGACCTGATACTAAAGATAAACATAGACCTATAGTTGGCATGCCTGTTGTTTCTGTTAAAATAGGAGATCATTGTTATCATGGCTTATGTGATGTGGGTGCTAGTGTGAGTGCAATTCCCTTTACCTTATATCAAGAAATTATGAATGATATTGCACCAGCTGAGTTAGAAGAAATTGATGTTACCATTAAGCTTGCTAATAGAGATGCTATAGCACCAGTTGGGATTGTTAGAGATGTTGAAGTCTTGTGTGCGAAAATAAAATATCCTACTGATTTTCTTGTTCTTGGTTCCCCACAAGATGGTTTTTGTCCCATTATATTTGGTAGACCTTTCTTGAATACTGTTAATGCTAAGATAGATTGTGAGAAAGAAACTGTTACTGTAAGTTTTGAGGATGTGTCTCATGAGTTCAAATTCTCTAAATTTCATAGACAACCCCATGATAAAGAATTGCCTAGTAAAGATGAAATTGTTGGTCTTGCTTCTATTGCTGTACCTCCTACTGATCCCTTAGAACAATATTTGCTAGACCATGAAAACGATATGCATATGAATGAAAGGAATGAAATAGATAAGATTTTCTTTGATCAGCATCCTATTTTGAAACACAACTTGCATGTTGAAATACTTGGGGATCCTCCTCCACCCAAGGGTGATCCCGTGTTTGAGCTTAAACAATTAACGGATACTCTGAAATATGCTTATCTTGATGAAAAGAAGATATATCCTGTTATTATTAGTGCTAACCTTTCAGAGCATGAAGAAAAGAGATTATTGAAAACTCTGAGGAAGCACCGTGCTGCTATTGGATATATTCTTGATGATCTTAAGGTCATTAGTCCCACTCTATGTCAGCATAAAATTAATATGGAGCTTGATGCCAAACTAGTCGTTGATCACCAACGACGGTTAAATCCTAAAATGAAAGAAGTGGTAAGAAATGAAATGTTAAAGCTTCTGGAGGCAGGTATAATTTATCCTATTGCTGATAGTAGATGGGTTAGTCCCGTTCATTGTGTCCCTAAGAAGGGAGGTATTACTGTTGTTCCTAATGATAAAAATGAATTGATCCCGCAAAGAATTGTTACAGGATATAGAATGGTAATTGATTTTAGGAAATTAAATAAAGCTACTAGGAAAGATCATTACCCTCTACCTTTTATTGATCAAATGCTAGAAAGACTATCCAAACACACACACTTTTGCTTTCTAGATGGTTATTCTGGTTTTTCTCAAATACCTGTGTCAAAAGAGGACCAAGAGAAGACCACTTTTACTTGTCCTTTCGGTACCTTTGTTTATAGACGTATGCCTTTTGGTTTCTGCAATGCACCTGCTACCTTTCAAATATGTATGACTGCTATATTCTCTGACTTTTGTGAAAAGATTGTTGAGGTTTCACTACAAGAAATATGGTCGTTTATGACAAAAATATAATGACCGTGGTCTATTGGTCATAGATTTATGACTAAAATTTACAAAATGGACATGGGGTGTCCAAGGGGGTTCAAACTCCCCACCATCTTGACCATTTATGTGAGGAAGGTCATAATATCATCACCCTAATTGGTCATAAAACATATAATACTATCCATGGCCTTATCTTGGGTCGACCATGACCAAATTAATATGGTCATTGGCTTGAGTATGGGTGACTGGACGGACCCCTCATCAATTCTATAATTCATGAAAATTCATATTATTTCATTTCAAAAAATTCTGAAAAAATATGGAGATAAATGGAGGCATAATGCACGAGTGTGTAAATTTTCAATACGAAATACGTTGAAATGAGGGCTGCGCAAGATAAACAAATCTAAGGTTTTTTAACACATGCCACTATTCATCCTCTTAGAACATGAATTTGTCTTTTTTTCACATGGAGAATTTCAACGTATTTCATTCTGAAATTTTAATAAGCTTCACATCCTTATTTAATTGTACAAATTTTTTTCAGATTTTTTTATGTCAAAATTTTCAAAAATTGTTTTTTTAAAATCCGCGTACATGAAGGCCGAGAGCCAATACCCCATTCTCAACTTGTAGCTACAGATAAAAAACTCATCCCCTCACACAGATTCGCGCCATTTCATCATAGCATCAACTTGGAGCTTATCAAACAACAGTTGGGCCATGTTTACATTGAATTAACTATAACACTTCTGCTTACAAGTAACAAGTAGTTTTATTGAAAACTGACTATGTACCACCTGTAGTTTTTGGTGGCTTAATCATCACTTTGCAAGATGTACATGCGTACAGAAATTTGCAGCAGTGACTTTGTGTTTGTGCTGCTAGTAGTTACCGAGTAATCACCCAATCTTTAATCTTAAGGCGTTTTAGTTGCCCAATTTTATAGGTGATCACAATCTGTTGTTTATTTTTATGCTTGTTTGACAAATAATTTACATTATGATTAGCTAAAAGAATAATCACTTTGTGTTGTTCCACAAATATAAATCAATTTGCCAGTTGCATCTTGATGCTGAGGAGGACCTCGGGTTCTTTCTCGCAAAGAACATGGTGAAGCTCTCTGAGATGTTTGCCGCCAAGAGGGGCACCCTCACTGTCTTCCTCTCTGGTGGATCCCTCATCCAGGCCCTCAGGTTCGCCCCTTCCTGCAACTGCTTGTTCTGCTGGTTTACGGTTTTAGGTCTTTACCATGGTAATTTAGGGTATTTAGAAGACATAATTTGTGGCTTGAAGCGGTTGGCATTTGTGGATGAATAGCATTATGGTCATGCTTATATTTCGTATTTAGCTTGGACATGTGAATGTATAAATTTGGGGCTGTATGTGAGTGTGTTATGTATTCATTTGTAAAAAAATGAATAAGAGGCCTAGGTATATTTAAATGACTAATTTTGCTGAACTAATAACAGTTTTTCTTATTATGTTGAAGCTCCGAGTTACATTGTTACAATGTGACAAATATGTGCATGATGATTTTGATTCTTACCCATGTGACAAATCAAGATGGTAATATCATCAGTAACATCCGTCATGACAAAGCTATAGATTTAGCTTCTAGTTCAAAGGTATTCGCCTTCACATGAACATTCTTGAGTTTGAATTACTATTTTTGTGTTCCTTAGTTAGAACTACCGGAAAATCAACTTACACTCCATTAACCAAACTAAAATGCTTACCTTTGTATGCAAATGGGAAGTTTATACTACTATGTCTCCCTTCAGATGCACCTCCCAATGCATTTTTCTTTACAAAGCAAGCTCTTATAGTTTTGCCTTTGCCATATAAAACAAAGTCGAGAATGAATGTCCTTTTCTCACAGCCTTGCCTTTGCCGTATAAAACAATTTTTGTAACAGAAGGAAATTTATCCCTTGCCATGCTATACTCGCTATTTTGCACTGTGGGATCAACTTATTGTACTTTAAATAATCTATGAAAAGTAACATGCATTCTCTTTGTACCAAGCTGTAAGTAAAATATGATAAAGTGTAGATGTGAAATCTGCTATTTAGATGTTTTAGCAGGATCCGTTCTAATGCAAGGTAATGTGAAACCTGCTATTTATATGTTGTGTCCAGAATTTTTATATGTAAAGCACAACTTGATTTCTTGATAGCAGTTGTGCTACAAACCGTGTTTCTGTAGGAACAAACTACAAAACGTAAGAATTACAGGAGATTGAGCCCTAATAGAGGTAGTATATCTGCTATGCATACTTTTACATGTGCCTGTTTTGTTTGTGTTAAGGTCAACATCCCTCTTATAGTTTGCAATGATCAGCTTGGGTTGCTTGATCATGAGCTTTGTGTTATGCTTCCCATGTCGTCGATGTATGTTTTATTTTGTGATAAAGATACATGATTCACAACTCTCAACTTAATAGTTGTTCATCTTAGCTTCTTTTGTAGAAAGTGTTAGTAGCTGACATTGGACTAATTTTACATTTCTGAACTTTCTATAGGAGCAAGCATGCCTTGTTATCTTGTTTATGTCGACTGGTTAATGTAAAACAGCCGTATGTCTTTTCCTTATATTCTGTATGTTTCTAATGTTTTATTGTTCGAAATGACAGGTTTTACAATACAGATACTCGGAGTAGAGGGAAGAAGAAGCTTTGTTTCTCATTTTGAGATAATTCATGTGATAACCGTTTTGCATGAACTATTTCGCCATGAATTGTTGGCCTTAGATGTTTTGAGGAGTTGAGGGATGATGTATAATATATTTTGTGTGATACGTGTTGCTGAAACAAAGATGTATTTCATATGTAAATATTTGATTTTTCTGGTATTTCATTACTTGATTGCTTATGTCAAAACATGATTTTCTAGAGGTGAACATTTTGAAATAATGGCTCGACAAAATCCAATTAGACAATTTGAACCAAATAATTTGTTTGAAATGCTTATGGTGTTTGAAATAAATTGGTCGAATTGATTATCTCCTTCAAAATAAATGGACTGGCTTAAAAAACTGAATGGGCCAATTAGGTTGGGCCCATGTAGAACTGGGCTAGAATATGATGCCATGTCAGATCCTATGTCACCACACGTGCCACTTCAGCATCCCACGTCAGATCTTACATGGCTCTCATGTGCCACGTCGGCTTGCCATGTAAGATCCTGTGTGTCTTAGGTACCTGACCCATGACCAAAATTTTGGTCAAAGATTTGATGACCATAGCATTTTGGTCGTAGATTTCATGACCAAAATATTAAAAAGGTCAAGTTTCTTCATTCTTGACGACCAACTGTTGACCATCCAAATTTGGTCATAAAATAGTCATAAAACAAGAACAATGACCATTCAACGACCAAAATGCGGCGTCATAAATGACCGAATTTCTTGTAGTGGTTTTCATGGATGATTTCTCTATTTACGGAACTTCTTTTGATGATTGCTTGAGCAACCTTGATCGAGTTTTGCAAAGATGCAAAGAAACTAATCTTGTCTTGAATTGGGAGAAGTGCCACTTTATGGTTAATGAGGGTATTGTCTTGGGGCACAAAATTTCCGAAAGAGTTATTGAAGTCGATAAAGCTAAAGTTGATGTTATTGAAAAAATGATGTGTCCTACGGATATCAGAGGTATAAGAAGTTTCCTTGGTCATGATGGTTTCTATAGGAGGTTTATTAAAGACTTCTCTAAGATTTCTAGGACTCTCACTATTCTTTTGCAAAAAGATGCTCCATTCGTTTTTGATGATGATTGTGTAGAAGCATTTGAAATCCTTAAGAAAGCCTTGATTTCTGCACCTGTTGTTCAACCACCTGATTGGAACCTACCCTTTGAAATTATGTGTGATGCTAGTGATTATGCCGTTGGTGTTGTTCTAGGACAAAGAGTGGATAAGAAATTAGATGTTATCCATTATGCTAGTAAAACTCTAGACAGTGCTCAAAGAAACTATGCTACCACTGAAAAGGAATTTTTAGCAGTTGTGTTTGCTTGTGATAAGTTCAGACCTTATATTGTTGATTCCAAAGTAACTATTCACACTGATCATGCTGCTATTAAATATCTTATGGAGAAGAAAGATACTAAACCTAGACTTATTAGATGGGTTCTTCTGCTACAAGAATTTGATTTGCATATTATTGATAGAAAGGGTGCTGAGAACCCCGTAGCAGACAACCTGTCTAGGTTAGAAAATGTTCTTGATGACCCACTACCTATTGATGATAGCTTTCCTGATGAACAATTAGCTGTCATAAATGCTTCAAGTAATGCTCCATGGTATGCTGATTATGCTAATTACATTGTTGCTAAATTTATACCACCTAGTTTCACATACCAACAAAAGAAAAAGTTCTTCTATGATTTAAGACATTACTTTTGGGATGATCCACACCTTTATAATGAAGGAGTAGATGGTGTTATTAGACGTTGTGTACCTGAGCATGAACATGAACAGATCCTACACAAGTGTCACTCCGAGGCCTACAGAGGACACCACGCTGGAGATAGAACTGCACACAAGGTATTACAATCTGGTTTTTATTGGCCTACTCTCTACAAGGATGCTCGTAAGTTTGTCTTGTCTTGTGATGAATGTCAAAGAATTGGTAATATTAGTAGACGTCAGGAAATGCCTATGAATTACTCACTTGTTATTGAACCATTTGATGTTTGGGGTTTTGATTATATGGGACCTTTTCCAAAGTCCAACGGGTATACTCATATTCTAGTTGTTGTTGATTATGTTACTAAGTGGGTGGAAGCTATTCCAACTAGTAGTGCTGATCATAACACTTCTATTAAAATGCTTAAAGAAGTTATTTTCCCTAGATTTGGAGTCCCTAGATATTTAATGACTGATGGTGGTTCACACTTTATTCATGGTGCTTTCCGTAAATTGCTTGCTAAGTATGATGTTAATCATACAATTGCATCTCCATATCATCCTCAGTCTAGTGGTCAAGTAGAATTAAGCAATAGAGAAATTAAATTGATCTTGCAAAAGACTGTTAATAGATCTAGAAAGAATTGGTCTAAGAAACTTGATGATGCATTATGGGCTTATAGAACTGCTTACAAAAACCCTATGGGTATGTCTCTGTATAAAATGGTTTATGGTAAAGCATGTCCATTTTGCATCATGCTTTTATATTGATATTTATTGCATTATGGGCTGTTATTAAACATTATGGTACAATACTTATGCCTTTTCTCTCTTATTTTACAAGGTTTACATGAAGAGGGAGAATGCCAGCAGCTGGAATTCTGGACTGGAAAAGGAGCAAATATGAGAGACCTATTCTGCACAACTCCAAAAGTCCTGAAAAGTTACGGAGAATTATTTTGCAATATATAAAAATTATTGGGTGGAAGAAATACCAGAGGGGACCCACCAGGAGGCCACAAGCCTGGGGGGCGCGCCCTACCCCCAGGGCGTGCCCCTGTGGCTTGTGGGCCCCCTGGCAGCCCTCCGGTGCCCATCTTCTGCTATATGGAGGGTTTTGACCTGGAAAAAAAATCAGAAGAGAGCTTTTGGGACGAAGCGCCGCCGTCTCGAGGCGGAACTTGGGCAGAACCATTCTAGGGCTCCGGCGGAGCTGTTCTGCCGGGGAAACTTCCCTCCCGGAGGGGGAAATCGAAGCCATCGTCATCACCAGCGATCCTCTCATCGAGAGGGGGTCAATCCCCATCAACATCTTCACCAGCACCGTCTCCTCTCCAAACCCTAGTTCATCTCTTGTATCCGATCTTTGTCTCAAAACCTCATATAGGTACCTGTGGGTTGCTAGTAGTGTTGATTACTCCTTGTAGTTGATGCTAGTTGGTTTACTTGGTGGAAGATCATATGTTCTGATCCTTAGTGATAATTAATACTCCTCTGATTATGAACATGAATATGCTTTGTGAGTAGTTACGTTTGTTCCTGAACACATGGGATAAGTCTTGTTATAAGTAATCATGTGAATTTGGTATTCATTCGATATTTTGATAAGATGTATGTTGTCTCTCCTCTAGTGGTGTTATGTGAACATCGACTACATGACACTTCACCATTATTTGGACCTAGGGGAAGGCATTGGGAAGTAATAAGTAGATGATGGGTTGCTAGAGTGACAGAAGCTTAAACCCTAGTTTATGCGTTGCTTCGTAAGGGGCTGATTTGGATCCATATGTTTCATGCTATGGTTAGATTTATATTAATTCTTCTTTCGTAGTTGCGGATGCTTGTAAGAGAGGTTAATCATAAGTGGGAGGCTTGTCCAAGTAAGGGCAGCACCCAGGCACCGGTCCACCCACATATCAAATTATCAAAGTAACGAATGCGAATCATATGAGCATGATGAAAACTAGCTTGAAAGAAATTCCCATGTGTCCTTGGGAGCGCTTTGCTTTATATAAGAGTTTGTCCAGGCTTGTCCTTTGCTACAAAAAGGATTGGGCCACCTTGCTGCACCTTTGCTACATTTGTTACTTGCTATCCCTTATGAATTATCTTATCACAAAACTTTTTGTTACCGATAATTTCAGTGCTTGCAGAGAATACCTTACTGAAAACCGCTTGTCATTTCCTTCTGCTCCTCGTTGGGTTCGACACTCTTACTTATCGAAAGGACTACGATAGATCCCCTATACTTGTGGGTCATCATGGTCCGAGGGGCCAGCCAGTCGCCCTGGACGAAGCCAGCCGGGCACCCGCGCTCGAGGAGGACTTGCACGAGGACTTCTTCGCCCTCTCGGCCCTTGCGGTGGCGCTCTTCATCAACTCCGGCAAGGAGCAATGGCGAATCGGCGAATCGGTGGCGTGGGCGAAGCTCTCGGCGGAGCAAAAGAGGAAATCGGAGAGGCAGAGAATGAGGATGTTTTTTCATACCTCCCTCCCGGTCTCCTTTAATACTCCAACTCGGCGGAATCCCGGCCGTCGGATCTGTTGCAACCGCGCAATCAACGGGCGCATGAAGATCCGCGATATCTCTGGGGCAGCGTTACGGGGACGCGTGGCGAAATTCATGGCGTGAAAATCGAGGCGTCGCGGCCACCTCCCCCACTTTCCTAACACAACCTTCACGATTGTGTGCGCGCTTCCCCACGATTTCGAAATCGTCGGAGATTTCTCAGTGCCACGACCCGAGTGAACTCCGAGTTCGCTAGTGCGTTCCAACGCACCAAAACTCACCAAGTGAACCGAAAAGACCCGTCGAGCACTCGGATGAATCTTTAACCCATTCAAGAGTACCCGAATAAAGGTCAAACAGAAGGTTCAATAGGCTCATCTTCAAGCCTTAAGATTATCTCCCCCGAGAACTGATCTGCATCAGGTCAAGTAGCTTGAACAGTCAGGTTGTTCGAGTCATTCGGAAGTTACTTAACCTGAACCGGTCGCGGTTTCAATGCCGGGTGAGAAACGATCCAACTCGTTTCAAACAATTCCCGAAATGCTACCAATGTCACGGTACGTTGGTCACTCGACTCCCAGAACCTCAACCGATTCGGGGGATACTGACGAGGTCACCTACCCTGGGTAGGGTCATAGACATCGCATCTGGGACACACCTGGGATCCTACAAGTTCACGGAAGTCCCTGGACGACTATAGCACTCGGACGAATGTACAAGATGCACTCGGATCCTTGGAAGTCACTCGGACGTTACCAACCACTCGGCCTGGCTTAGGCACCCGGACATGAAGAAGCAGAGGTGGCATGGGAGCTACAACGTTCGAGGGACTTAACTCACTTTAAGTGTTGTAAATGCTACGTTACCTGTAACGCTCGTAGTTAACACGGTAGTTTCTAGTAACTCCGGCAGTTACTAGCATTAATGACCCTCATAATGGCATTCGGCTGGCGGTGGCGCACTCTATATAAGCCACCCCCCGACGCTAGAGCAAGGGTTACGAACTCCTTGTAATCAGAAACATACACAAACCAACACTTAGCCCCAGGGCTCGAGATGTAGGACTTTTACCACTTCCGAGTGGGGTCCGAACTCGTAAAATCCGAGTGTGACACTTGCTCCATAGCTAAGCTTCGCCCTTACTCGTACGTACCCCCCCGTACTACTATTAGTATTACTCCCACGACAACCGGCAAAACTTCCCGGGGTTTGTCACTTTGCCCAGTGAGGGTCAGCTTCCACAGCTAGGATTGAGCTGGGAGCACTACTTGGCTGCCCAGGCCCCGCCGGAGGAGATGATCGACGGTGTCTTGTGCCACACGAGGGCCGAGATGGTGATTAGAAGCTTTTGGGTAATTTCTCCTTTACACAATTAAAAATTAACAATAGCTAGTTATTGTACTAATCAGTGTTGTCTCGTTTGATTGCAGACCTTCCACAGGTGTGAGGAGGGATACGAGGAGGACGTGGCAAAGGTTATCGATACCGAGTGCAAGCACCTATTACAAAACTTACGGCACGAGGCTCGGCCGCAGGCTGTTTGAGACTACTATGTCACACGTGGTATTAAGAAGGACAAGCCGTCGAGCTGTGAAAAGTTTCTAAAGAAGCATTAGTACATGAAGGTAATTACCTATTCTTACGGCCTTGTACTTAGTTTCCTTGATTTGATTCGTAGGCGTAGCGCTCAAATTTCTCTTTACTAACTTAGGTGCCCCCGAGATGGTGTGCGGATAAGATGGATTGTTGGGAGGCGTTGGTGGATGAGTGGTGCACAGACCACTGGCGAGCCGTCCACAACAATGCCAAGGACCAGCGTGCCCAAATGGTTGGTGTGCCACACCATCAAGGCAGTGCCAACTTATTTCAGTACGGGTGGAACTGGGTATGTGGTTTGCTTCATGATTCATGCAATTCATTCTTCATGCTAGCTTGAGCCCTTTACTAATACTTTGTTCCTCTCTTGTAGGCGCAACACAATAACACAGAGGTGCCAGAGGTGTACGACCTCTATGCGATGGCCCATACTGCCTCATACAAGAAGGCCAAGGCATTCTCTGAGTCTGACCTCGATCATCCAGAAAAGTTCACCAACATCTCCTCCCACCACAAGCTCGTGATGTACAACAAGGAGGCGAAGGTGAGGAAAGGGAAGGACTATAACCCGAGCCAGCATCCTATTGATCCAGAGCTGGTGATGATAGTTGGTGGTAGGAGGCCCCATGGCTCGATAGCCATTGGAGATGGACTGATACGTTGTCCTCTCACTCTCCCGGAGATCAAGGTGCGCCAAACGAGCTCCTATCCTAAGATAAGGACTCGTCCACGGCCAGTCGATCTCGCCATCGAGGTTAGTTATACGGACTCAGATACCTTTCCTCCATTACATTGTGTGTGCGGCCATCGATGATTACAATGCTAACAAGGAGTGGTGTTGTAGGCTGCTCTTCAGAAAGAGAGAGCGACAACCCAGGCACTTCTGGAGGAGAGGGACTGGGTGGTGGCGGAGAAGGAACTGCTAGCGGAGGAGAAGACGGCTAGGTTGTTGGAGGAGGAGAGGGCACGGAATGAAGCAGCTCACCGGCCATGTACGAGCTCCTCATGGTAAGTTTCTTATGCATATTAGCCAAATCATGCACGTAATGTTCGTTTCATTACTAACTAATATGACTAACTCGACAAAACCAAATGTGCAGTCTATGTGCGAGAAGACCGGTCAGACCCCTCCGCCGATGCCAATCATTACTCCGGTGGGAACGGTGAGTTTCATTTGAATGGTCATTAGTTACTACTCTTAACATTTGAGTGTCATCATGCTAACGAGACATTGCAAATGATCTTTGGTGCAACATAACTCCCAAGCCGCATCGCACAACCCTTCTCCAGGGCAACCTTCTCCAAGTGAAACCGGCCCGAGCAACCCTGGTGCTTCACCTCCGTGATGACAACGACGGTAAGTTTTCTATAGTGTTTTGCTTAGCAAATGAATACTTAGCTTCGTACATGCTAGTTAGCCCTAATATGCCACACACACTTAGCTTATTTTCCCCAAAAAAGACATACTTAGCTAATTATCCTCCAAAATGACATAATTGGCTTATTTAGTTCAGTTATGACATAATTAGCTTAGTTAGGTCAAAAATGGTATAATAACCTTGGTTAGCTCATAAATGTCATATACTTAGCTTATTTTCCTCCAAAATGACATAATAAGCTAAGTTAGCTCAATAATGACCTATACTTACCTAAGTTAGCTCAATAATGACCTATACTTAGCTTTGTTTCCTCCAAAATGACATAATAAGCTTAGTTAGCTCAAAAAATGGCATAATTACCTAGGTTAGCTCAATAATGACCTATACTTACCTTATTTTCCTCCAAAATGACATAATAAACGTAGTTAGCTCCAAAATGACATAATTACCGAAGTTACCTCAATAGTGACCTATACTTAACTTATTTTCCTCCAAAACGACATAATAAGCTTAGTTAGCTACAAAAATGGCATAATTACCTAAGTTAGCTCAATAATGACCTACACTTACCTTATTTTCCTCCAAAATGACATGATAAGCTTAGTTAGCTCTAAAATGGCATAATTACATAAGTTAGCTCTAAAATGACACAAATAAGGAATAAGAAGAAGAAAAACAAGGAAGAGAAGAAAAAGAAAGAATAGAAGAAGAAAGAGAAGAAAAAGAAAGAATAAATGAAGAAGAATGAGAAGGAAAAGGATAAAAAGATAGAAGAGAAGAAGAAGAAAATATATTCTTATTCTACATCTTCTACTCCTTATTCTTATTCTTTCTTCTTCTTCTTTCTTTCTTCTTATTAATTTTCTTCTCTTTCTTCTTCTTCTTCTTCTTCTTCTTCCTCTTTTTCTTCTTCTTCTTCTACTCTTATTCTTCTTCTTCTTCTAACTTTCTTATTCCCATTTTGCAGATTTGATTCACTTCATGGAAGCTGGCATTGATGGACTGCTAGTGTTTAGTTTTGTTTTGATTTGTATTGATGAACAATGTGAAACTATGTATGTATATATGGATGAACAGTGTGAAACTATGTATGTATTGGTTCTTTTAATAGCCTATGTGTTCTCTTGTTCAATATTTCACCATGATGTTGGATAGTACATACTATTTGTTGGAATACATGGCCTATGCTTTAGCTTGAAAGTATATATATCATATATGTGTTGTGAAAATGCAGGGAAATAACAGAAACCAGATTAAAAAGTGGTAATACAGGAACTTTGCCATCTGTCAGCGGACGGCAAAGCCCTTTGCCATCGGTAGGCAGACGGCAAAGGAGCCACGTGGCAGCAACCTGTGCAACCTGGGAGCTGCATGTCTGACCCATTTGGTCATTCTGTCGTCAGCTGACGTCACAGGGCAGACGGCAAAGTAACAGGAGGGACGTGCAGCCACATGCTTGTTGACGTCACAGGGCGGACAACAAAGGCAAGTGTTTGTTTGTCGTCCGCAAGCAGACGGCAAAGGCTGCCGTTAGCCACCTAACGGGGCTAACAGATACACTTTGTCCTCTAGGACCTTTGCCGCCAGCTAGGCCAGGAAGGCGGACGACACTTCTGCAGATGATTACCATGACTTTCAGTGCTGAAAGTGGGACCGTCAGCCAGCAGACGGCAAAGTTGTTTGCCGTCCGTGGCCTGGTCCTTTGCCGTCTGCTATGGCAGACGACAAAGTAACCGATTCCTGTAGTGCATCCTGGTACACTGCCAGAGACTTTCATATAGAGTCATATTGTTTTTTAGTTTTATCGAGTTGTAAGTAAACAAAAGTGTGATGCATTCTAGTGCTTGCCCCTACGTGAGAGAATAAGAAAATATTATAAAGGGGGAGGCCAAAAAAAGAGACTACCAAAAAATGAGAAAAAAGAGAGAGAAAAGATAGAGGGGGCATGCTACTATCCTTCATCCACACTTGTGCTTCAAACTAGCACCATGTTGTTCATATAGAGAGTTCTCATGTTTATTGATACGCCTCCAACGTATCTACTTTTCCTCACTCTTTTGCCCTTGTTTAGGACTCTAATTTGCTTGATTTGAATGGAACTAACCCAGACTGACGTTGTTTTCAACAGAATTGCCATGGTGTTGTTTTTGTGCAGAAATATAAGTTCTCGGAATGGAACGAAACTTTCTGGAGATTTATTTTGGAAAATATAAAAAATACTGGAGCCAGAAACCACCGGAGACGGGGCCCAGGGTACGTAGCACCCACCAGGGCGCGCCAGCCCCCTCCCGGCGCGCCCTGGTGGGGGCTGGGCACCTCGGGGCCCCACTTGCCCTATCTCTGCCACTATAAATTCCTAAATTTGGAGAAAAAATAGGAGAGAAAGAATTATCGCGTTTCACGAGAGGGAGCCGCCGCCACCTCCTGTTCTTCATCGGGAGGCCAGATCTGGAGCCCGTTTGGGGCTCCGGAGAGGGGAATCTTCTGTCTTCGTCTTCATCAACCTTTCTCCATCACCAATTCCATGATGCTCCCCACCGGGAGTGAGTAATTCCTTCGTAGGCTTGCTGGTCGGTGAGGAGTTGGATGAGATTCATCATGTAATCGAGTTAGTTTTGTTAGGGCTTGATCACTAGTATCCATTATGTTCTGAGATTGATGTTGCTATGACTTTGCTATGCCTAATGCTTGTCACTAGGGCCCGAGTACCATGATTTCAGATCTGAACCATTTATGTTATCATCTCTATATCTATGTTCTTGATCCGATCTTGCCTTGTCATATGCACCTATTACGTGTTATGATCCGTCAACCCCATAGTGACAATATTTGGGATACTTCGCGGTGATGACCGTAGTTTGAGGAGTTCATGTATTCACCATGTGTTAATGCTTTGTGCCGGTTCTCTATTAAAAGGAGGCCTTAATATCCCTTAGTTTCCTTATGGACCCCGCTGCCACGGGAGGGTAGGACAAAAGATGGCATGCAAGTTCTTTTCCATAAGCACGTATGACTATCTACGGAATACATGCCTACATTACATTGATGAACTGGAGGTAGTTCTGTATCGCCCTAGGTTATGACTGTTATATGATGAATATCATCCAGCGAGTTACTGATCCAGTGCCTACGACCTTTCCACTTATTGCTGTTGCTAAGTTACTACTGCTATTGCTGCTGTTCCAACTGCTACAAAACTACTGCTACTACTATTACCGCTACTGTTACTATTGCTACTGCTATCAAAACTATCATATTACTGTGCTACTGATCACTCTGCTGCAGATATTTAACTCTAGGTGTGGTTGAATTGACAACTCAATGGCTAATACTATCAAGTATTCTTTGGCTCCCCTTGTGTTGAATCTATAAATTTGGGTTGAATACTCTACCCTCGAAAACTGTTGCGGTCCCCTAGACTTGTGGGTTATCAAGACCTTTTTCTAGCGCCGTTGCCGGGGAGCATAGAAATATTTGTTGAGTCACTTGGGATTTATATCAATTTATCATTATGAAGAATTTGAAGGATCCAAGGACCAAGATTTTTCTCTCTACTACGAGGGGAGGTAAGGAATTGCCATCTAGCTCTGCACTTGATTCACCTTCTGTTATGAGTAAGCTTGCAACACCACCACATGCTAGTAATCCTGATATGTCGCAAGTTATTGATGATGCTACCTCTGCTATGAATGATGCTTATGATGATGCTAGTACCATGCTTGATGATAATGTGCCGCTAGGAGAGTTTCTTGATGAACAAATTGCTAGAGCTAAAGAAAATGAAACTGATGAAGCTTATGAAACTGATTGTGATTATGAAACTCCTATTAGTCCTAGTTCTCCTAAGTTTAAAATGCCTAAGATACCTGAAGGTTATGTTATGGACGAGGAGATATCTAGAGAAATCCTTTCTTGCAAGGATAGAGACGAACTTAAGAAATTGCTATGCAAGTATAAGGAAAAGACTTTGAATGCTAGAATGAAATGTGATCCTAAGTTTGCTACTTCACCTATCTGTGTTACCGATAAGGACTATGAATTCTCTGTCGACCCAGAGTTAATTACTTTGGTTGAATCTGATCCTTTCCATGGCTATGAAACTGAAACTGTAGTGGCACACCTTACTAAGCTGAATGATTAGCCACCCTCTTTGCTCATGATGAGAAGATTCGCTACTATTACATCCTTAAGTTGTTTCCATTCTCATTACAGGGTGATGCTAAGACATGGTACAATACTCTTGCTCCTGGTTGTGTGCGTAGCCCCCAGGATATGATTTACTACTTCTCTGAAAAATATTTTCCTGCTTATAAGAAACAAGCTGTCTTACAGGAAATATTTAACTTTGTGCAAATTGAAGAAGAGAGTCTCCCACAAGCTTGGGGAGGCTTCTCCAGCTGCTTAATGCTTTGCCTGATCATCCTGTCAAGAAATATGAAATACTTGATATCTTTTATAATGGATTAACTGATGCTTCTAGAGACTTCCTAGATAGTTGTGCTGGTTGTGTTTTCAGGGAACGAACTGTTGAACAAGCTGAAGAATTATTGAATAATATATTGAAGAATTATGATGATTGGACTCTTCGTGAACCATCGCCTAAACCTACTCCGGAGAAGAGGGGTGTCTTATTTCTCAGTCCTGAAGATATGCAAGAAGCAAAGAAATCCATGAAGGAAAAAGGTATTAAAGCTGAGGATGTTAAGAATTTGCCACCTATTGAAGAAATACATGGCCTTGACACAGCACCACCTCCACGGGTGGTAGAGGTAAATTCTTTATTAATGTTTAATGAAAGTGACATTCCTCACAATAAACCTCCTAGTCAATGCTTATATGAGTTTGATGACTATATTATGAAGCAAGATCATTTCAATGCTCATGTTCTGAAACAATTGAAATACAATTGTGATATGATTGCTCGCTTGAGTGACTTGCTATTTAGAATCAGTAATGATGTTAGAGGTGTAGGAAAGCATGCCTCGATGGTCCAAACCCAATTAGAACAAGTAGCTAAGTCTCAAAAAGAATTGCTTGATGAAATGAATAATAATATGCATGACTTTGCTGCTAGAGTAGTAACTAGAGGAGGTAGAATGACCCAAGAACCACTTTATCCCGAGGGTCATCCTAAAAGAATTGAACAAGACTCTTAGAGAATTAATCCTGATGCACCTAGTCCTTCCAAGAAGAAAAAGAAAAAGAAAAATGATAGGACTTTGCATACCTCTACTGAACCTGAGACACAAAAACCTCCCGATAATAGCGATGTCTCTATTTCCGATGCTGAAACTCAATCTGGTAGTGAACATCAACCTAGTGATAATGAAAATGATAATGATGATGTTCACAATGATGCTCAACCTAGTAATGATAGAGAACCAGATAATGATGTTGAAATAGAGCCTGCTCCTGATCTTGATAACCCACAACCTAAAAATAAATGGTATGATAAAAAAGACTTTGTGGCTAGGAAACATGGTAAGGAAAGAGAGCCATGGGTTCAGAAACCCATGCCATTCCCACCTAAGCCATCTAAGAAAAAGGATGATGACGAATTTGAGCGCTTTGCTGAAATGATTAGGCCAGTCTTTTTGCGTACCCGCTTAACTGATATTTTAAAGATGGCCCCTTATGCAAAGTATATGAAAGACATCATCACCATTAAAAGAAAAATACCTGAAGTTGAAATCTCCACCATGCTTGCTAATTATTCTTTGAAGGATGGAGTACCTAAAAAACTTGGAGATCCTGGAATACCAACTATACCTTGCTCCATCAAAAGAAACTATGTTAAAACTGCTTTGTGTGATTTGGGAGATGGTGTTAGTGTTATGCCTTTCTCCTTATATAAAAGACTTGATTTGAATAAACTCACACCTACTAAGATATCATTGCAAATGGTTGACAAATCAACAGCCATACCTATTGGTATTTGTGAGGATGTGCCCGTTGTTGTTGCAAATGTTACTATCCTAACGGACTTTGTTATTCTTGAGATGCCCGAGGACGACAACATGTCGATTATCCTTGGTAGACCCTTTTTGAATACTGTAGGGGCTGTTATTGATTGCAATAAAAGCAAAGTCACTTTTCATATCAATGGTAATGAGCACACGGTGCACTTTCCGAAGAAACAATTTCAAGTGAATGGTATAAATGTTATTGAAGAATCTCCGACCATCACTATTGGAAGTTTTCAATTACCTCTACCTACTGCCAAAAAGAAATATGATATACTTATTGTAGGGGATATGCACATCCCCATTGAGGTAACTTAGTGTTTTACGAAAGTTCTTCGGTTTCATGCTAATCGGAAGTGGTTGTTAATAAGACTTGATCAACCTTATTAATGGATCATTTTTGAGAGGTATGAGGTCGATGAATCTAGTAAGCACAACTCTCTGTTCCCACCTTTTATTTTTCTATTTTAGTTAGTTGAATAAAATAAAATGCCACAATTATCCTGTTTTCTGTTCTTTCCGTGCAATAAAAAATGACCCAAAAATAAAAATTCTCAGAATGCCCTGAAAATTTAACACAAATTTTTTCTGAATATTTATGATTTTTTGGTGCAAATAACACCTGAGGGGAGTGCACCTGGTGCCCACGATACACCAGGGCGCGCCAGCACCCCCCAGGCGCGCCCTGGTGGGTGGTGGCCCCCACGTAGGCCCCCTCACTTATCTCTTTAGCCCACATTGTCACCTACCTCCAGCAAAAAATCACCACAGCCACCATTTTCGTGTTCTTGCTCTCAAACCCACGGATTTCGATCTCTTTGCTCGAAGCTCCGTTTCCGAAACTGTTTGGAGGGATTTCTACTTGGTATGTGACTCCTCCATTGCTCCAATTAGTTTTTGTTTTAGTGGGTCATTTTTAGAGTAATTAGCTACTCTTGGTGCTGCTGTAGATGAGCTTGCATGTTGAATTCTTAGAGTTCTAAGTAGTTTGAATGCTCAATATGGCCTCTATGCATGCTTGGGAGTAGTTGCTAACAATATTACAAAGTTTTGTTGACAAAATTTTCGTGGACTAAAAATTTTCAGAATTTTTATAGGAATAAAATGAATATCTTTAGGAAGTTCTCCTCCAAGAAAAATGGCAAGGGGGTCATTGGGGAATCATCGGACAATGACCTTCACACTCCAAGAAAGGTGGAGGTGCGGCCGTGCGAATGGCTGCATGATGCCTTCCTGGAGGAGGCCGGGATCCACCAAGAGTTCGCTCAGTTTGTCGCAAATGTTGGGTTAACCGAGTTCCTCGCAGATAAGTGTGACCAATATCACATCCTTACAAATTCCTTTGCACAAAGTTTTACTTATCTAGGGAGGAACAACCCTCCTTAAGTGCAGTTTAATCTTTATGCTGAACCTCACACATTATCGCTAGCTGACTTCTGTAACATATGCTTGATCCCTTCTGATGGGGACTTGAGGGAACCTAGGCCATCTGAGTTTGAGGATTTTCTCCTCGCATTAACCATGGGTGAGGATAGAGGCTTGTCGAGCGCCACTGCTATTAGCTTACAGTTTCCCTCAATACATTATTTCGGCTTAGTCATCACTAAGTGTTTAACCGCTAGGGAGAAGGTTAGCTCACTCAATGCTCCTGACCTCGCTATTTTACATCATGCACTTTATGATGATCACACCTTTAGTATGGGGACTATTATTGCCTGGCGCTTACATCTCAATAAAACTAAGGGAAAGATACATGGTGGTATTTATGCTACTCGCTTAGCGAACCGCTTTAGAATCCCCTTTCGCCCACATGATTAACTCTTACCCCGAGTTTACCTCGATCATAAGTCACTGCAGGCTCACCATTTTCTTGATGTAACTGACTCTCCACGTGATATTCACTATAACTTAGTATTTAGCAAGGAAACACGTGATATTATCCCGTTGCCTGCACCTGCTTTGTTTGACCCTATTGCCAGGAACGGATACAGGATTATGCCAGATGACATTACAGCTTACCGGAACAACCTAGCAGCTGCTGAGGAGGAGCACCAGGGGTGGGACGCTCAGGTGCCGCCTCCGCCTCACTACGACTTGGGACCGGACGGCTACTACGGATGGTGATTACCAAGCTAGGCCAAAAGCCTAAGCTTGGGAGAGTACGTATTTCCACCGACATTACATTCATGCTCGCACATTTCATTCCAGTTGTCGCTTTGATTTGCATCCTTCAAGAAAAACCAAAAACTCCAAAAATATTTCAGTGTGTTTCTCTGAAATTCTTTTCGTTTTACTCGAGTCATACCGAGGAGAGGACCACGATGAAATTGTTGAGTGGTTCTCATCTGCATTATTGATTATCTAACAAAGAGCCCATGTTACTTTGTCTTCTCCTCTTGAATAAAATGTTTGCAGATTCTAGATTAGTCCTCGGCATTCTTGCACTATTATTATTCTCTTATCATTCGGTCGTGCAAGTGAAAGGCAATAATGACGACATTTGATGAATTGATTGTGGCAGAAAAAGGCGGGTATGAACTCAACTTGTTTTTGTTTTTGTAAATATGTTTAACCTAGTATCCCTTGATTCAGCTCATTATAATCAAACATGTTGCAATGACCATTAGAGATTATAGTTGTTCATGCCATGCTTAAGTAGCTAGGAGTGGATAATGATTTATCTTGGGTGTCAACATGCATTAAAATGGTTGTGATGCGGTATGATGATATGGTATCCTCCTCTGAATGTTTCAAGTGGCTTGACTTGGCACATGTTCACGCATGTAGTTGAATCAAAACCAACACAGCCTTCATGATATTTATGTTCATGGTGTCCATATCCTACTCATGCTAGTATTCAATGTTGATTATATGTAATACATGCTCATGACCGTCTTCGCTCTCTAGCTGGCCGCTTCTCAATCTAATTGCTAGCCTTTGCCTGTACTAAGCGGGAATACTGCTTGTGCATCAAAACCTTTAAACCAAGTTATGCCAGATGAGTCCACCATATCTACCTATATACGGTATTACCCTGCCGTTCCAAAGTAAATTTGCATGTGCCACCTCTAAAATTTCAAATAAACATCTGTTTTGTGTGCCTGGACCACTCATGGAGCGACATGGGGCGGTCAGTATCTCCCATGCTAAGCGGGTTATTCTCATGACGAGTGTTTATTCACTTGTCCTTACACGAGAGGGGCGGTAATAGGGATTCCCAGTCCCGAAATCAAAAATCAAAAATAATTAAACAAAACTCCCCCAAGAATGTTGTTGGTTTGGACGGTACCCGTGGATGCGGCTCGCCGTGGAGTGTGATTGTTGGTGGAGGGGGAGTAATCCTTTACTTTTACCGCTTGGGAACCGCCGCTAATTTGTTTAGCATGGAAGATATTGATAACTCTTGGTCATGACGTTGACAGGAAGGGTGTACCTCCCAAAATTATATCTATCCCTGTTTTAAACTTTGAGCTCTGGCACCGCTGCAAATCCATGCTTCCCTCTGCGAATGGACTATATATTTACTTTTAAGTTGAGTCATCACCTTCTCAAATAAGCGCCAGACCTGAGAGCACTATTGTCATCCTCATGCATTTTGTATAGTTGATGTTGGGTGCAGCATGACTGGATCTTTTCTACCATGAATTACAATGTTTAGTTGCTGGTTGAACTTTGGAGGTGCTCTGCATTTATGTTTTGCGGTCTCAGAAAGGGCTAGCGAGATACCACTATTGCCATATTGTATCACGATTGTATTGATAAAATTTTGGCGCTTGAGATATCTTATTATTGCTCGCTAGTTGCTTATGTTATTGATATGAGTAAATATAATTCCTAAGAGTTATTGTTGACATGGTTAGTCATAATCTTTGCTGAAAACCTGGGTGCCACTTAAGCATATATATGTAAACAAGAACAAAAGAGTTCATAAAAGTTTTTCTTTATCACTTTCAGTTTATCAACTGAATTGCTTGAGGACAAGCAAAGATTTAAGCTTGGGGGAGTTGATACATCTCCAACGTATCTACTTTTCCTCACTCTTTTGCCCTTGTTTTGGACTCTAATTTGCATGATTTGAATGGAACTAACCCGGACTGACGCTATTTTCAGCAGAATTGGCATGGTGTTGTTTTTGTGCAGAAATAAAAGTTCTTGGAATGGAACGAAACTTTTTGGAGATTTATTTTGGAAAATATAAAAAATACTAGAGCCAGAAACCACCGGAGAGGGGTCCCTGGGTGCACAGCACCCACCAGGGCGCGCCAGCCCCCTCCCGGCGCGCCCTGGTGGGGGCTGGGCACCTCGGGGCCCCACTTGCCCTATCTCCGCCACTATAAATTCCTAAATTTGGAGAGAAAAATAGGAGAGAAAGAATTATCGCATTTCACAAGACGGAGCCGCCGCCACCTCCTGTTCTTCATCGGGAGGCCAGATTTGGAGCCCGTTTGGGGCTCCGGAGAGGGGAATCTTCGGTCTTCGTCATCATCAACCTTTCTCCATCGCCAATTCCATGATGCTCCCCACCGGGAGTGAGTAATTCCTTCGTAGGCCTGCTGGTCGGTGAGGAGTTGGATGAGATTCATCATTTAATCGAGTTAGTTTTGTTAGGGCTTGATCACTAGTATCCATTATGTTCTGAGATTGATGTTGCTATGACTTTGCTATGCCTAATGCTTGTCACTAGGGCCCGAGTGCCATGATTTCAGATCTGAACCATTTATGTTATCATCTCTATATCTATGTTCTTTATCCGATCTTGCCTTGTCATATGCACCTATTACGTGTTATGATCCGTCAACCCCATAGTGACAATATTTGGGATACTTCGCGATGATGACCGTAGTTTGAGGAGTTCATGTATTCACCATGTGTTAATGCTTTGTTCCGGTTCTCTATTAAAAGGAGGCCTTAATATCCCTTAGTTTCCTTATGGACCCCGCTGCCACGGGAGGGTAGGACAAAAGATGGCATGCAAGTTCTTTTCCATAAGCACGTATGACTATCTACGAAATACATGCCTACATTACATTGATGAACTGGAGGTAGTTCTGTATCGCCCTAGGTTATGACTGTTATATGATGAATATCATCCAGCGAGTTACCGATCCAGTGCCTATGACCTTTCCACTTATTGCTCTTGCTAAGTTACTGCTGTTGTTGCTGCTGTTCCAACTGCTATAAAACTACTGGTACTACTATTACCGCTACTGTTACTATTGCTACTGCTATCAAAACTATCATATTACTGTGCTACTGATCACTCTGCTGTAGATATTTAATCTCTAGGTGTGGTTGAATTGGCAACTCAACTGCTAATACTCTCAAGTATTCTTTGGCTCCCCTTGTGTCGAATCTATAAATTTTGGTTGAATACTCTACCCTCAAAAACTGTTGCGATCCCCTATATACTTGTGGGTTATCATTTATTCACTTTCATATACTAGTGGGAATCAATATAGAACTTAGCTTACATATTTCATTTGCTAGTTCCTCAATTGCCCGAGTTTTTCATGATGCAAGTAGGTTAGATGCACACCCACTTATTTCAGTAGAGAGCTTTAATAAACTTATAGCTCTAGTGCATCAAAAATTGCATGGCAATCCCTACTCCTCACACCGATATCGATTGAATGGCATCTCCATAGCCTAACGATCCGCCTAGTTGGTGTGAGACTATCCAAACTTTTGTCTTCTCTTATCAATCCCTACCATCATTCTATTTCACCTAAAGTGTTGAAAGTCCATGGCTCACACTCAGGTATTGAGTGAAGTTGAAAAAGTTGAAGCGCGTGAAAAAGTATGAGTCAAGTTTCTTGTTTTGCACTGGGGTACTCCTGATTTGATATATCTATGCAGGGAAGCATGAGCGTGCCATGCTTACCACAATTAAGTATATATAGGTTGTTTCCTTTAACTCCATTATTATGAAAGGCAATGATGAATTACATGTGTGTTTTTTATTATTGTTTTAATATCAAATTGATAGACTATTGCCTTGAACCACTCGCATCCTAGTATTCATGCCATGATTTGTTTACATGGTCAAGATTGTGCTAGGTAGCATTTCACATTAAAAATTATCTTTTAATCATTTACCTACTCGAGGACGAGTAGGAATTAAGCTTGGGGATGCTGATACGTCTCCGATGTATCTACAATTTTTTATTGTTTCATGCCAATATTCTACAACTTTCACATACTTTTGGCAAAAATTTGTATTAGTTTTGGTACTAACATATTGATCCAGTGCCCAGTGGTAGTTCTTGTTTTTGGCATGTTTTTTGTTTTGCATAAAAACCATATCAAACGACGTCCAAACGTGTTAAAATTTTACGAATATTTTTTCTTGAATACATGTGATTTTTGGGAATATAAGAAACGGTGAAGAGCTACGACAACATACGCGAAACAGAGAGAGATCCAATCTTGGAGGGGGCTCCCGACCCTTGGGGGCCATGGCGGCCAAGGACCCCCCATCTAGGGAGGAGGCCAAGCAAGAGGAAGGAGGGTGGCCCTACCCGTCTCTCTTCCAGCGGCGCCGGAGCACCGCCGAGGGAATCATCATGGTGATGATCTATGCCAACAACTCTGTCATTTTCCTTAACATCAGCATCACCTTCCCTCGTCTATTTATAGCAGTCCATGTTGGGGAACGTTGCATGGGAAACAAAAATTTTCCTACGCACACGCAAGATCTATCCATGGTGATGAGCATCTACGAGAGGGAGAGTGAATCTACATACCCTTGTAGATCGCTAAGCGGAAGCGTTAATAAACGCGGTTGATGTAGTCGAACGTCTTCGCGATCCAAATCGCCGAGCGTCCCGCGATCCAATCACGATCCTTCCGATCTAGTGCCGAACGGACGGCACCTCCGCGTTCAACACACGTACGGCTTGATGACGCCTTCACCTCCTCGATCCAGCGAGCGATGATGAAGTAGTGGTTGAGTTCCAGCAGCACGACGGCGTGGTGATGGTGGTGAGAAACAATCTCTGCAGGGCTTCGCCAAGCGCTACGGAGATTATGACGGAGGAACTAGAGGGCTAGGGTTGCCGGCACACGGCTTGGGAAATCCTGATGTGTCCCGTGTGCTAGCCCTGCCCCTCTATTTATATGTTGAGCCTTGGGGTCTAAACTTGGAGTAAAAGCCTCCTCCGGGTCGGTTTTGCCCGCACAAGGTCGGTTTGGCCCGCAGGAAAAGAGTCCAATTCGGACCCTGCCGAATCGTGCACAGCCGCGCACAAGCGGTAGTACCGCTTCACACAAGCGGTAGTACCGCTTGGGCGGTAGTACCGCTTCACACAAGCGGTAGTACCGCTCGGGCGGTAGTACCGCTTCACCAAGCGGTAGTACCGCTTACGCGGCAGCAAAACTACTTTTGCACTTTCCAATACCTTGTGGGCTTTATCCCTTTGGCTCATATAAAGTGTTGCTGCTCCCGAACACTTCGGTAAACATCCGGAACCCCTTCCGGTGAACTCCGGAACTCTTCCGGAGATCAAAACACTATTATCACATATATCAATCTTTACCTCCGGACTATTCCGGAGATCCTCGTCATGTCCGGGATCTTATCCGGGACTCCGAACAACCTTCGGTCACCAACATAATAACTCAACTATACTAATCGTCACCAAACGTTAAGTGTGTAGACCCTGCGGGTTCGAGAACTATGTAGACATGACCGAGACACCTCTACGGCCAATAACCAATAGCGGGACCTGGATGCCCATATTGGCTCCTACATATTCTACGAAGATCTTTATCGGTCGAACCTCTATGTCAAGGATTCAGTTAATCCCGTATGCTGTTCCCTTTGTTCTTCGGTATGTTACATGCCCGAGATTCGATCGTCGGTATCTCTATACCTAGTTCAATCTCGTTACCGGCAAGTCTCTTTACTCGTTCCGTAATACAAGATCTCGTGGCTAACACTTTAGTCACATTGCTTGCAAGGCTCATTGTGATGTTGTATTACCGAGTGGGCCCTGAGATACCTCTCCGTCATACGGAGTAACAAATCCCAGTCTTGATCCATGCCAACCCAACAGACACCCTCGGAGATACCTGTAGAGCACCTTTATAGTCACCCAGTTACGTTGCGACGTTTGATACACACAAGGTATTCCTCCGGTGTCAGTGAGTTGCATGATCTCATGGTCAAAGGAACAGATACTTGACATGCAGAAAACAATAGCAATAAACTGACACGATCAAATGCTACGTTTACAGTTTGGGTCTTGTCCATCACATCATTCTCCTAATGATGTGATCCCGTTATCAAATGACATCTCATGTCCATGGCTAGGAAACCTTAACCATCTTTGATCAACAAGCTAGTCAACTAGAGGCTTACTAGGGACACAGTGTTGTCTATGTACCCACACATGTATTTGAGTTTCCAATCAATACAATTATAGCATGGATAATAAACGATTATCATGAACAAGGAAATATAATAATAACCAATTTATTATTGCCTCTAGGGCATATTTCCAACAGTCTCCCACTTGCACTAGAGTCAATAATCTAGTTCACATCACTATGTGATTTACATTGTAATGAATCGAACACCCATGCAGTTCTGGTGTTGTTCATGTTTAGCCCTTGGAAGAGGTTTAGTCATCGGATCTGCAACATTTAGATCCGTGTGTACTTTGCAAATATTTATGTCGTCCTCCTTGATGTAATCGCGGATGGAATTGAAACATGTAGAATCTGCTACCACGCTTTGCTTGGAACTGCACCAGCTAACCGCACCCCCATTAAGAATAAATACGTATCCGGTTTGCGACTTAGAGTCATCCGGATCAGTGTCAAAGCTTCCATCGACGTAACCCTTTACGACGAGCTCTTGATCACCTCCATAAACGAGAAACATGTCCTTAGTCCTTTTCAGGTACTTCAGGATATTCTTGACCGCCGTCCAGTGTTCCATTCCTGGATCACTTTGAAACCTTCCGGCCATACTTATGGCAAGGCTGACATCGGGTCTTGTGCACAGCATTGCATACATGATAGAGCCTATGGCTGAAGCATAGGGGATGACACTCATCTTTTCTCTATCTTCTGCAGTCACTGGGCATTGAGTCTTACTCAACTTCACACCTTGCAAAACAGGCAAGAACCCCTTCTTGGACTGATCCATTTTGAACTTCTTCAAAATCTTATCAAGGTATGTGCTTTGTGAAAGTCCTATTAAGCGTCTCGATCTATCTCTATAGATCTTGATGCCTAATATGAAAGCAGCTTCTCCTAGGTCCTTCATTGAAAAACTCTTGTTCAAATATTCCTTTACGCTTTCCAGCATTTCTATATTGTTTCCAATCAGCAATATGTCATCCACATATAATATTAGAAACGCTATAGAGCTCCCACTCACTTTCTTGTAAATACAAGCTTCTCCGTAAACTTGTATAAACTCGAACGCTTTGATCACCTCATCAAAACGAAGATTCCAACTCCGAGATGCTTGCACCAGTCCATAAATGGATCGCTGGAGTTTGCAAACTTTGTCAGCATTCTCTGGATCGACAAAACCTTCTGGTTGTATCATATACAACTCTTCCTTAAGGTAACCGTTAAGGAACGCTGTTTTGACATCCATCTGCCAAATTTCATAATCGAAAAAGGCAGCTATTGCTAACATGATTCTGACGGACTTAAGCATCGCTACGGGTGAGAAGGTCTCATCGTAGTCAACTCCTTGAACTTGTGAAAAACCCTTTGCCACAAGTCGAGCTTTATAGACGGTGACATTACCGTCCGCGTCCGTCTTCCTCTTAAAGATCCATTTGTTCTGAATGGCCTTACGCCCTTCAGGTAATACTTCCAAAGTCCATACTTTGTTTTCATACATGGATCCCATCTCGGATTTCATGGCCTCTAACCACTTCTCGGAATCCGGGCTCATCATCGCTTCTCCATAGCTCGTAGGTTCATCGTTGTCTAACAACATGACCTCTAAGACAGGGTTGCCGTACCACTCAGGAGCAGTACGCGTCCTTGTCGACCTACGAGGTTCGACAGCAACTTGATCCAAAGCTTCATGATCATCATCATTAACTTCCTCTTCAGCTAATGTAGGCTCCACAGAAACAACTTTCTGCGCTGCGCTACTCTCAGGTTGAAGTAAAGGTTCAACAACCTCATCAAGTTCTATCTTCCTCCCACTCAATTCTTTCGAGAGAAACTCTTTCTCAAGAAATGTTCCGTTTTTAGCGACAAACACTTTGCCTTCGGATCTGAGATAGAAGGTATACCCAACTGTCTCTTTTGGGTATCCTATGAAGACGCATTTCTCCGCTTTGGGTTCCAGCTTTTCAGGCTGAAGCTTTTTGACATAAGCATCACATCCCCAAACTTTAAGAAACGACAGCTTTGGCTTCTTGTCAAACCAAAGTTCATATGGCGTCGTCTCAACGGATTTCGATGGTGCCCTATTTAAAGTGAATGCAGCTGTCTCTAATGCATAACCCCAAAACGATAGTGGCAAATCGGCAAGAGACATCATAGATCGCACCATATCCAATAAGGTTCGATTACGACGTTCGGACACACCATTACGCTGTGGTGTTCCAGGCGGTGTCAATTGTGAAACAATTCCACACTGTCTTAAGTGACTGCCAAACTCATAACTCAGATATTCTCCTCCTCGATCAGATCGTAGGAATTTAATCTTCTTGTTACGATGATTCTCAACTTCACTCTGAAATTGTTTGAACTTTTCAAATGTTTCAGACTTGTGTTTCATTAAGTAAATATACCCATATCTACTTAAGTCATCAGTGAAGGTGAGAAAGTAACGATAACCACCGCGCGCCTCAATGCTCATCGGACCGCACACATCAGTATGTATGATTTCCAATAAGTCACTTGCCCGTTCCATTATTCCAGAGAACGGCGTTTTAGTCATCTTGCCCATGAGGCATGGTTCACATGTGTCAAGTGATTCAAAATCAAGTGACTCCAAAAGTCCATCAGCATGGAGCTTCTTCATGCGTTTTACGCCAATATGACCTAAACGGCAGTGCCACAAGAAAGTGGTATTATCATTATCAATTCTACATCTTTTGGCATCAATGTTATGAACATGTGTATCATTACTATCGAGATTCAACAAGAATAAACCCTTCACATCGGGTGCATGACCATAAAAGATATTACTCATATAAATAGAACAACCATTATTCTCTGATTTAAATGAGTAACCGTCTCGCAATAAACAAGATCCAGATATAATGTTCATGCTCAACGCAGGCACCAAATAACACTTATTTAGGTTCATCACTAATCCCGACGGTAATCGAAGAGCGAGCGTGCCGACGGCGATCACATCAACCTTGGAACCATTTCCCACGCGCATCGTCACTTCGTCCTTTGCCAGCCTCCGTCTATTCCGCAGTTCCTGTTTTGAGTTGCAAATATGAGCAACCGCACCGGTATCAAATACCCAGGCACTACAACGAGAGTTGGTAAGGTACACATCAATAACATGTATATCATATATACCTTGTTTGTTGGCCGCCTTCTTGTCAGCCAAATACTTGGGGCAGTTCCGCTTCCAGTGTCCAGTTCCCTTGCAATGAAAACACACAGTTTCTGGTTTGGGTCCAGCCTTGGGTTTCTTCACGAGAGGAGCAACTGCTTTGCCACTCTGCTTGGAGTTACCCTTCTTACCCTTGCCATTTTTCTTGAAACTAGTGGTTTTATTGACCATCAACACTTGATGCTCCTTCTGAATTTCAGACTCAGCGGCTTTCAGCATCGCAAACAGCTCGGCGACTGACTTGTTCATCCCGTGCATGTTATAGTTCAACACGAAGCTCTTGTAGCTAGGTGGCAATGATTGAAGAACTCTGTCAGTGATAGCCTCTGGCGGAAGGGGCATCCCTAACTCAGCCAGACGGGTGGAGTACCCAGACATTCTGAGCACGTGATCACTGATAGACCCGTTCTCCTCCATCTTGCAAGCATAGAACTTATCGGAGATCTCATATCTCTCGATCCGGGGATTCTTCTGAAAGATAAACTTCAACTCCTGGAACATCTCATATGCTCCATGACGTTCAAAACGTCTTTGAAGTCCCGGTTCTAAGCCATACAACATTGCACATTGAACTATTGAGTAATCATCAGAACGAGCCTGCCAGGCGTTCACAACGTCTAGAGACTCAACTGGAGCGGGTGGATCACCAAGCGGTGCATCAAGGACATAAGCCTTCTGGGAAGCCGTAAGGATAATCCTTAGATTACGGGCCCAGTCCACAAAGTTACTTCCATCATCTTTCAACTTAGCTTTCTCTAGGAACGCATTAAAATTCAGGGGTGCTACTGCGCGAGCCATGATCTACAACATAAATATTGCAAAGACAACTTAGACTATTGTTCTTAGATAATGAGTTTAGTTAATCATATTTAAAAAACTCCCACTCAAATTGACATCCCTCCGATCATTCGAGTGTAACATGATCCAAATCCACCAACTCAAGTCCGATCATCACGTGAGTTGAGGTGGTTTCAATGGTGAACATCTTCATGTTGATCATATCTACTATATGACTCATGTTCGACCTTTCGGTCTCTTGTGTTCCGAGGCCATGTCTGTACATGCTAGGCTCGTCAAGTTTAACCCGAGTGTTCCGCACGTGTAACATGGCTTACACCCGTTGTATGCGAACGTAGAGTCTATCACACCCGATCATCACGGCGTGTCTCGAAACGACGAACTTTCGCAACGGTGCACACTTGGGGAGAACACAATTTATCTTGAAATTTAAGTGAGGGATCACCTTATAATGCTACCGTCGTCCTAAGCAAAATAAGATGCATAAAAGGATTAACATCACATGCAAATCATAAGTGACATGATATGGCCATGAACTTGTGCTTTTGATCTCCATCTCCAAAGCACCGGCATGATCTCCATCGTCACCGGCATGACACCATGATCTCCATCATCTTGATCTCCATCAACGTGTCGCCATAAGGTTGTCGCGCCGACTGTTGCTTCCACGACTATAGCTAACGTTTAGCGATAAAGTAAAGCATTACATAGCGCTTAATGATTGACACGCAGGTCATACAATAATTAAAGACAACTCTATGGCTCCTGCCAGTTGCCGTACTCATCGACATGCAAGTCGTGATATTCTATACAATACATGATCATCTCATACATCACATATATCTCATCATGTAATTGGCCATATCACATCACAACATACCCTGCAAAAACAAGTTAGACGTCCTCTAATTGTTGTTGCAAATTTTACGTGGCTGCTACGGGTATCTAGCAAGAACGATTCTTACCTACGCAAAACCACAACGTGGTGTAGTGATTGCTTTTTGATCTTCTAAAAGAACCCTCTTCATTGAACCGATTCAACTAAAGTGAGAGAGACAGACACCCGCCAGTCACCTTTATGCAACAAGTGCACGCAGCGGTGAAACCAGTCTCGCGTAAGCGTACGCGTAATGTCGGTCCGGGCCGCTTCATCTCACAATACCGCGGAATCAAGTATCAACTAGTAACGGCAAGCAATATGTATACACCCACGCCCACAACTCGTTTGTGTTCTACTCGAGATCTCATCTACGCATAGACCTAGCTCTGATACCACTGTTGGGGAACGTTGCATGGGAAACAAAAATTTTCCTACGCACACGCAAGATCTATCCATGGTGATGAGCATCTACGAGAGGGAGAGTGAATCTACATACCCTTGTAGATCGCTAAGCGGAAGCGTTAATAAACGCGGTTGATGTAGTCGAACGTCTTCGCGATCCAAATCGCCGAGCGTCCCGCGATCCAATCACGATCCTTCCGATCTAGTGCCGAACGGACGGCACCTCCGCGTTCAACACACGTACGGCTTGATGACGCCTTCACCTCCTCGATCCAGCGAGCGATGATGAAGTAGTGGTTGAGTTCCAGCAGCACGACGGCGTGGTGATGGTGGTGAGAAACAATCTCTGCAGGGCTTCGCCAAGCGCTACGGAGATTATGACGGAGGAACTAGAGGGCTAGGGTTGCCGGCACACGGCTTGGGAAATCCTGATGTGTCCCGTGTGCTAGCCCTGCCCCTCTATTTATATGTTGAGCCTTGGGGTCTAAACTTGGAGTAAAAGCCTCCTCCGGGTCGGTTTTGCCCGCACAAGGTCGGTTTGGCCCGCAGGAAAAGAGTCCAATTCGGACCCTGCCGAATCGTGCACAGCCGCGCACAAGCGGTAGTACCGCTTCACACAAGCGGTAGTACCGCTTGGGCGGTAGTACCGCTTCACACAAGCGGTAGTACCGCTCGGGCGGTAGTACCGCTTCACCAAGCGGTAGTACCGCTTACGCGGCAGCAAAACTACTTTTGCACTTTCCAATACCTTGTGGGCTTTATCCCTTTGGCTCATATAAAGTGTTGCTGCTCCCGAACACTTCGGTAAACATCCGGAACCCCTTCCGGTGAACTCCGGAACTCTTCCGGAGATCAAAACACTATTATCACATATATCAATCTTTACCTCCGGACTATTCCGGAGATCCTCGTCATGTCCGGGATCTTATCCGGGACTCCGAACAACCTTCGGTCACCAACATAATAACTCAACTATACTAATCGTCACCAAACGTTAAGTGTGTAGACCCTGCGGGTTCGAGAACTATGTAGACATGACCGAGACACCTCTACGGCCAATAACCAATAGCGGGACCTGGATGCCCATATTGGCTCCTACATATTCTACGAAGATCTTTATCGGTCGAACCTCTATGTCAAGGATTCAGTTAATCCCGTATGCTGTTCCCTTTGTTCTTCGGTATGTTACATGCCCGAGATTCGATCGTCGGTATCTCTATACCTAGTTCAATCTCGTTACCGGCAAGTCTCTTTACTCGTTCCGTAATACAAGATCTCGTGGCTAACACTTTAGTCACATTGCTTGCAAGGCTCATTGTGATGTTGTATTACCGAGTGGGCCCTGAGATACCTCTCCGTCATACGGAGTAACAAATCCCAGTCTTGATCCATGCCAACCCAACAGACACCCTCGGAGATACCTGTAGAGCACCTTTATAGTCACCCAGTTACGTTGCGACGTTTGATACACACAAGGTATTCCTCCGGTGTCAGTGAGTTGCATGATCTCATGGTCAAAGGAACAGATACTTGACATGCAGAAAACAATAGCAATAAACTGACACGATCAAATGCTACGTTTACAGTTTGGGTCTTGTCCATCACATCATTCTCCTAATGATGTGATCCCGTTATCAAATGACATCTCATGTCCATGGCTAGGAAACCTTAACCATCTTTGATCAACAAGCTAGTCAACTAGAGGCTTACTAGGGACACAGTGTTGTCTATGTACCCACACATGTATTTGAGTTTCCAATCAATACAATTATAGCATGGATAATAAACGATTATCATGAACAAGGAAATATAATAATAACCAATTTATTATTGCCTCTAGGGCATATTTCCAACAGTCCACTCTCCCGCAACCCTCTATACCCCCTACTTGAACATGGTGCTTTAGGCTATATATGATTATCCAATGATGTGTGGCCATCCTAGGATGTTCGGCTATATTGTTTTCGTCATACGGGTTAATCGTGGTATGGTGTGATTGATATAAGTTGTATGTTGATATGGTGCTGTCCTATGGTACCCTCCATGCCGCGCACATGTGTGAGAATTCCCGTTGTAGGGTGTTGCAATATGTTTATAATTCGTTTATAGTGGGTTGCGAGAGTGACAGAAGCTTAAACCTGAGTAACGGGGTTGTTGCGTATGGAAGTAAAGAGGGACTTGTCAGTTAATGCTATGGTTGGGTTTTACCTTAATGATCTTTAGTAGATGTGGATGCATGCTAGAGTTCCAACCATAAGTTCATATGATCCAAGTACGGAAAGTATGTGATCGTATGCCTCTCCCTCATTGCATATAATAAGTACCATGTGTATCATATTCAATTTCCTATGGACAATCTATTTCTTGTGTTACAAAAAGCTCTCTACTAAACTATTAGCTTTTATTATCTCGCAAAGTACTCCTAGTTTTATTTTCGCAAACTAGTTTTATTTCTTGTACTAGGTAAAATGAACATTGTTGCGCGTAGAGTTGTATCGGGGGTCAATAGAACTTGAGAAAATAGTAATTCTACCTTTAGCTTGGGTTCGCCACTCTTATTTATCGAAAAGGCTACAAACGATCTCCTACACTTGTGGGTCATCAATTGGACACTTGTATCCTAGGCCTCTTATATATAATGGGGGTTGACACACGATGTAATCTATTCCAACATAATAGCACAGGCACGCAGGGGGAGCCAGCGGCATGTGCTGACACCCGGGTAACCGGGGTGCGGTATTGTGATAGTGTCGCAGGGAGGAGCGTTTGTTGTTACGCCCTGGGGATGTAGCCGAGGTCGGTGAACCTTGTTAACAAATCTCGGTGTCGTGCCTCTTGTGATTGCTTGATCCTCGGATGATCGACTATGCGTGACATATTAATTCTAACATTGCTCATGGGCGGAGTGCATAGAGGATCAGAATAGGTACACATGGGAAAATGACCTACCACTAGTAGAAAACAGGGCTTTGATCCGGGTCAGATCAGATCATTAGTCCCGGTTCTGTTACGAACCGGGACCAATGGTTGCATCGGTCCCGGTTCGAGCGGCCAGGGCGCCGGTCGGGCCTCGGCAGGAACCAGTCCCGGTTCGTCTGACCCCTTTAGTCCCGGTTCCAGACACGAACCGGGACTAAAGGGCCTCTCTCCTGGCCCAGCCCCTTTAGTCCCGGTGCTAGCCATCAACCGGGACTAAAGAGACACCATTAGTCCCAGTGCTAGCCACCAACCGGGACTTAAGAGTTGCCTATATATATGCTCGCCCCTGCCCGCTCACTCCTCTGTTTTTTGGCCGACCGGCGTGTGGGAGGTGTGCTGCTCTCTGTTCTCACCTCCTATGCACATGAGGTCTTCGATGAAATGCCGCAGCCACACTTAAGCATTCTCCTCTCCAAGCTCGACCTCCAAGCTACATTTTCCCCAAGATTTATTTAGGTTTGGCGGTGCACCAACTACACAAGTGTTCTAAAAGGTTAACGACTTGATCGTTTCATCTCTTACTGCTAGTTTATCTCATTTCAAATGCTCTAGAAGTAGAGTGTGGTTTGTGGGTTTTAGTGGAGGAGTGTATGTGGGAGTTCTTTTGATTTAGACGCACAATTAGAGCTGAAATTAACTTCTTAGAGTCTACACATGTGTAGGGTGCCGTTCCCGTCCCCGTCCTCACCGTCGTCGATCGCCCGCGCCGATCTCGTCGCTGGCACCACCGTGGTGAGCCTCTTGTTCTTATCTTCTTTTTAAAAGAAAAAATTCTTACTTGTATGATTTACATAGATACTTGTATTAATTTGGCCACTTCTCTATTCATGATGTTCTGTAATGGTTTTTGATACACTTAATTATATAATGCACGTAGATGAACTGGCAATGGATGTACGGTGACCGACACACCTCCGAGTACATTGAGGGCCTGCATAAATTTCTCGAAGTGGCTAGGGCAAACAAGTAGAATGGTTTTATGTATTGTCCATGTACTGTCTATGAGAATATGAAGGATTACTCTAACTCGAAAACCCTTCACTCCCACCTGCTTGAGAAGGGTTTCATGCCACACTATAATGTTTGGACCAAGCACGGAGAAAGAGGGGTTATGATGGAAGACAACGAAGAAGAAGAGGATGATGACAGCTATCCTATGTTCCCTGAATACGGTGATACTGCAACGGGGGAAGCTGAAGATCAAGAGGCACCAGACGATGTGCCCGATGATGGTCTTGGCCAGGTCATTGTTGATGCACAGAGAGAATGCGAAAGTGAAAGGGAGAAGTTGAAGTTCGATCGCATGTTAGAGGATCACAAAAAGGGTTGTACCCAAACTGCAAAGATGACAACACAAAGCTCGGTACCACACTGGAATTGCTGTAATGGAAGGCAGACAATGGTGTATCTGACAAGGGATTTGGTTCGCTACTGAAAATAATGAAGAACAAGCTTCCAAAGGATAACGAATTGCCCGACAGTACGTACGAAGCAAAGAAGGTTCTCTGCCCTCTAGGATTGGAGGTGCAGAAGATACATGCATGCCCTAATGACTGCATCCTCTACCGCGGTGAGTACGAGGAATTGAACGCATGCCCGGTACGCGGTGCATTGCGGTATAAGATCAGACGAGATGACCCTGGTGATGTTGAGGGCGATCGTCCCAGGAAGAGGGTTCCTGCCAAGGTGATGTGGTATGCTCCTATAATACCACGGTTGAAATGTCTGTTCAGAAACAAAGAGCATGCCAAGTTGTTGCGATTGCACAAAGAAGACCGTAAGAAAGACGGGAAGTTGAGAGCACCCGCTGACGGGTCGCAGTGGAGAAAATTCGAGAGAAAGTGGGGGGACTTTGGAGGTGATGCAAGGAACGTATGGTTTGGTTTAAGTGCAGATGGCATTAATCCTTTTGGGGAGCAGAGCAGCAAGCATAGCACATGGCCCGTGACTCTATGTATCTATAACCTTCCTCCTTGGTTGTGCATGAAGCGGAAGTTCATTATGATGCCAGTGCTCATCCAAGGCCCTAAGCAACCCGGCAACGACATTGATGTGTACCTAAGGCCATTAGTCGAAGAGCTTTTACAGCTGTGAATGGAAAAGGTGTATGTGTGTGGGATGAGCATAAACAAGAGGAATTTCACCTGCGAGCGTTGCTGTGTGTAACCATCAATGATTGGCCTGCTCTTAGTAACCTTTCAGGACAGACAAACAAGGGATACAACGCATGCACGCACTGTTTAGATGATACACAAAGTATATATTTGGACAAATGCAAGAAGAATGTGTACCTGGGACATCGTCGATTTCTTCCGACCAAGCATGCCTTAAGAAAGAAAGGCAAACATTTCAAAGGTGAGGCAGATAACCAGAAGAAGCCCGTCCTCCGTACTGGTGATGATATACTTGATATGGTCAAGGATTTACAAGTAATCTTTGGAAAGGGTCCTGGCGGACAATCTATTCCGAATGACGCTGAGGGACATGCACCCATGTGGAAGAAGAAATCTATATTTTGGGACCTACCCTATTGGAAAGACCTAGAGGTCCGCTCTGCAATCGACGTGATGCACGTGATAAAGAATGTTTGCGTGAACGTGCTAGGCTTCTTGGGCGTGTATGGGAATACAAAAGATACACCGGAGGCACGGGAGGACCAGCAACGTGTGAACGAAAAAGACGGCATGCATCCAAAGCAGTATCAAGGTCCTGCCAGCTATGCTCTAACCAAAGCGGAGAAGGAAATCTTTTTTGAATGCCTGCTCAGTATCAAGGTCCCGTCTGGCTTCTCGTCGAATATAAAGGGAATAATAAACATGGCAGAGAAAAAATTCCAGAACCTAAAGTCTCATGACTGCCACGTGATTATGACGCAACTGCTTTCGCTTGCATTGAGGGGGCATCTACCAGAAAATGTTCGATTAGCCATTGTGAAGCTATGTGCATTCCTCAATGCAATTTCTCAGAAGGTAATCGATCCAGAAATCCTACCAAGGTTACAGAATGATTTGGTCCAATGTCTTGTTAGCTTCGAGTTGGTGTCCCTGTTGGAAATATGCCCTAGAGGCAATAATAATTTAGTTATTATCATATTTCCTTGTTCATGGTAATCGTTTATTATCCATGCTATAATTGTATTGATTGGAAACTCATATACATGTGTGGGTACATAGACAACACTGTGTCCCTTGTATGCCTCTAATAGACTAGCTCGTTGATCAAAGATGGTCAAGGTTTCCTATCCATAGACATGAGATGTAATTTTATAATGGGATCACATCATTAGGAGAATGATGTGATGGACAAGACCCAAACTATGAACGTAGCATATGATCGTGTCAGTTTATTGCTATTGTTTGCTGCATGTCAAGTATCTGTTCCTATGACCATGAGATCATGCAACTCACTGACACAGGAGGAATACCTTGTGTGTATCAAACGTCACAACGTAACTGGGTGACTATAAAGATGCTCTACTAGTATCTCCGAAGGTGTCTGTTGAGTTGGCATGGATCAAGACTCGGATTTGTTACTCCATGTGACGGAGAGGTATCTCAGGGCCCACTCGGTAATACAACATCACAATGAGCCTTGCAAGCATAGTGACTAAAGAGTTAGCCACGGGATCTTGTATTACGGAAACGAGTAAAGAGACTTGCCGGTAATGATATTGAACTAGGTATAGAGATACCAACGATCGAATCTCGGGCAAGTGACATACCGAAGAACAAAGGGAACATTATACGGGATTAACTGAATCCTTGACATAGAGGTTCAACCGATAAAGATCTTCATAGAATATGTAGGAACCAATATGGGCATCCAGGTCCCGCTATTGGTTATTGACCGTAGAGGTGTCTCGGTCATGTCTACATAGTTCTCGAACCCACAGGGTCTGCACACTTAACGTTCGGTGACGTTTCGGTAGTATTGAGTTATGTATGGTGGTGACCGAAGTTTATTCGGAGTCCCGGATGAGATCCCGGACGTCACGAGAAGCTCCGGAATGGTCCGGAGGTAAAGATTGATATATAGGAAGTCCCTGTTGGAAATATGCCCTAGAGGCAATAATAAATTGGTTATTATTATATTTCCTTGTTCATGATAATCGTTTATTATCCATGCTATAATTGTATTGATTGGAAACTCAAATACATGTGTGGGTACATAGACAACACTGTGTCCCTAGTAAGCCTCTAGTTGACTAGCTCGTTGATCAAAGATGGTTAAGGTTTCCTAGCCATTGACATGAGATGTCATTTGATAACGGGATCACATCATTAGGAGAATGATGTGATGGACAAGACCCAAACTGTAAACGTAGCATTTGATCGTGTCAGTTTATTGCTATTGTTTTCTGCATGTCAAGTATCTGTTCCTTTGACCATGAGATCATGCAACTCACTGACACCGGAGGAATACCTTGTGTGTATCAAACGTCGCAACGTAACTGGGTGACTATAAAGGTGCTCTACAGGTATCTCCGAGGGTGTCTGTTGGGTTGGCATGGATCAAGACTGGGATTTGTTACTCCGTATGACGGAGAGGTATCTCAGGGCCCACTCGGTAATACAACATCACAATGAGCCTTGCAAGCAAAGTGACTAAAGAGTTAGCCACAGGATCTTGTATTACGGAACGAGTAAAGAGACTTGCCGGTAACGAGATTGAACTAGGTATAGTGATACCGACGATCGAATCTCGGGCAAGTAACATACCGAAGAACAATGGGAACAGCATACGGGATTAACTGAATCCTTGACATAGAGGTTCGACCGATAAAAGATCTTCGTAGAATATGTAGGAGCCAATATGGGCATCCAGGTCCCGCTATTGGTTATTGATCGTAGAGGTGTCTCGGTCATGTCTACATAGTTCTCGAACCCGCAGGGTCTACACACTTAACGTTTGATGACGATTAGTATAGTTGAGTTATTATGTTGGTGACCGAAGGTTGTTCGGAGTCCCGGATAAGATCCCGGACATGACGAGGATCTCCGGAATAGTCCGGAGGTAAAGATTGATATATGTGATAATAGTGTTTTGATCTCCGGAAGAGTTCCGGAGTTCACCGGAAGGGGTTCCGGATGTTCACCGAAGTGTTCGGGTGCGAGAACACTTTATATGGGCCAAAGGGATAAAGCCCACGAGGTATTGGAAAGTGCAAAAGTAGTTTTGCTGCCGCGTAAGCGGTACTACCGCTTGGTGAAGCGGTACTACCGCCCGAGCGGTACTACCGCTTGTGTGAAGCGGTACTACCGCTTGTGTGCGGCTGTGCACGGTTCGGCAGGGATCCGAGTTGGACTCTTTCCCTGCGGGCCAAACCGACCTTGTGCGGGCAAAACCGACCTGGAGGAGGCTTTTACTCCAAGTTTAGGCCCCAAGGCTCAACATATAAATAGAGGGGCAGGGCTAGCACACGGGACACATCAAGATTTCCCCAAGCCGTGTGCGGCAACCCTAACCCTCTAGTTCCTCCGTCATAATCTCCGTAGCGCTTGGCGAAGCCCTGCAGAGATTGTTCCTCACCACCATCACCACGCCGTCGTGCTGCTGGAACTCAACCACTACTTCACCATCGCTCGCTGGATCGAGGAGGTGAAGGCGTCATCAAGCCGTACGTGTGTTGAACGCGGAGGTGCCGTCCGTTCGGCGCTAGTTCGTGATCGGATCGAGGGACGACTTGCGATTTGGATCGCGGAGACGTTCGACTACATCAACCGCGTTTCTTAAACGCTTCCGCTTAGCGATCTACAAGGGTATGTAGATTTACTCTCCCTCTCGTAGATGCTCATCACCATGGATAGATCTTGTGTGTGCGTAGGAAATTTTTTGTTTCCCATGCAACGTTCCCCAACAGTCCCGTTTTGGTCACCAGAAAAGTTTCGGATATTTCCGGTAGTGTACCGGGAGTGCCGGGAGGGTCCCGGAGGACCATCGGGAGGGGCCACTCACGCCGGGAGGCCACATGGGCCTTAGGGGTGGCGCACCAGCCCTTAGTGGGCTGGGCAAGCCAGCCCCTAAGGGCCCATGCGGCTGGGGTGAGGGGAAAGGCAAAAGCCCAAGAGGGGGAAGGGTTTCCAAGTGGGGGAGGAATCCTACTAGGAGTAGGATTGGAGTTGGACTCCCTCTCCTCCCCACTTCGGCCGACTCCTAGGGGCGCCAGCCCTTCCCCTCCCTCCTATATATACTAGAGGGAGAGAGGGCTAAAGAGACGCAACCCTAAAGGCCACGGTGCAGCCCTCTCTCCCAATAGATCGTCTCCTCTAGTTTTCAGCAGTGTTTAGGCGAAGCCCTACTGGAATAGTTCCACCACCACCGCCACCACGCTGTCACACTGCCAGAGAACTCATCTACCTCTCCGCTCCCTCTTGCTAGATCAAGAAGGCGGAGATCGTCATCGAGCTGTACGTGTGCTGAACGCAGAGGTGCCGTCCGTTCGGTACTAGATCGTGATTGGATCGTGGGACGGCTAGCGATTTGGATCGCGAAGACGTTCGACTACATCAACCGCGTTTCTTAACGCTTCCCGCTTCTACAAGGGTATGTAGATCCACTCTCCCTCTCGTAGATGCTCATCACCATGGATAGATCTTGCGTGTGCGTAGGAAATTTTTTGTTTCCCATGCAACGTTCCCCAACAGTGGCATCATGAGCTAGGTCTATGCGTAGATGAGATCACGAGTAGAACACAAAGGAGTTTGTGGGCGTTGATGCTCAGATTGCTTCCTCCCTTGGTCTTTTCTTGATTCAGCGGTATTGTGGGATGAAGCGGCCCAGACCAACCTTACTCGTACGCTTACGAGAGACCGGTTCCATCAACTGACATGTAACTTCGTTGCATAAAGATGGCTGGCGGGTGTCTGTCTCTCCTACTTTAGTTGGATCGGATTCGACAAAGGCGGTCCTTGAGAAGGTTGAATAGCAATTTGTGTATCACCGTTGTGGTTTTGCATAGGTAAGAATCGTTCTTGCTAGATACCCGTAGCAGCCACGTAAAACATGCAACAACAATTAGAGGACGCCTAACATGTTTTTGCAGGGTATGTTGTGATGTGATATGGCCAATTACATGATGAGATATATGTGATATATGAGATGATCATGTTTTGTACAGAATATAACGACTTGCATGTCGATGAGTACGGCAACCGGCAGGAGCCACATAGGGTTGTCTTTAATTTATTTTTTGCCGTTTTTGCTTTACTTTATCGCTATGAGTCAGCAATAGTCGTAGAAGCAACAGTTGGCGCGACAACCTCATGGTGACACGTTGATGGAGATCAAGATGATGGATATCATGGTGTCATGCCGGTGACGATGGAGATCATGCCGATGCTTTGAAGATGGAGATCAAAAGCACAAGTTCATGGCCATATAATGTCACTTATGATTTGCATGTGATGTTAATCCTTTTATGCATCTTATTTTGCTTAGGACGACGGTAGCATTATAAGGTGATCCCTCACTAAAATTTCAAGATAAAATTGTGTTCTCCACGAGTGTGCACGGTTGCGAAAGTTCGTCATTTCGAGACACCACGTGATGATCGGGTGTGATAGACTCTACGTTCGCATACAACGGGTGCAAGCCAGTGTTGCACATGCGGAACACTCGGGTTAAACTTGACGAGCCTAGCATGTACAGACATGGCCTCGGAACACAAGAGACCGAAAGGTCAAACATGAGCCATATAGTAGATATGATCAACATGGAGATGTTCACCATTGAAACCACCTCATCTCACGTGATGATCGGACTTGGGTTGGTGAATTTGGATCATGTGACACTCCAATGACCAGAGGGATGTCAATTTGAGTGGGAGTTCTTAAGTAATATGATTAATTGAACTCATTATCATGAACATAGTCAAATGGACTTTGCAAATTATGTAGATCAATGGGTCGCACTATAGCTCCCCTGTTTTTATACGTTCCTAGAGAAAATAGAATTGAAAGATGATGGTAGCAATAATGCGGACTGGGTCCGTGAACTGAGGATTGTCCTCATTGCTGCACAGAAGGCTTGTGTCCTTGATGCACCGCTCGGTGCACCACCCCCTCAAGCGTCGTCTGTAGATGTTGTGAACATCTGATAGACATGTTCTGATGACTACTTGATAGTTTAGTGCGTCATGCATTACGGCTTAGAATTGAGGCTCCAAAACGTTTTGAACGTCACGGAACATATGAGATGTTCTAAGAGCTGAAATTGGGATCTCAGGCTCGTGCCCGTGTTGAGAGGTATGAGACCTCCAACAAGATTCTTTGCATGCAAGATGAAGGAGAACAGCTCAATCGGTGAGCATGTGCTCAGATTGTCTGGGTTCTACAATCGCTTGAATCGAGTGGGAGTTGATCTTCCAGATAAGATAGTGATTGATATAGTTCTCCAAGTCACTGTCACTAAGCTACTAGAGCTCCGTGATGAACTATAAAATGCCAGGGATGGAAATAATGATCCCTAAGCTATTCGCGATGTTTGACACCGCGAAGGTAGAAATCAAGAAGGAGCATCAAGTGTTGATGGTTAGTGAAACCACTAGTTTCGAGAAGGGCAAGGGTAAGGAGGGAAACTTCATGGATGGCAAGTCAGTTGCTGCTCCAGTGAAGAAACCTAAGGTTGAACCCAAACCCGAGACTAAGTGCTTCTATTATGAGGAGAACGGTCGCTGAAGCGAAACAACCCTAGATACTTGGTAGATAAGAAGGCTGGCAACGTCGACAGAAGTATATTTGATATACGTGTTATTGATGTGTACCTTACTGGTACTCCTAGTAGCACTTGGGTATTGGATACCGGTTCGGTTGCTAAATGTTAGTAACTCGAAATAAAAGCTACGGAATAAACAGAGGCTAGCTAAGGGTCAGGTGACGATGAGTGTTGGAAGTGTTTCCAAGGTTGATGTGATCACCATCGCACGCTCTCTCTACCTTCGGGATTAGTGATGAACCTAAATAAATGTTATTTGGTGTTTGCGTTGAGCATGAACGTGATTAGATCATGTTTATTGCAATACGGTTATTCATTTAAGTTAGAGAATAATGGTTATTCTATTTACATGAATAATACCTTCAATGGTCATGCACCCAATGAGAATGGTTTATTGAATCTTGATCGTAGTGATACACATGTTCATAATATTGATGCCAAAAGATACAAAGTTAATAATTATAGTACCACATACTTGTGGCACTGCCACTAAATGTCATATTGGTGTAAAGCGCATGAAGAAACTCCATGCTGATGGATCTTTGGACTCATTCGATTTCGAATCGGTTGAGACATGCGGACCATGCCTCATGGGCAAGATGACTAAGACCCCATTTTCCGGTATGATGGAGCGGCCAAGTGACTTATTGGAAATGATACATGTTGATGTATTCGGTCCAATGAGTGTTATAGCGTGCGGTGGATATCGTTATTTTCCTACCTTCACTGATAATTTGAATAGATATGGGTATATTTACTTAATGGAACACAAGTCTGAAACGTTTGAAAAGTTTAAACAAATACAGAGTGAAGTTTGAGATCATCGTAACAAGAAGATAAAATGTTTACGATATGATCGTGGAGGTGAATATCTGAGTTACGAGTTTGGTATGCAACTTAAGACAATGTGGAAGTTGTTTCACAACTCACGCCACCTGGAACACCACAGCGTAATGGTGTGTCCGAATGTCGTAGTCGTGCCCTATTGGATATGGTGCATGCAATGATGTCTCTTATGGATTTGCCATTATCGTTTTGGGGTTATGCATTAGAGACAACTACATTCACTTTAATAGGGCACCATCTAAGTCCGTTGAGATGACACCATATGAATTTTGGTTTGGCAGAAACCTAAGTTGTCATTTCTCGGAGTTTGGGAATACGATGCTTATGTCTGATAAGCTCGATCCCAAAGCGGAAAGGTGCGTCTTCATAGAATACCCTAAGGAAACAGTTGGGTATGCCTTATATCTCAGATCCAAGGGCAAAGTGTTTGTTGCTAAAAATGGGTCCTTTCTCGAGAAAGAGTTTCTCTCGAAAGAATTGAGTGGGAGGAAAGGTAGAACTTGATGAAGGTTATTGAACCGTCACTTCAGTTGGATGGTAGCACGACACAGAATGATGTTTCTGTGGCACCTACACCAAATGAAGAAGAAGTTAATGATGATGATCATGACACTTCGGATCAAGTTACTACCAGGCCTCGTAGGTCGACAAGGAATCGTGCCGCCCCTGAGTGGTACGGCAATCCTGTCTTGGAGGTCATGTTGTTAGACAACAGTGAACCTACGAGCTATGAAGAAGCGATGGTGGGCCCGGATTCCAACAAATGGCTGGGAGCCATGAAATCTGAGAAAGGATCCATGTATGAAAACCAAGTATGGACTTTGGTAGACTTGCCCGTTAAACGGCAGGCCGTTAAGTACAAATGGACCTTTAAGAAGAAGACAGACACTAATGGTAAATGTCACCATTTATAAAGCTCGACTTGTCGCAAAGAAGTTTTCAACAAGTTCAAGGAGTTGATTACGATGAGACTTTATCACCCGTAGCGATGCTAAAGTATGTTGGAATTATGTTAGCAGTTGCTGCATTTTTTCAATTATGAAATCTGGCAGATGGATGTCAAAACATCGTTTCCTTAACGGTTTCCTTGAGGAAAGGTTGTATGTGATACAACCATAAGGTTTTGTCAGTCCTAAGGATGCTAAAAGGTGTGCAAGCTCCAGCAATCCTTCTATGGGCTGGAGCAAGCATCTCGGAGTTGGAATATACGCTTTGATGAGGTGATCAAAGTTTTTTTGGGTTTATACAAAGTTTATGAGAAACTTGTATTTACAAGAAAGTGAGTGGGAGCACTACAGAATTTCTGATAAGTATATGTGGTTGACATATTGTTGATCGGAAATGATGTAGAATTTCCGGAAAGCTTAAACGGTTGTTTGAAAAAGAGTTTTTCAAGGGAAGACCTGGATAAAGCTACTTAAATGTTGGGCATCAGGATCTATAGAGATAGATCAAGACGTCTGATAAGACTTTCAATGAGTACATACCTTGACAAGATTTTGAAAGAGTTCAAAATGGATCAGTCAAAGAAAGAGTTCTTGCCTGATTTGTAAGGTGTGGAATTGAGTGAGACTCAAAGCTCGACCACGGCAGAAGAAAGAGAAAGGACGAAGGTCGTCCCCTATGCCTTATCCATAGGCTCTGTATAGTATGTCATTTTGTGTACCGCACCTGGTGTGTGCCTTGCCATGAGTCTATCAAGGGGTACAAGAGTGGTCCAGGAGTGGATCACTGGACATCGGTCAAGATTATCCTTAGTAACTAGAGGACTAAGGAAATTGTTCTCGATTATGGAGGTGATAAAGAGTTCGTCGTAAAGGGTTACGTCAATGCAAGCTTTGACACCTATCCGGGCGACTCTGAGTAGTAGTCCGGATACTTATAGTGGAGCAGTCATTTGGAATAGCTCCAAGTGGAGCGTGGTAGCATCTGCAGTATGACATATAGATTTGCAAAGAATACACGGATCTGAATGTTGCAGACCGTTGACTAGAACCCATCTCACATGCAAAACATGATCGAACCCCAGAACTCATTGGTTGTTAGACTCACTATAATGTTAATCACATGGTGATGTGAGCTAGATTATTGACTCTAGTGCAAGTGGGAGACTGTTGGAAATATGCCCTAGAGGCAATAATAATTTAGTTATTATCATATTTCCTTGTTCATGATAATCATTTATTATCCATGCTATAATTGTATTGATTGGAAACTCATATACATATGTGGGTACATAGACAACACTGTGTCCCTAGTATGCCTCTAATAGACTACCTCGTTGATCAAAGATGGTCAAGGTTTCCTAGCCATAGACATGAGATGTCATTTGATAAAGGGGTCACATCATTAGGAGAATGATGTGATGGACAAGACCCAAACTATGAACGTAGCATATGATCGTGTCAGTTTATTGCTATTGTTTTCTGCAAGTCAAGTATCTGTTCCTATGACCATGAGATCATGCAACTCACTGACACCGGAGGAATACCTTGTGTCTATCAAATGTCACAACGTAACTGGGTGACTATAAAGATGCTCTACAGGTATCTCCGAAGGTGTCTGTTGAGTTGGCATGGATCAAGACTCGGATTTGTTACTCCGTGTGACGGAGAGGTATCTCAGGGCCCACTCGGTAATACAACATCACAATGAGCCTTGCAAGCATAGTGGCTAAAGAGTTAGCCATGGGATCTTGTATTACGGAAACGAGTAAAGAGACTTGCCGGTAACGAGATTGAACTAGGTATAGAGATACCAACGATCGAATCTCGGGCAAGTAACATACCGAAGAACAAAGGGAACATCATACGGGATTAACTGAATCCTTGACATAGAGGTTCAACCGATAAAGATCTTTGTAGAATATGTAGGAACCAATCTGGGCATCCAGGTCCCGCTATTGGTTATTGACCGTAGAGGTGTCTCGGTCATGTCTACATAGTTCTCGAACCCGTAGGGTCTGCACACTTAACGTTCGGTGACGTTTCGGTAGTATTGAGTTATGTATGGTGGTGACCGAAGGTTGTTCGGAGTCCTGGATGAGATCCCGGACGTCACAAGAAGCTTCGGAATGGTCCGGAGGTAAAGATTGATATATAGGAAGTCCCGTTTTGGTCACCGGAAAAGTTTCGGGTATTTCCGGTAGTGTACCGGGAGTGCCGGGAGGGTCCCGGAGGACCATCGGGAGGGGCCACTCATGCCGGGAGGCCACATGGGCCTTAGGGGTGGCGCACCAGACCTTAGTGGGCTGGGCAAGCCAGCCCCTAAGGGCCCATGCGGCTGGGGTGAGGGGAAAGGCAAAAGCCCAAGAGGGGGAAGGGTTTCCAAGTGGGGGAGGAATCCTACTAGGAGTAGGATTGGAGTTGGACTCCCTCTCCTCCCCACTTCGGCCGACTCCTAGGGGCAGCCCTAGGGGCGCCGGCCCTTCCCCTCCCTCCTATATATACTAGAGGGAGAGAGGGCTAAAGAGACGCAACCCTAAAGGCCACGGTGCAGCCCTCTCTCCCAATAGATCGTCTCCTCTAGTTTTCAGCAGTGTTTAGGAGAAGCCCTGCTGGAATAGTTCCACCACCGCCGCTGCCGCGCCGTCGCGCTGCCGGAGAACTCATCTACCTCTCTGCTCCCTCTTGCTGGATCAAGAAGGCGGAGATCGTCATCGAGCTGTACGTGTGCCGAACGCGGAGGTGCCGTCTGTTCGGTACTACTTCGTGATTGGATCGCGGGACGGCTAGCGATATGGATCGCGAAGACGTTCGACTACATCAACAGCGTTTCTTAATGCTTCCCGCTTAGCGATCTACAAGGGTATGTAGATCCACTCTCCCTCTCGTAGATGCTCATCACCATGGATAGATCTTGCGCGTGCGTAGGAAATTTTTTGTTTCCCATGCAACGTTCCCCAACAGTTCCCACCATCCTTCTTCAATATTATGACGCACGTCCTAGTTCAGCTAGTCGACGAGATTGCCATTCTGGGTCCAGTATTTCTACACAATATGTTCCCCTTTGAGAGGTTCATGGGAGTCTTGAAGAAATATGTTCGTAATCGTGCTAGGCCAGAAGGAAGCATCTCCACGGGCCATCAAACAGAGGAGGTCATTGGGTTTTGTGTTGACTTTTTTCCTGACCTTAAGCCGATTGGTGTCCCTAAATCGCGGTATGAGGGGAGACTGAGTGGAAAAGGCACGCTAGGAGCGGATTCAATAATATGTAGGGACGGGCATTCCTGGGCGCAAGCACACTACACAGTTCTACAGAATTCTACCTTGGTGGCCCCGTATATCAATGAACACAAGAATATTCTATGCTACAAACACCAGGAGCAGTCTGACGACTAGATTACACGTGAACACATCAGGACTTTCGGCGGTTGGTTGCAAATGCATCTCATGCGTAACAACACTATTGGAGATGACCTGTACTTGTTGGCCAGGACACCATCTTCGACTGTATGGACTTACCAAGGGTACGAGATAAATGGTAATACATTTTACACGATCGCCCAAGATAAAAAGAGCACCAACCAAAACAGTGGTGTCCACTTTGATGCAGCAATCACCAATAGGGCAAAGGACACATATTATGGTTACATAGAGGAGATATGGGAACTTGACTATGGACATGAATTTAAGGTCCCTTTGTTTCGGTGCAAATGGGTCAATCTGTCAGGAGGTGGGGTACAGTTAGACCCGCAATACGGAATGACAACAGTGGATCTCAAAAATCTTGGGTACACAGATGAACCATTCGTCCTAGCCAATGATGTGGCGCAGGTTTTCTATGTAAGGACATGTCTACCAAACCGAGGAAAAAAGATAAGGAAGCGAATACATCAAACGATGAGCCAAAGCGCCAAATAGTTCTTTCAGGGAAAAGAAACATCGTGGGAGTGGAGGACAAGATAGACATGTCTGAGGATTATGAAAAGTTTCATGAAATTCCTCCCTTCAAAGTGAAGGCTGACCCAAGCATCCTGTTAAACGATGAAGATTGTCCATGGTTACGACGCAATAAGGAAGGGACACACGCGAAGAAAAAGTGAAGACTTTCTCTCCACAACTATTCTCATGATGGCTTTGATCAAGAATATCACTGCAGTTACATGTCAAGAAATGAAATCCCTTTTGTAACAGATGAGTTTTCGTCCGAAACCCTGTTACTTCGAAAGACATTGTCCAGTTTGTACACGAAGTGCATCCAGTTTTTCCCGTAACCCTCTCAACTTTTTAGCAGATGCTATGTGGGTGAAACTATGATACCATGCCAAGTTTCAACCTTTTCAGAGTTCATTTGCAGTGATTTTCAAATTCAGGGTCATTTAGCTCAAAATAAATCATGAAATGCTTGAAAAATAGCAAATGAAGTCAGAAAAGGTTTGAAAATTGATGATGTGGCTTTGAATGGTGCATATTGAATGAAGAAAAAGTCTGGAGTTAAAATATGTTTAAAAAATTGAAATCCCTTTTGTAATAGATAACTTTTCGTCCGAAACCCTGTTACTTCGAAAGAGATTGTCCAGTTTGTACACGAAGTGCATCCAGTTTTTCCCGTAACCCTCTCAACTTTTTAGCACACGCTATGTGGGTGAAATTATGATACCATGCCAAGTTTCAACCTTTTCAGAGTTCATTTGCAGTGCTTGTCAAATTCAGGGTAATTTAGCTCAAAATAAATCATGAAATGCATGAAAAATAGCAAATAAAGTCAGAAAAGGTTTGAAAATTGATGATGTGGCTTTGAATGGTGCATATAAAACTCTAATAGCAAAAAGAATGAACTAAAAAGATTTTATAAAACTCTAATAGGAAAAAGAATGAACTAAAAAGATTTTATAAAACTCTAATAGCAAAAAGAATGAACTAAAAAGCTTTTATAAAACTCTAATAGGAAAAGGAATGAACTAAAAAGATTTTATAAAACTCTAATAGCAAAAAGAATGAACTAAAAAGATTTTATAAAACTCTAATAAAAAAAGAATCAACTAAAAAGAATCAAAATAATATTAACTAAAATTATCAAAGTATTTATTTGTTAAAAACTTTAATAGTAAAAAGTGTTTATAAAACTCTAATAGCAAAAGGAATCAACTAAAACATATGCAAAAAAATAACATTAAAATTTAAAAAACATAATATATTTAAAAAAACTAAAAAAAAAAGGCCCGCCTTCTAGCCACAACGGCCTGCATACGACTAGAAACCCTAGAAATGGGCCAGGATGTAGGCCCGCAGTGCAAGCAGGCCCAACAGGGCGTGAGATAGGCATGTACTGCCTGCAATAGAGAGGAGCTCAAGAGGGCAGCGGCAGCAGCGCTTATAAACCACTCCGAGCCCCTCTCGACTAGCGAGGTGGGACTAAACTTTTGGCTGCGGGAAGCTGAAAGCACATATGCTCCCTTGGTGGTTTTGATAATTCATGACAACATACATTGTCTCTTGGACTAATACCTTTACCTAGTGTATTTCAGACAAAGTCCACGGAGAGGGTTGGCAAAAGGATTGTGGAGATTGTGGAGATACCCCAAGATGCAAGGAAATGGATTGGCAAAGCTTCAAGCAAGAGGACTCTACATTTTACTTTGTGAGAAATCACTTTGAGTCCATAGGAAAGCCAATACTATTAAAAGGGGGTAAGGTACTATTGGTGAACAAGATGCTCCATGTGCACAAGAGATAGTCACCAAAAACACCCACAAGCTCTTCCACAAAAGTCTGTCCAAAGTCAAATATCCAAAATCGGTGCAACCAACACTTCCCACTCGATGCCACCGATTCCCAAACTCAGACAGACCCATGCCAAACCCTAGCACATCGGTGCAACCGATTCCATTTCGGTGCCACCGAGTTTGGGTTGCCAACTTTCTGTTACCTCGATTCACAAAATCGGTACCACCGAGTTTTCTGGATCGACGTCACCGAGTTGTGAAATCTGACCATTGGTCATCTAATCGGTACCACCGAGATTTATATATCGGTCTCACCGAGATCCAAAAGTTGCTACCTTTGGAGCAACTCGGTACCACCGAGTTTTATACTTCGGTGTCATCGAGTTGGTCACTTTAGGTGTAACGGTTGGATTTTTGGGGATGCCTATATATACCCCTTCACCACCATCCACTCGAAAGAGAAGCACTCAGAACTATTCCATACTTGCCCCATCCAATTTTTTGAGAGAGAGCCACCTACTCATGTGCTGAGATCAAGCTATTCCACTCCATCCATATGAATCTTGATCTCTAGCCTCCCCAAGTTGCTTTCCACCAAATCAATCTCTTCCACCATAGCCAAATCTGTGAGAGAGTGATTGTGTGTTGAGGAGTCTATCATCTTGAAGCACAAGAGCAAGGAGTTCATCGACATTACCGAGCCTATTACCTTTTGGAGGGTGGTGCCTCCTAGATTGGTTAGGTGTCGCTTGGGAGCCTCCTACTTTGTGTTGTGGAGTTGAACCAAGAAGTTTGTACGGGCAAGGAGATCGCCTACTTCGTGAAGATCTACCCATAGTGAGGCTAGTCCTTCGTGGACGGAAGCCGTTATGGAATAGTCAAGGTTGCTACTTCGTGGATCCTTATGGGTGGAGCCCTCCGTGGACTCTCACGACCGTTACCCTCCGTGGGTTGAAGACTCCATAAACGTGGACGTACGATAGCACCACCTATCGGAACCACGGGAAAAATCTTCGTGTCCCTCATGCGTTTGATCTCCCTATCTCAACTCCTTACTTCCATGTGCAATGTCTTTATTTTCCGCTGCCATACTTGTTGACATGCATGTGTAGGGTGTGCTAGACTTGCTATAATTGTTAAAATCTGCCAACCAATTAACTTGGGAAAAGGTTAGCTTTTAAATTCTTGCTAGTAGTCTATTCACCCCCTCTCTAGACACACTTCTACTGATCCCTCAATTGGTATCAGATCATTGGTCTCCATTGCTTCGGTTTCATCACCGTGGAGGAAGATGGATGTGTCTAGTATAGGGAGTTTGAGTTGTAGAGTGCCTATCCTTGATGGGGAGCACTATAGTCAATGGAAACATATGATGCTTGAGCTATTTAATGAATTTCATTTGAGCAAGTATGTTAAGAACCCCTATGTACCTCCCATTGATCCTTTACATCCCACACACGAAGAGGATATTTATATGCTATGCAATCTTAGAACTGTTAATCTTATCGTTAGAGGATTGCCTAGAATTGTGCTCAATCAAATGAAGAATTTTGAATGTGCTTATACTTTGTGGAATGACTTGGAGAAACGATATCCAAGTTATTCATTGAGTAATCTTGATGAAATTCTTCATAAAACTATTGCCTTTCACAAAATGACGCCTAGTGATCCCAAGTTTGATGACTATCTATTTGAGCTTAGAGACCTCATGCGTGCTAAAGGACATGTCATAACTATCAACAACATCATTGTAGAAACCATTCGAATTCATAAATTTGAACATTGTCATGATCACAACCTTAATGAATCTCTTGTTCTTTGTGACGAGGATTTCCCACTTGATGATGACAATGTGGAACACGGCTACTATGATGAAGATGAGTTGTTCGACATCGAGCATGAGAAGATCATGAAGAATCTAAGTCTCATGGCAAACTTCAAGGATTACATGTCCGGAGGAAAAGAGTGGATTCTAGATAGTGGATGCACCGATCATATGACCGGATATAGAGAAATGTTTGAAGAGATCACACCAAACCATGGACCGCGAAGGTACGTAACGTTCGGAGACAACTCCAAGGGTAAGGTACTTGGTCTTGGTAAGGTGGCCATATCCCATGATAGCTCTATTCAAAATGCCATGCTTGTTGAATCCCTTGGCTACAATCTTCTTTCCGTATCTAGACTTGCGGACTTTGGTTTTAATGTGCTATTCACGAAAGTAGATTGCCAAGTGTTTTGTCAAGATAATCATAACATGGTCTTTACCGGTTTTCGTAGAGGTGATCTATACATTGTCGATTTCACTAAGAGATCCAAACCACGTGCTTGTCTTATTGCAAAATCTTCTAAAGGTTGGCTTTGGCATAGAAGACTAGGACATGTTCGCATGCGTAATCTAGACAAGCTTATCAAAGGTGATCATATACTTGGTGTTAAAGATGTTATCTTTGACAAAGATAGACTTTGTAGTGCTTGTCAAGCTGGAAAGCAAGTAGGTGGAAGTCATCCCGTTAAGAATATCATGACTACTAGGAGACCACTCGAGTTACTTCATATGGATCTTTTTGGTCCCAATGCTTACAAGAGTCTCGGTGGAAATTCCTATGGTCTAGTTATAGTTGTTGATTTTTCCAGATTTACGTGGGTATTCTTTCTTCATGATAAGTCGCAGGTACAAAAGATCTTCAAACATTTCGCTCGCAAAGCGCAAAATCAGTTCGAAGTGAAGATCAAGAAGGTTTGGAGCGATAACGGATCGGAGTTCAAGAACACCCATGTAGATACCTTTCTTGACGAAGAAGGTGTTTCACATGAGTTCTCGGCTACGTACACGCCTCAACAAAATGGAGTTGTTGAGAGGAAGAACCGAACTCTTATTGAGATCGCAAGAACGATGCTTGACGAATACAAGACGCCAAGACACTTTTGGGTAGAAGTCGTGGAAACAGCATGTCATGCCACAAACCGACTCTACTTGCACAAGCTTCTCGGTAAAACGGCATACGAGCTACTCACCGGTAACAAACCCCAAGTTGGATACTTTCGGGTATTCGGCTCAAAGTACTACATTCTTGATAAGCATCGTCGCACTAAATTTGCTCCTAAATCTCATGAAGGATTCCTACTTGGTTATGGATCGAACTCTCACACTTACCGTGTCTACAACAACTTCACACGAAAAGTTGAAGAGACGGTAGATGTGAAGTTTGATGAATCTAATGGTTCGCAAGTCGAACAATTGCCAAATTATGTAGGAGATAAGGACCCTTCGGAAGCTATCCAAGACTTGTCCATCGGCAAGATTCGTCCCATGGAGGTGAAGGAAAGTACTTCGTCAACTCAAGTGGAAGCCCCTACTTCATGTCAAGGTGAACCTCAACATGACATGGAAGCATCCACAAGCGGCACACGACAAGAAGATGAGGAGGAGGAAGTACATCATGAAGATCCACCACAACCTCCTTCACCACCACCTCAAGGAAACGACACCTTCAACAACAACGAAGATGAAGATGATAATGATGAAGAAGCTGCACCATCCAACAAGCCGAAGCTACCCCGAGTTCGAGAGAGAGTGACCAAGAATCATCCTCTAAACCAAATCTTTGGTGACATACAAACCGGGAGAATCACTCGCTCTAAAACTCGCTTAGCTAATTTTTGTGAGCATTATTCTTTCATCTCTAGCATTGAACCCTTGAAGGTAGAACAAGCTCTTGAAGACCCGGATTGGGTGAACGCCATGCATGAAGAGCTTCACAACTTCGAGAGGAACGAAGTGTGGACACTCGTGGAGAAGCCCAAGGACGAGCACAACATCATCGGAACCAAATGGGTGTTTCGGAACAAGCAAGATGAAGACGGTCAAGTCATACGCAATAAGGCGCGTCTCGTAGCCCAAGGATATATGCAAGTCGAAGGTATGGACTATGGTGAGACCTATGCCCCTATCGCTAGACTTGAAGCTATTCGCATTCTTCTTGCTTATGCTAATCACCATCATATCACGCTTTATAAAATGGATATTAAAAGTGCATTTTTAAATGGTGAGATTGAAGAAGAGGTCTATGTTAAGCAACCACCTGGTTTTGTGAATCCTAAGAAACCTAATCATGTTTACAAGCTTCATAAAGCCCTCTATGGTCTTAAACAAGCCCCTCGTGCTTGGTATAAATGCTTAACGAAGTTTCTCATTGAAAAGGGTTTTGAAATTGGTAAAATTGACACAACCTTCTTCACTAAGAGAGTTAATGGTGAATTATTTGTGTGCCAAATCTATGTGGATGATATTATCTTTGGATCTACTAACCCAAAATTTAGTGAAAGATTTGGAAGGTTGATGTCCGAGAAGTATGAGATGTCCATGATGTGTGAGTTGAAATTCTTTCTTGGTTTGCAAATCAAGAAAACAAGAGAAGGAACTTTCATCTCTCAAACCAAGTATACCAAGGACTTGATCAAGAAGTCCAACATGCAAGAGTGTAAAGGTATGAAAACTCCTATGCCTACTAGTGGACATGTTGACCTTACCAAGGAGGACGAACCGGTTGATCAAAAAAATTATCGATCTATGATTGGTTCATTGCTATATTTATGTGCCTCCCGTCCCGATATTATGCTTAGTGTTTGCATGTGTGCTAGATATCAAGCTGCACCTAAAGAGTGTCATCTTTTGGCCGTAAAACATATTATGAGATATTTGATACAAACACCAAACTTTGGCATTTGGTATCCCAAGGGATATTCCTTTAACCTTGTTGGCTATTCCGATTCGGACTATGCCGGTGACAAGGTTGATAGAAAATCCACCTCGGGTACATGTCAATTTCTTGGTAGATCTCTTGTGTCTTGGTCCTCCAAGAAACAAAACTCGGTATCTCTATCTACTGCCGAAGCTGAGTATATTGCTGCCGGATCATGTTGTGCACAATTGCTATGGATGACACAAACGCTTAAGGATTATGGAATCCATGTGAAAAATGTTCCATTACTTTGTGACAATGAAAGTGCTATTAAGATTGGTCATAATCCCGTGCAACATTCTCGAACTAAGCATATTCAAGTTCGACATCATTTCATTCGTGATCATGTTGCCAAAGGAGATATTAATCTTAAGCATGTTCATACCAACAAACAATTGGTCGATATCTTTACTAAGCCACTTGATGAGAAAGTGTTTTGTTACTTGAGGAGTGATTTGAACATCATTGATGCTTCAAACTTGAGCTAGACTCACTCGGATGCATGCAAGGGCACGAGCTTACATGATACTTCCATGATTCACTTGACATATTATCTTATACCATGGAATTCTATGCTCCCTTGTATTGCATCTAATCTTTTGTAGGTACTTGGAAGAACAACACTTCACAAGATTGCCATCAACTCCAATCATAAGCAATCTTGTTATGACCAAGTATCCACAACCCCTCTTGATGATGGAAGGAAGAGGACAACAAAAAACATATCCTTGATACTTATTTGAATTTCACAATTGGTATCGTGTCATATCATGTTCTTCCTTGCATGACTAACTTATGTTGGTGATAAGTGTACCAAAACAAGAAGGATTGCTCCCAACTCAAGATGAACTTCATCAACCTCGAGCATCCTCAACAAGTTCACCTACAAGCCACGTCATCAACATCACTCAAAGGTATGTACTCATATCCTTGAAAAAGCTTTACTCCAAGTCATGAGTTAAAGCAACTCAAGTGATATGAAACCATTAAAATGCTTAATCAAAAAATGGTAACCCCATTTTGAGCTTAACGATGAGTATGACCTATGATCAAGTATTCTTGCTTGGCTCCTAAGTCAATATACTCTAATATAGGTGACCTAGTCACCGCCCATCATCTAGATTAAGTATCTTGTTTGGTTCATTCTCTTTGCAAGATTTCTTGGAACCACTCAAATCTTTTCTAGTTGATATTTCATTGTAAAGTCTTTTGCATTTTCTTTGAAAATCCTTTTGACACTTTGTTACAAGTTTTCCAAATTCATTTGCAAGTTTCTCAATCATTGCCAAGTTTCTGTTTAGCTCTCGGAGCCTCCGATACAGATAACTCGGTTCTACCGATTTAGCACATGAGCTGCATAACAACATCTCGGTTCCACCGACTTGTTTGTCTCGGAGCCACCAATTTGATATCTTCTCCAGTCTGTGTTCTTGTCAGTAAATCTTTGTTTCCTTAGTGATCCTATTGTAATATTTTCATTTCTTTGATGATCCCTTCATTAATAAAAAAAAGGGGGGAGAAATTTTATTCAAGGATCCCTAACTCAAAGGAGGAGAAGACCTACAAGCTATCAGTGAAAGAGGGAGAAATAAATTTCCATGATTCCCTCAATTTTATGCTCTCTATAATTTTCATATTTTTGAACCCTACATTCTATGACCCTTGTTCTCAAGGATCCCTTCTTAATCAATGATCCCTACATCTGACCCTGTGTATGACCTTTTTGGAAATTAATGCCAAAGGGGGAGAAATACCAAAGCTTCAAAGCTAAAGGGGGGAGATACATGCTTATGCAAAGGGGGAGATATAATCAAGGGGGAGAGGTGAATATAAAAAATTACACTTATATAGACAAGGGGAGAATACCAAAGTAGGGGGAGAAAAATATGACTATTTCACTTGACTACTCATGTTAGAATTTTCTCACCCTATCCAATCCCAATATCTACATGCTAAGATTCAGGGGGAGAGGATGACCTACTATTTCATATCTAGGGAAGAAAGTTCTAAATGTTCTTGGAGACATATCAATCTTAAGGAATACTATCTTCTATATGTTCTCCATATCTTGGTACTATTGAGCTCTATTGCTTTTTGATTGGTAGAATACTCTTGTGTTTCCTAACATTGTTTTCTCAAGTGTGTTTCTACTACCAGAATGCTCAAGAAGTCAAGGTAAGTATATGCATCATATCTTCGATCAAGATGATCTCTTGCTTCTTGCACATATTGTTTGCAAGAGTGAAGTCTTGAACAAAGATACATCTCATTCATATATATTTGATGCATATAGCCAAGATACACATGACTCATTATATCCCTTCTACTATATGTGTGCCCATGCATTCCAAAGCAACTATCCTTTAAAGAAATTGCACACATTTAGGAGGAGCAAGTCTAAGTCATGTGTCTCTCAAAGTCTTCATTATATCCATGCAAATATTTATTTGAAGCTTTGATTGTATGTTGTCATCAATTACCAAAAAGGGGGAGATTGAAAGCACATATGCTCCCTTGGTGGTTTTGATAATTCATGACAACATACATTGTCTCTTGGACTAATACCTTTACCTAGTCTATTTCAGATAAAGTCCACAGAGAGGGTTGGCAAAAGGATTGTGGAGATTGTGGAGATACCCCAAAAGGCAAGGAAATGGATTGGAAAAGCTTCAAGCAAGAGGACTCTATATTTTACTTTGTGAGAAATCACTTTGAGCCCATAGGAAAGCCAAAACTATTAAAAGGGGGTAAGGTACTGTTGGTGAACAAGATGCTCCATGTGCACAAGAGATAGTCACCAAAAACACCCACAAGCTCTTCCACAAAAGTTTGTCCAAAGTCAAATATCCAAAATCGGTGCAACCAACACTTCCCACTCGGTGCCACCGATTCCCAAACTCAGACAGACCCATGCCAAACCCTAGCACATCGGTGCAACCGATTCCACTTCGATGCCACCGAGTTTGGGTTGCCAACTTTCTGTTACCTCGATTCACAAAATCGGTACCACCGAGTTTTCTGGATCGGCGTCACCAAGTTGCGAAATCTGACCGTTGGTCATCTAATCAGTACCAGCGAGATTTATATATCGGTCTCACCGAGATCCAAAAGTTGCTACCTTTGGAGAAACTCAGTACCATCGAGTTTTATACTTCGGTGTCACCGAGTTGGTCACTTTAGGTGTAGCGGTTGGATTTTTGGGGATGCCTATATATACCCCTTCACCACCACCCACTCTAAAGAGAAGCACTCAGAACTATTCCATACTTGCCCCATTCAATTTTCTGAGAGAGAGCCACCTACTCATGTGTTGAGATCAAGCTATTCCACTCCATCCATATGAATCTTGATCTCTAGCCTCCCCAAGTTGCTTTCCACCAAATCAGTCTCTTCCACCATAGCCAAATCTGTGAGAGAGTGATTGTGTGTTGAGGAGTCTATCATCTTGAAGCACAAGCGCAAGGAGTTCATCGACATTACCGAGCCTATTACCTTTTGGAGGGTGGTGCCTCCTAGATTGGTTAGGTGTCGCTTGGGAGCCTCCTACTTTGTGTTGTGGAGTTGAACCAAGAAGTTTGTACGGGCAAGGAGATCGCCTACTTCGTGAAGATCTACCCATAGTGAGGCTAGTCCTTCGTGGACGGAAGCCGTTATGGAATAGTCAAGGTTGCTACTTCGTGGATCCTTATGGGTGGAGCCCTCCGTGGACTCTCACGACCGTTACCCTCCGTGGGTTGAAGACTCCATAAACGTGGACGTACGATAGCACCACCTATCGGAACCACGGGAAAAATCTTCGTGTCCCTCATGCGTTTGATCTCCCTATCTCAACTCCTTACTTCCATGTGCAATGTCTTTATTTTCCGCTGCCATACTTGTTGACATGCATGTGTAGGGTGTGCTAGACTTGCTATAATTGTTAAAATCTGCCAACCAATTAACTTGGGAAAAGGTTAGGTTTTAAATTCTTGCTAGTAGTCTATTCACCCCCCCCCCTCTAGACACACTTCTAGTGATCCCTCAGAAGCACAGCCTTTTAGTCCCGGTTGGTGGCTCCAACCGGGAATAATGGGGGGCCTTTAGTCCCGGTTGGTGATACCAACGGGGACTAAAGGGCTTTACTTCCCGCCCTTTCGCCTGACGAAAACTACCTTTAGTCCCGGTTGGTGGCTCCAACCGGGACGAAAGGCCCCCCTTTCGTCCCGGTTGGAGCCACCAACCGGGACTAAAGGTGGGACTATATAAGCGGGACTTGGAAAAATTTCCAAATCCATCTGTTTCCCTCTCCCCCGACGGCGCCGAAAACCACCTCGACGCCGCCAGGCTGCCGGATTTTGCCGTCGCCTCCCCGAGCCCGACGCCGTCCCCGTCGCCGCCCCCGATGCCATCCCCGTCGCCGCCCCCCGACACTGTCGCCTCCCCGAGCCCGCTCTGGCCTCCTCCTCCTCCTAGGTGAGCCGCCGGATGTATATAGACATAATTTAGAGTTTAGATTCATTCATTTTGCTTCGTATGTACTACCTCTGTTCATCAATATAAGACGTTTTAGAGATTTAAATGTCTTATATTGGTGAACAGAGGGAGTAGTTCATAGTTGAATCTCTAGAAAGACAAATATTTAGGAACGGAGGGAGTATTTCATATATATGGTCTATTTATTATGCAGAGAAAATACTATGGTTTGGCAAATACTCTAGTATAAAAACTACAGTTTTTAGGCGCAGCCAAACAGTACCACAGTTTGTTGTTTTATTGGGCCTTAAGTATTAAAAATGGTATTGTTGTTTTATTGTTGTTAAATAAAGTGATATTTGCTATAGCCACAATTTGTTCTCGTCGACGATGCCAATCCCACATCCTCGTCGTCGACTCGGCGCCGACAACCAGTTTGAGGGGCGCCATGTCCGGGACTGGGCTCCGCCGGGCTGGCACTGGGGGTGCTACCTTCCGGGGCGCGCAGTTTGGTGAGGAATCCGGGTATTGTCGTCGACCCGGAGCTTCTTTGGTGGCGGTCGCGTGGGCCACTATCGGTGCGGAGGCAGCCGGCAACCGAGGAGGTGGTACGTCGCCGTGTCACGGAGGAGGACGAGCACGTCCGTCTCTACATGGTTGCGTTGGATGCGAGGTTCTCCAATACCTGGCAGTTCCTTTAGGGATCTCACCCGAGCTATGATCCTATGATGGTTCCTTCTCTTTGGGTGTCCACCGCCCACGCTTCAGGAACCACGAGTGAACAAGATTATTCGATAATATTCGAGCTGTATTAGTGATAATATTCGATGCTTCATTAACTAGATTATTCGAGATGTATTAGTGATATTATATGATAATATTATATGAAGAGTTCCCGACGATCGCCGGTGCTATTATATGTATTAGTGATATTATATGATGATCTTGCTAAAAAAATTGCCGTTGATTTTTAATCTTAGAATCATGAACACAGGAAATGTCGACGTCGTCTGACGACGATAGGATCCCTCAGTGCCCTTTGTGCTGGGATGACAGGGGTATATGCGACATTTATCCTACCTAGACAACGATACGTCATTCACCGTCAAATAAAGGAAGAATTTAGTATTACTACGGTATGTAAAGACGACATGTATTTTTTGTTAATGAAGTATGACGTGTGCTTTTTTGCTTTAATTAACCTTTAATTTTCTTTTGTACAATTTGACTAGTGCGTTCCCTGCCATGCAAGATTCGCTGTGTTGGACAAGTTCCATTTCAAAGAGAAGGGTAGTACAGAGCCTAAGATAGCTCACCTAAGAACGGAGCATTACACTTTTGCTGTTAAGGTGAAAAATAACGAAGATCACACATATTTTGGTTGTTCTAGTTGGAGAGCATTTTGCAAGGCGTATGGGTTGGATGAGGACATGAACATTACCTTCGATCTTGGTAATGACGACGTTCGTGATAATAATATAGATATTTGGGTGCATGCGGAGGATGACTTGATTCCGGTGCTACCTCCAGGTGCGTTTGTCAACAGATTTGTTAGGTAATTTATATTGATTATTGAAAAGTATTTGGTACTCATCCCGACTAAATTTCTTTATTTTTAATTTTTAGCTTATTTCCGTGCTACAAGAGTTACCCGACAGATAATAGATCGCACCTACTACAGTTATGACTCCGAGCTTACTTGGTTGGAGAAAAATCATCTGATATCATTTATTGATGATGTTGAGTATCATGCTAAACATTACATGGCTGGGAACATTTATCATGGATATGTGCCACTAGTGCACAAGTTGAACCGTTATAACATCACTTCAGACAACTTTGTAAGACTTTTTTACCATTGCGCCACTAGTCCATTTTTTTCATACATTCTTCTTAAGCAAAACTAGTTTAGCTAACAATGTTATTATTACTTATGTTCTTCAACAAGTACTCCCGCCAGAGACCGTGCCTAAATGGATGGTTACCACCGGTGATTTGCATATGGTTAGCTTACGCCCAATGTGGATGAGTTACCCTGGTAAATATAGAATATCTCGAAGTGAAGAAAGCCTGAAAATCAAAGGATGGAGCCAGGCAATAAAAGCATCCACGCAACCACTTGGACACGATGTCTTGATTGATGAATATAGGTTGATCACGCCACAAGTTGGAGATAGGTTGATCTGTATTCTTCAATGGGGAGATGCGAGAGTTCACCTTTTTTATGCTATTTTACCTAGGAGAGAGCAGTAGTTAGTATTTCTAACTTGTGATTACTTGATCACTTGCTAGTATGATAACAACCAGAATGATGAGGAGTTCACCTTTTTTATGCTATTTTATCTAGAATGATGAAGAGTTGATTAAGATGATGATGAGTTGTTATATGACATATACCAGTACAAATTAGATGGATGCAATAGACCAAGTTGAATTAAATAAAAATGAAACCCTAAATGTAAAAGAATTGAAGGGTAAACACAAAAATAAAAGGGGTAAACACAATATGAAAACCCCTAAACCCCTCCTTTCAAAAAAAAAACAAAAAACCCAGAGCCTGGCAGCTGCTGACGCGTGGCTGCCTTTTAGTCCCGGTCGGTGTTACCAACCGGGACTAAAGGTCCTCCTGCCTGGGCGCCCCATAGCGGCCACGTGGAGCTCCTTTAGTCCCGGTTCGTAAGCCAACCGGGACTAAAAGTGATGGGCATTAGTCCCGATCGTTTTGTCCCGGTTGCAGAACCGGGACTAAAGGCCCTCTGGAACCGGGACAGATGCCCTGTTTTCTACTAGTGTACATTGATTCAGGCCCTTGTGGTGAGCTAATACCCTAGATCCAACATGTCTGATTGTATTTAATGGGGTCTCGTATGAGATATTGGGTGCCGACTTGCGAGGCCCGTACCTTCCCTGATACAGGTGAATGAGGGGTATGGTAACACATGCTTGTTACCCAAGTTTCTCTACTAATACATGTTTTAGAGTACAAGAAAGGAGATGTCTTTCTGGAGTAGGCCCGCAGGAAGGGCAAGGGGCCTGGCTATAGCTAGGCCCCAAGACCGTCCTGGCAACAGAGATTATCGGAGGCCAGATACCGTCTGTGTATTGTATTGTCACCACGCCCTTTACTTTCCACAACTCATACTTGCTCTTATTGATATATCTTGTGCTAGTTTGAATTGCTTTGTTGTTTCCTTTGATTCCATATCTGTTGATATTCCGTGCTTGCTTGTTTCCTTCAAGTGCATATCTTGTTTAGCATAGGTTGTTAGTGCACTTATTTAGCTTTGCATATTTAGGATTTGAGCTTGAAAAGTATCCCTTTAGTTTAGTTTCGCATTAGGGTAAAACCAAATCTGTAAAAGTTTCAAAGCGCCTATTCACCCCCCCCCCCCCTCTAGGCGACTTCTAGGTCCTTCCACCAATGTTTATTTTCTGTTATAAGCATTTGTATACAGCTGAGGTGAAACCTCTCCTCTTCCATATTTCTCTTATTGTTTACAACTACTAGAATTTCAGCTTGTGCTTGTGCACTAGCTAATAATGTGGTGCATTGGTCTGCGAAACAAATACATTACATGAAAACAAGGACTTGTAGAAGTTATCCGCTATCTCCACCATTCCTTGTTGGTTCGAAGACCTAGGTATATAGGGAAGAAGGCCATTTACCCAACCGGATGGAGGTAATCACCGCCAAGGAATCCGATCTTCACAGCATGGTCAGAGCACATGGGCCGCAGGCAACGGAAATGGATGAGACGTGAAAGCCTCCAAAATCCATGGCTCTGACTACTCATCAGCGCGTTGATTCGGTTTTACGAGGCATCTCCAATTCACCGCTCCTTTAGTGCCCACTTTTATAATCTCCCGTGGACTGCTCCCTAATTACCACAAGTGATGACTCCGCCACTTCGGTGAAGTAGAGGACCTTGGAGGTGCATAATCAAGCACTATCACTCCTCCAGCGTCGTCTCCACATAAATTCACCCTGAAAATCTGCTCCTCGTGTCTATGGCCCTCCTTGGAACCCATCGAACAAACTCCTCACCCATCGTTGATGCGAATCCGAGCACAAGCCTCGCAAATGCAGCCTTCATCTCCTACCGCAACCATGACAAGATAAAAACATGAGCCTCACCACACGAGCTCGTACCACCCTCTTCCGTGCTCGGATGGTTAATTACCCGAGAAGGTGGGGGAGGCAGGAAAGGTGAGGGAGGTGGCAATGCACACACGTCACAATTGACTGAATGGTGGTGGCGGACCGGATGGAATGCAATAGACTGGGTGTTTTTTCAAGGGGTGTTATTTTTCTATGACCTACCCCCAATTGGTGGGGCCCAAAACTTGTGAAGAGTCTCCTAACTGTTGTTGATGACATGGCAAAGTGGTGGATCCCATAGAGGAGGAAATAGGTCAAAGGATAGGGCAACGAGGGCTTACATCACAACAATTTACAAAGACGGCGCAGAAGGGGCGTGTGGCTAATTTCTTGGCAATCAATAGGGACACAAGCATAATTCATGAAATTTTAATGGTAGACGTCGAATATCGAAAGTAGATGACGACATAGTGAGTTTTGGCTTATCTTCATTTCAGTTTCTCTTCCCATCTCCCCGCAAAAAAAAGTCTCTCTTCACATCTAATTTGTTTTAGTTACACATCAATTGTGGAAGAACCTTTCGTTATATTTCTTTGATGACTTCGTAGCAACGTACATGCATTCCTCTCTCTCTCTCTCTCTCTCTATAAAAAGCAATGTACATGCATTGTTTTAGTAAATCCGGTACGATTTTGATACCCACGGCATCGCAACCCTCAATGTACCAGGCCGAGTCAAAGGAGTCCCCTCTAGTTTCCCAGCGTCGCTTGACCGGGTGCAATCGCCATCAAACCTTTTCTCCCTCTTCCCCAAATTCGCTACCTGCACCCGGGAAACATCACTGAAAATTTGGCCCCGCATGACTGAGGACCCATCAGTCATGTCACACGTCTGCTGCAAGTCCGAGACGCAACCGTGGGGCCCTACACCGAGCCAGGGTTCCCGATCCCGGAAAGGGCTTGTCCCATGTGCGTGTACGAGGGTGGAGGAGCCAGTTGTCGTCAGGGCCCCCGGGTCGTACGGAATAGGCCGCTGCGACGGCGACACGTACGTGGGGTCGGCCGTAGCATCGGTATCCGCCCTCGCCGAGCGGGTGGGGTCGGCCCAGTACGAGCGGGAGTCTGTGTGACCGGCGCAACGGCGCAGCCGCGCAAGGCTCGCCCAAAGAGAGTTTACTCTCTCCTTCTCCCTAACTCCAATCATAATCTTTCATGTTAACAAGTCCGTTAAATCCCGAAAATCCAACTCTGAGATCGGGCTCAGCTGCTCCCGCTGACGAAAAAAATCAAAACAAATAGTAGAAAAATTCAAAAAATTCCAAATTTTTTTGTGTGGTGGATATTTTGATGCGTGAGGTTCGTTCCAAATTTCAAGTTATTTGGACATCTGAACAGCTCTCAGCAAAAAAGACAAATCGGGTCATGACCCGATTTGTCTTTTTTGCCGAGAGCTGCTCAGATCTCCAAATAAATTGAATTTTGCAGCGCTCCTCACGCATCAAATTACCTACCACACACAAAAAAAAGGAATTTTTTGAATTTTTTTAGTTTTTGTTTTGATTTTTTTCGTCGGCGCGGGTGCGGGATGCACCCGAGAGCCGAAACGCCGCACTCGTTAAATCCGGAGAAATCTTCCCGTGCGTCTGGCATTACTCAAGAAAAGCTGATCCTCTCGCTCAAAATAATAAAAAGCTGGTTCTCCACATGCCATAAGCTTAACCTGGATGCATGTTCTAAACAAAAATCGGATGCCCCCTGCAAAAAAAAAACGGATGCATGGTGCTGCATCTTTTTTCCTTCAACATTTTTTTTGAAGGTAAGTTTTTCTTAAGTCAGGACAAAATAATACTCACTTCGTCCCATAATATAAGAGGCTGCATCTTTTTCCTTCGACTTTTTTTTTTTGCATGTAAGTTTTCGTAAGCCAGGGCAAAATAATATTTTCTCCGTCTCATAATATAAGATGTTTTTACAAGCAGACCGTCCCATAATATATGGTTTTACAAACAGTTTTAGCTTGCAAAAACGTTTCATATTATGGGACGGAGGGAGTACCAACCAAAACCTGATTAGGAAATGAAAACCTTAATAAAAGTAGTATTTCGTATAATCTCGTAAGTATGTGTTGTCGTAAAAACTTATGCCTTGTAAGTACGTGCATATCCTTAGACACATTGTTGTGCTACTTTTACTGTGAAAAACATGTATACGAGTATTGGCGCGCGTATATGATGTTCTCGTACGTATGTGTTGTCATTTTTTTTTTGCCATGATTTCCACGGATGTCATTTCATGCGAAAAATTGTCAAGCACATAAACATTTGTCAAAGTTTACCACACAAAAAAACAGACTGGGTTGAATTTTTTTTCATTTTTTTTATTTTTTTTCTATTTTACTGCTCATCCCGAGCTCATTTGAGCTCAGAAGTAGAAGAGGACTTTCGAGCTAAAGGGTCTTCTCAATACACGAGGACGTTTTATAGTTCTATTGCATGAAACAACCTCTAAATTTTTCACTCCTTCTTTTCATCTAGCCATCAAAATTTCTTTGGTCTGCCCTACTTGGCCATTTGCTTCAGGAAATGCCTTGCTTACTCTTCCCCTACCATCTAATAGTGAAACGTGCTACTTTAGGTCCTTACACCAATAATATGTGACTTTAGGTGTAGAGCAATAATATGCCACCAAAGTAAGTGCTAGAATTTAACTGATGGCACATATGCTGCCACATTATTCTTATTCCCACTCTTGTGAGGATAGGGATGCTGCTCTATAAGACAATGAAGTAGTTCATCCCCAAACTATGTTAATATTCCCTGTCTTCCCTTTGTTATGTGATGTAAAGCCATAGGTCATTCTTTGATGTGCCAAGAGCTTTCCCATCTTTTAGAGTTTTTTGAGGTGTTCCCTTCCTCCTTGCCATCCATATCACTCATTTCTTATCGGCGGTAACTTAGAAATTAGTTAACCAGACAATGCATTACCTATCATGTATATATTATATTTCTTTTCAGAAACCAAGCTTTGCCCCACTTTATATTTAAAGCAAACGTTCCAACACAACTACAAGAGTTGAAGAAGAAATGAAGATAGTATGTTGGGCCACAAAAACAATAAAGCCCAACGAAACGCAAACCGCTTGGCTTCCACAATGAGAGGCTACAAAGTGTAGGTGAGTATATACACTAGTAGAAAACAGGGCTTTGGTTGAGGCCAGGATAAGGGCATTAATCCCGGTTCACTTACGAACCGGGACCAAAGGGTGCACCAGTCCCGGTTTGTGAGGCCAGGGCGCCGGCCGGGCCTCGAGGGCCATTGGTCCCGGTTCGTCTGACACTTTTGGTCCCGGTTCCAGACACGAACCGGGACCAATGGGCCTCGCTCCTGGCCCAGCACCTTTAGTCCCGGTTGGTGGCTGGAACCGGGACCAAAGGTCGGTCTTCTGTCCCAGTTCTAGCCACCAACCGGGACTAAAGATAAGCCTATATATACCCCCGCCCCTGCCCGCTCACTCTGTTTTTTGGCTGGCCGGCGTGTGCAGGTGTGTGTTGCTCTAGCTCTCACCTCCTATGCACATGAGGTGTTCGATGAAATGCCCGAGCCACACTTAAGCTTTCTCCTCTCCAAGCTCGACCTCCAAGCTCCATTTTCCTCAAGATTTGTCTAGGTTTGGCGGTCCGTCCTGTCCCGTCCCCGTCCTCACCGCCGTCAATCGCCCGCGCCGATCTCGTCGCCGGCACCACCGTGGTGAGCCTCTTGTTCTTATCTTCTTTCTAAAAGAAAAAAAATCTTACTTGTATGATTTAGATAGATACTTGTATAATTTTCTTACTTTTATTATTGTTTGTTATTATATAGTGCCATGGTTTTGGTATCCGCCCCCGTCGGTCCTCGTCCTGTCTATGATTCGGATGTGGTATATTATTTTTTATAACTATTTGTTTCATTTAGTGTTTATGACAATTATGCCGACCAACGTGACATAGATGTTTTTATCTAGGAGGTATGTGAACCGGAAATTCGAACTGACCCTCTTGTCGAGAGGTTAAATTTAGTTGAAAAAGAAAACAATTACTTGAAGAAAAAATTGAAAAGAATTGAGGAGGAGAAGATGGAATTGGAGTTGCATGTTGCCGATGTCGTCGAAGATCACAAGATCAAGATGGATGCAATGCGCTTGAAGATTAGAAAGATTAGAAAATATGCCATTCATACTGAGGCTTGGTATCATTATGCCGTTGGATCAATTGGTACCTTAGTTGCGGTTATGATCGCATTTGTTGTTGCATTTAAATGTTTTACATAGTTTCAATGTATGTTTTAATTAGATGCTCTAGAGAGCTATATGTTGTTCAATGAGAACTATGTATGAACTTTATGTATTTATTTTGGTTACTACTATACTTTGGTTTTAATGTGATGATGAACTTCTATTAATTTGGTCATTTCTCTATTCATGATGTTCTGTAATGGTTTTTGATACACTTAATTATATAATGCACGCAGATGAACCGGAAATGGATGTATGGTGACCGACGCACCTCCGAGTACATTAAGGGCCTGCATAATTTTCTCGAAGTGGCTGAGGCAACCAAGCAGAATGGTTTTATGTATTGTCCATGTACTATCTGTGGGAATACGAAGAATTACTCTAACTCGAAAACCCTTCACGTCCACCTGCTTGAGAAGGGTTTCATGCCACACTATAATGTTTGGACCAAGCACGAAGAAAGAGGGGTTATGATGGAAGACAACGAAGAAGAAGAGGATGATGACAACTATCCACCCCCTGAATACGGTGATGCTGCAATGGGGGAAGCTGAAGATCAAGAGGAACCAGACGATGTGCCCGATGATGATCTTCGTCGGGTCATTGTTGATGCAAAGAGACAATGCCAAAGTGAAAGGGAGAAGTTGAAGTTCGATCGCATGTTAGAGGATCACAAAAAAGGGTTGTACCCAAATTGCGAAGATGACAACACAAAGCTCGGTACCACACTGGAATTGCTGCAATGGAAGGCAGAGAATGGTGTATCTGACAAGGCATTTGAAAAGGTGCTGAAAATAATGAAGAATAAGCTTCCAAAGGACAACGAATGAAATGCCTTTTGTAACTGATGAGTTTTCGTCTGAAACCCTGATACTTCGAAAGAGATTGTTCATTTTGTACACGAAGTGCATCCAGTTTTTGCCGTAACCCTCTCAACTTTTTAGCACATGCTATGTGGGTGAAATGATGATACCATGCCAACTTTCAACCATTTCAGAGTTCATTTGCAGTGCTTTTCAATTCAGGGTCATCTTAGCTCAAAATAAATCATGAAATGCATAAAATATAGCAAATGAAGTCAGAAAAGGTTTGAAAAGTGATGATGTGGCTTTGAATGGTGCATATTGAATGCATAAAAAGTCTTGAGTTCAAATATGTTTAAAAAATTGAAATCCTTTTGTAACAGATGAGTTTTTGTCCAAAACCCTAACACTTCGAAAGAGATTGTCCAGTTCGTACACGAAGTGCATCCAGTTTTTGCCGTAACCCTCTCAACTTTTTAGCACATGCTATGTGGGTTAAATGATGATACCATGCCAACTTGCAACCATTTCAGAGTTCATTTGCAGTGCTTTTTTAATTCAGGGTCATTTTAGCTCAAAATAAATCATGAAATGCATGACAAATAGTAAATGAAGTCAAAAAAGGGTTGAAAAGTGATGATGTGGCTTTGAATGGTGCATATTGAATGCAGAAAAAGTCTTGAGTTAAAATATGTTTAAAAAATTGAAATCCCTTTGTAATAGACGTGTTTTCGTCCGATCAAAGTTATTTAACTTAATATTATATAAAATTTATGCAACTAAAATTATCAAAGTTATTTTTGTTAAAAACTTTAATAGCAAAAAGAATATTCATAAAGTATTTTTTGTTAAGAACTTTTAATATGCAAAAAAATAACATAAAAATTTAGCAAAAATGAACATAGATGCGCTTATAGGGAAAATTCAACCTGAAATCAAAGTGAAATTCACTCTGATTTCAGGTCAAATTTCCTGTATAAGAGCATTTATTTTCACTTTGAGAGGAACTCAACAAGGTACAGAGGGGCGGGCTTATAAACCGGTGCAAGCGCCTCTCGCTTGGCGAGGTGGGACTAAACTCCCACCACAGCCAGGACCAACCCTTTAGTCCCGGTTGGTGGCTCCAACCGGGACCAATGCCGCCCTTTCGTCCCGGTTGGTGCCACCAACCGGGACTAATGCCGCCCTTTAGTCCCGGTTGGAGCCACCAACCGGGACCAAAGGTCTCTGCTTCCCGCCCTTTGGGCTGCTGAAATTGACCTTTAGTCCCGGTTGGTGACACCAACCGGGATGAAAAGGGGGCATTGGTCCCGGTTGGTGGCACCAACCGGGACTAAAGGGTTGGGTATATAAGGCAGGACTTGTCGAATTCTCCCCCAACCTCTCCCATTCGCCCCGACGCCGACGCCCTGCCCCGACGCCGCCAGGCTGCCGGAGCTCGCTGCCGCCCCCGAGCCCGTCCTCGTCGTCGCCGCCATCCCCGAGCCCGTCCTCGTCATCGCCGCCGCCCCCGAGCTCGTCCTCGTCGTCGCCGCCGCCCCTGAGCCCGTCCTAACCGCCGCCCCCGAGCCCGTCGTCACCGCCGCCCCCGAGCCTGACCTCGCCGCCGCCACAAGCCCGTCCCCGCGTACCTCCTCGTCCTCGTCGACGTCGTCGCCGCCCCCGACGCCGGATGCCGCCCATGCCACCTCCCCGAGCCCCGTCGTCGCCGCCCGCGCCTCCTCCCCGAGCCCGTCGTCGCCGGTGAGCTCCTGCCCCCTGCTCCTGCCCCCTCCTCCGCGGCCACCGCGGCCGCATGCGCCGGCGCCGCTGGCCTGCCCCGGCCCTCGCCCGCGTTTTAGTTTTTTTGTTTGTTTTAGTATTTTTATTAGTTGTTTTTAGTTTGTTTTATTAGTTGTTTTAGTTTGTTTTATTAATTTGTTGTTTTAGTTGTTTTAGTTGTAAAAAAGTTTTAGTTGTTTTAGTCGGCGAACCCGAGGAGTCCCCGACGATCGCCGGGGAGGAGTCCCCGACGATCGCCGAGGAGGAGTCCCCGACGATCGCTTAAATAGAAAATGTGTCATTGTTGTTAAATATGTTATTATTGTCATAGTTGTCAAATGCAATCATCTTTATAAAAGTTTATTAAATAGTAGGAATTTAAATAGTTGTAGAATTTGTTCTCGACGCCGACGATGCCCGGCCCGCATCCTCGTCGTCGACTCGGCACCGGCGACCACCTGCTTGAGAGGCGCCATGTCCGGGACTGGGCTCCGCCGAGCTGGCACTGGGAGGTGCTGCCTTCCGGGGCGCCCAGCTTGGTGAGGAATCAGGGTCCCGTCGTCGACCCGGAGGTTCTTTGGTGGCGGTCGCGTGGACCACTGTCGGTGCAGAGGGAGCCGGCCCTCGCGGAGGTGGTACGTTGCCGTGTCAGGGAGGAGGACGAGCACGTTCGACGCTACATGGCTGCGTTGGACGCCAGGTTCTCCAATACCTGGCAGGTTCTTCAGGGATGTCACCCGAGCTATGATCATGTCATAATTCCTTTTCTTTGGGTGTCCACCGCCTGCGCCGCGAGACGTCAACTATATCTGTATTAGTGATATTATATAATAATATTCGATATGTATTAATGATAATATTCAATGATGTATTAGTGATATTATATGATCGTATTGTTGCATTGCCTTGTATTGATTTGCATATCTTATGTTTGTATATTGCCATGTTGTAATATTTGCAGAAACTATGGATCACAGAGACTTAGAAAAAGAACAGTTGTTGGGGGATATAATCCGAGCCGGAGGTGATCCCTTGTTGTATCTCAACGACATCGATGGTCAGGAAGGAGAGGATGACGGCTCCGGTGATCCAACAATGGAGGAGGAAGGAGATCATGACGGCTCCGGTGACCGAATGGCGGAGGAAGGAGATCATGATCACGGCTCCGGTGACCGAACGGAGGAGGGAACCTCAACTGTTGCAAAGTCCGACGAGGTAAGGAGACGAGGCCCGAAGAAAAGGTTGCGCCCGGATGAAAGGTTCACGATCACAGAAGTCGCGAAAGATGGCCAACCAATTGCTCCCAAGCGGACCAAGGACGCATTTGTACATCAGTGTGGAGTTGTTGTTAGGGACTATGTCTCGATCAACACCCAGCAATGGAATAAGAATAATAAGGACCCTGAAGTTTCTTATGTCCATGATAGACTGAAAGATGATCTTTGGACTGAGCTGATGACAAATTTCAGCCTACCACGAGAGGAGGATCCGAATAACCCAGTTATAGAGCGAAAGGTCAAGGCGTTTGCTCTTAAGAAGATGGCAGAACTATTCAGGAACTGGAAGAAAGAGTTGAACACAAAGTTTGTCGAGAAAGAGGAGACTCCGAAATTCATCGGTCGATATGAGAAGATAAGACATCAATGGCCCGAATTTGTGGCCTACAAGAAATCGGAGAAGGGTAAGAAATGGTCACTGACAAACAAGAAAAATGTTGCAAAGAAGAAGTATCACCATCACTTGGGGTCAGGTGGCTACTACAAAGCCCGGCAGTTGTGGGACAAAGCTGAGCAAGACCTGCTTGCTAAGAATGTCCAACCAGCGACATTGCACTGGCCAGATCGTTCAAGGACTTGGTTCTTCGGGGTTGGGGGAACTTTGGACCCAGAAACAGGGGAGTGTGTTTGGACGGATGAGCAACTTGCAATACCCTTCCGGAAGCTTCAGGCGGCAATCAAGGTAGCGTAGGAAGGGACGTTCATTCCCGACAAAGAGAAGGACGAGCTGACAGAGGCCCTCGGGAATCCTGAACACCCTGGACGAACACGAGGCACAACAGGCTCCGTTCCGTGGAAGCATGGGTTTCCCGACAACGGTGGTTATAGAAGCCGAGAGAGAAAGAGGAAACAGGAAGCAAGCAAAATGCAGAAGCTCAGTGCAAGATTAGCAAAACTAGAGGAACTTGAGAGCCAGCGAGCTACCGGCCAACCATCTGAGCAGCACGAAGATCCTTCCTTCGATGCTGCCCCACAAGCTACCCCACCATCTCACTAGAGAAGCAGCGTGGCTTCCACGGAGCTCGTTCAGCCTGATTTCACGGCTCCTTGCTACCCCGTGGATAGTATCACGCGGGCTGAACATTGCGAGCTAATGACGAAATGCCAGAACCTGACCTTCAAGGCGGCGGTCGGCTCTGTTGTACCTCCTCGAGCTGAGGGAACTTTCCATTGCCGTCCGATTCCACATGGCTATGCTGTTGTGACGGTGGATGAAATAATGGATGGATTTGAGGGGCTAGAGCTTGACAAACCTACAGGTGAAGAGGATATTATTCTTCTGGAAAATGCTTTGAGGAGTACATGTCTATGGAGAAAGGAGTACATCAAGCTTCCAAACTGGACGCCTCAGCAGACTCAGCCTCCTCCGGCGCGTCAGGGCACTCCGCCTCCTCCTCCTCCTCCGGCGCGTCAGGGCACTCCGCCTCCTCCTCCTCCTCCGGCGCGTCAGGGCACTCCGCCTCCTCCGGCGCGTCAGCAACGGCAGAAGAGAGTCGATGCCGCCGCTCCGGCGGCTAGCAGTACAATAGGCGGGAAGAAGCAAAATTTTGGTCCAAGCCTCAAGCCTCTTCCGAAGTTACCATATGACAGGACCGAAGAGGAAAGCGCTGAAATCAGTGCAGCCGAAGTGAAGGCCCATTTTGCACGGAAACATCCACCTCCGAAGGAAACGGTGGATCCGGTGAAAGCGAAGCGCACTCTGCATGCCCTAAAGCGACCACCACCGCCTCGGCTATCCAACTATGACCGCATAATTACAAAGACACATGATGAAGCGCTGCGGTCGGGAAGTACTTCCAGTGCTGCAAGAGACAAAAAACGAAGAAGTGGGAAAACAATTCCCCAGCTCGGCGAACAGGAGAAGCAATCGTGCCCCCCGCTCAAGGTGTCTAGCGATATCGCTAATCATCCGGTGCTACTGCCCGGTACCACTCTTGATGATTACCTGCCCGATGATGTACAGTTTGAAACGGCTGAGGTAGTGGCAGCAGAGGACGTCTTTAGATACAATCACGGGAAGCCTCTCGTCAAACCTGATCATCCTCATCTAACAACGATGATGCAAAAATTGCATGAGTGGTACATGGAAACCTGCAGGAAGTCTGGGAAAGACAGTTTGATGATCAGAATTAAAAAAGAGCACGACTTCCCTGGAGTCGACCTGATGCATGTTGAATTTGTGGAGTTATTTCAGTTATACAATCAAGAGGCCCTCGACAAACAACTCATGACTTGCTACTGTCTGTAAGTATTACTTCTATAATTAAGTCTCTAGCTCAGCTCGTTCATTGCATGTATATATAATTATCCTCACTATATTATGCAGATTGAAGATGGTCGAATGCAAAAAAGAACAAATCTATGACATTGGGTTCATTAGCCCAAATACCGTAAATGAATGGTTGGTACAAAACGCCGCCAAAGATACCGAGGACAACTTGCTAGAAGCGTTCCTTAGACATCAAAACAAAAGGGAAATACTCTTTCCTTACGTCTTCAAGTGAGTGTTACTGTCTTGTGCATATTCGGTTTCGCTTGCTCGAGGTTAAGTAATGTAATTGATGAGTTATGCGTGCGCAGCTTCCACTTTATTCTGCTATCCATTAAGCTTGACGGGGCATTAGTAACTGTCTTAGACTCGAGACGTAAAGATCCCGAGAATTATGCGGACATGACTGCAATGCTCCAGAAGTAAGTTCAATCAATACCGGGACCATATCGGCAACTTTCGTTCATTTCCTGATATCAAGTAATCATTTTCTTTGCCTGCCAGGGTTTGGAAAAAGTTCACCCGAACGGTTCCCGGTCTAAACAACGAGCTGCGATTTACACACCCCGGAGTAAGTAGTACTAGCTAGTTCCACGCATCTCTCATTGATTCTAGTTTCATCAATACCATTATCATGCTTGCTTATCAGTTTGATTGAACTCTATTCTCGTAAAGTGCTTATACCAGGCACCCGAGAATCATTTATGTGGATACTATGTATGCGAGTTCATTCGCCACTATACCTCTGAGCGGGGCTTCTCTGAGAAACAATTTGAAGTACGTAAACAATATTCACAATTTTATTTTATATATTACCATCAATTGTGTTGAGTTTCATTCATATATATGTATTGACCCCCTTCTTTAAATTAGATCTGGCAGATGCGGGATGAACTCCTACCACATGATCGCATACGAGCAATTCAAGAGGAATTGGCGGGATTCTTTCTTGACCACGTCATACCTGAACACGGAGAATACCATGTGGAATTGCAATGGTCTTAGGTAGATGATGTTAGGGATTGTAAGAGATGTTATATTGTACATATGTAGTAGCGTCGGATAGATATACGAAAACTTGTTGTTCGACCAAGCACGGAGAAAGAGATGTCACTTCTATCTATATATGTTCATGACTATCTTGTGTAATTAATGGTTTCCTTCATTTGCTTACTAGCTAGCGTTGAGTTCTCTCTATATGTATAGTAGCTAGCGTCGACCAAGCACGGAGAAAGAGAGGTCACTTCTCTCTATTATAGCTAGCTAACACAATATGAAACCCCTAAATTAACCCTCAAAAACCCCTAAACCCCCCCCCCTTCCAAAAAAAACAAAACCCCCAGCGCCTGCGAGCTGCTGACGCGTGGCTGCCTTTTGGTCCCGGTTGGTGTTACCAACTGGGACTAAAGGTCCTCCTGCCTGGACGCCCCGCAGCGGCCACGTGGAGCCCCTTTGGTCCCGGTTCGTAAGCAAACCGGGACTAAAGGTTTTGGGTATTAGTCCCGTTTGTTTTGTCCCGGTTTCAGAACCGGGACTAAAGGCCCTCTCGAACCGGGACTAGTACCCTGTTTTCTACTAGTGATAAATATATATTATTAATATGACCTCAAGATTCACTTACATGAAAATGTACAGATACGTTGAATGCAAGTTTATATAGGTTGTGATAATATATGGTTGCATATGTGGTACTCTAGGATATTAAAATTCCTGATAGTCTGGGAGCATCATTGGCTCCGGAGTTACAATGTTGCGCTTATATACAAAATTTATAACCTATATTTGGAGTCTACAAAAATCTGCGTCAGTTCCAACATGTACATGTAGATGTGTTCATTATATCCGTAAAATTATACTAAAATACATTAACTTTGTGCCACACAAAAAAGGTATGTTTCTAGATCTAAATGGCAAATAAAAATATATTTTTTATCCTCATTTTTTTGTAGTCAACAATGAAAAAATATATTACTGAAAATTTATACGTATATATTTCACACCTGTGTACACATTGATTTTTTTTTTTTTTTTTTTTAAGATATTGCTTTTGATTCGAAAGAAAAGAGCTCCATGACGCCCAGGGATCTAATTTGCATCTTCACGGATAGATTCCAATAGTCATGGGATGGTGAACAGATGAACAAAAAAAAAACGGAGGGGCAAGCACCCCCCCCCCCCTCCCCCGGCATATTTTTATAGAAGGAACATGAAACAGAAGAGATGAATAACACGGTACTGCTAGTATAAAATATATTCCTCACCTAGATCGTACACCGATAGTCGCACTTTCCCGGGCTCCCGGCCCAACAATATTACGTAATGTTATAAAACGATTTCCCAACTAACATTGTGTGTGGTGAACCATTGACAAGGATGAGCACAACTTCGGACAATGCATGTAGTTATAAATCAACTCTCTCTATCTTAATATATCGACACGCAGATCTCCTGGTCCTCGAAAAGAACAATGCTTGCCATCCTCGTATGTTCGTTGTTTGTGCTTGCAAGTGATGCATCTCTCTTGCCTCTGAGCTTCGTCAATTCACCTGTCTGTGGCACCAAGTTCAGCAAGTCAACCTCTCGGAAACCGCGGAGGACTCCATTGCTTGGGTCTGGAACGACTCCAAGGTCTACACTGCTGCCTTTGCTTACCAAAGCCAGTTCATTGGTTCTTTTGCCAGCATGCATTTTGACAAGCTTTGGACTGCCAAGGTGGAACCCAAGTGCCACTTCTTCATGTGGGTCTGGCTGCGCGGCAAAATCCTCACCAACAACTTGGAGACCCGAGGTATTCCCCACAGCGAGAAGTGCAACCTCTGTGACCAGCTTGATGAAACACCACAACACCTCATCCTCAACTGCCCGTTTGCTCGCTCCGTGTGGTTCCTCGTGGCCACCCCCCCCCCCCCCCCCCCCCCCCTCGCACATCCCACTGTTTCCATTGCTATGTGGTGGAACGACCTTGCATCGCGCCTTGGTCCTAAGGCCAAATCTGCTGCGATCTATACTGCTTGGAACATATGGAAGGAATGGAACCGGCGCGTCTTCGAGCACAAGACCCTGCAGGAGTCCGCTGTCCTGCAGCTCATTAAGCAAGACCTTCTTCAACATGCACTCTCAGCTCACTGGCTCTCAGATGTTGAGAACTACCCGCCACCTGAACCAGATTAATTTTTCATACTGTTTTGTTACTTACGGTGAGGGATACACCTACAAACCAGCTCTGTAACAGACTATTTGTAACTTTCTTTACTCCTTCTTAATATATCGGCAGTAACTGCCATTCCCTCAAAAAAAAAGTGATGCGTGGAGCAATATTATGCCTAGCCACATAAAGTTCAAAACATTGAATATGTCCTGACATTTTTTTGATTGGTTAATTTGTCGAGCTTGTGCGTGGGAGCGTGCAAAACCACCGGGCAGAACTTCTTTTGAGATTTGCACGTACTAGCCGGCTTAAAATAGCAGTTAGTGGATTTGTGGTCCATACAATTATGGTAAGTATACTGCTAAATAAAGGTTTTTTGCTGGTGTACGTGACAAGGCAGCTCGTGTCTTTTGAAGTACATGTGCATGTTGCAAAACGTACTACGTGAGCAGTGATTGGCCTGTGCAAAATTGCATAGAACACCCACTTGGGTCCCAAAGCTGAAACTGGAGATGCATTTTTTGAGGCGATAAACTGTGGGGTGTGGGGCGCGTTGTGCAGAGGTAAAGCCTTTCTCTGGGGAATCCAAGCTTTAAACGGATGGTAGAAATATATAGGACGTACACACACAAACAAATAACAAGGTACTGTACTAACTGCAGTACACTGTTCCTATTTTGATATGAAATCGCAGTACGTAGCTAGATGGCAAGTTCGAATATGTGTATGGCCGGCAGTTAATCCTGACCGATTCATCGAATTTTCCAAGTAATTTTATACAATTTTGCTTTTGGATTCTACGAAGTACATCATGCAAATTAATTGTCACCCTACATGCATCACCGGGTTAGTGTGAGAATCGAAAAACCCTTTCAAAAATGCCACGAGGCTATAGTCATCTAGAAGAACACGGCTCCTTGATGGAGTACATTGCTATCTTCCATGATCCGGCAATATCTCACCCATGACCCATCCGCATCTACTTGATGGGCTCCCTGGACACTACAGTCTACTTGAAATCCCACCTAGCCATTTATCCTGTCATCATCGTGAGTTCGCGATCGAATCCTGTTACCGGGAATCCTTTCACTACCGGGGACTAGCTGGGTTGCCAAAACAAGGAAGGAACGTGGCTTTTCCAAAACGGAGAGCTAGCCCAGGCAAGGTTCTCCTGGGCAACTCGGAGACGCCAGTGCATGTGATCATTGTGTGAGGCCCGGAGCTAGGTGCTAGTAGCTTTTTCTGGCCCAGTAGCTGTACTGCCCTAGCCACCCAACTTGCTTGCCTTTGCATACTTTCCTGCTCAATTATCAGGTATTCAGGTGTCTCATCAGATCGATTGCATCAGTGCACAGCATCGATGCAAAGCTGATGCTGCTATTTTCTGCACGCATGCGTGTCCAGTCCGACTTGGTGAGGCTGGGCGCAAGAATGCCATTATTCGACTGGCCCGAAAGACCCCGCTGAACTTGCCACCTTCTCTGCTCTTGTCCTTCAGGCAGGCTACCGTGTACGCAACTGGTGTCTGGAGCGTACGCCATGAGAGGGCCAACTGATATACCCTCAAACAAAAACCAAAAAAAAACAAAATAGTCTTTTTTTTAGACAATCAAACGAAGCTTTTATTCAACCGTTACCATGTTTATAGGGACGAACATAAGATCAACGGGGTGGCCTAACCAAACATGACGGTCAACCCCTAAATTCAAAGCATGCCTCGTTAGATTGTAAGCCTCGAGATTCGAGCTCCTAAATTCATGGATGAAATTACAAATGGTAAAAGAACTACTATAATCTATGATTTCATGTACGATGGCTCCATAGCTGCCCACTTCACTACTTGATGTTGTCCACCACTACCCTTTCAAGCTATGTGAGTTTTTTGCAAATTGAGATCTTCGGCGAGGGTTAGTGCCTCCCGAATCACCAAAGCTATTAAAGTGTGTGTGTGTGTGTGGGGGGGGGGGGGGGGGGTGGGGGGGGGGTTCGATGATGCATCTGAAGAATATGATAGGAAGCTCCTTCAAAAACTCCTCCCGGTTCACGACATACCGCAGCAATAGCTCCACGACCTTGGTTCCCAGTAACAGCAGCGTCGACATTGATTTTTGATAAAGTCGGCAGCGGCTCCAACCAATGGTTTCGCCTAGGCACTGGCTCCCCCGTTCATGTGCTCCTACATCTCGAAACTTGAGCCGCGGGTGTAGTGTTCTTTGCCCACTCAATCGTTTCCAAATCAGAGAGATAAGAATCCACGGAGGTTAAAGCGTTGCACTTTATCTCGCTTACAACGAGACCTAACGTGCACTAGTGTAAGGCGCCTCCCTAAAATGGGACAGCCCATACGCGCAGGAGGCCACAACCTCATTTTCTTGTTTGTTTGGTTTTACTTTATTTTCTCTTTACTTTCATTTATACTTCCAAATATTCTAAATGCGTATATTACAAAAACAATTTCCATGTAAAAAAAATTAAAAATGCTAACCAAGCATTTGAAAAATGTTAAATGTGTATGCAGAAAATGTACCTCGTGTATATACAAAAAGGTTACAATGTATGTGAAAAAAGTTGATCATGTATTCAAAAAATAATAATCAATAATTTAAAGAAATGTTGAAAAGTATTTGAAACATGTTAATCAAGCATTTAAAAAATATTAAATGTGTATAGAAAAATGTTTACCATGTATTCAAAAAATATTAAATGTGTATTTAAAGAAATGTTGAAAAAGTATTTGAAATGTTGAAAAAATGTTGAAACATGTTAATCAATAATTTAAAGAAATGTTGAAAAAGTATTTGAAACATGTTAATCAAGCATTTAAAAAATATTAAATGTGTATAGAAAAAATGTTTAACATGTATTCAAAAAATGTTTAACATGTCATTGGAAAATGTTAATCAAGCATTTTAAAAATTCCAAATGTGTATAAAAAATGTTGACCATCTACTCAAAAAGCTTAATCTTGTATTGTGTTAAAAAAATGTTAAATCTGTATTTGAAATTTTTTAAATTTATACTGAAAAAAGTTGACCATGTATTAAAAATTAGTTAATCTTGAATTTGAAAAAATGGTAATCAAGCATTTAAAAAATATTAAATGTGTACAGAAAAAATGTTGACCATGCCTTAAAAATGTAATCTTTTATTTGAAAAATGTTAATAAAGCATTTGAAAATGTTAAAAATGTGTATAAAAATGTTGACATGTATTAAAAAATGTTAATTTTGTATTTGAAAACTGTTAATCAAGCATTTTAAAAATGTTTAAAACATGTATAAAAAATGTTGACCATGTATTCAAAACCAAAAAATAAAAACAAAGAAAAAGAAGAAAGCCAATGAAAACTGAGAAACAAACAAAACAAAAATGAAGACAGAAGAAAAAAAAGGAAAAAGGATGAAAACCGAGAAAGAAACTAAGAAAGAAGAGAAAAACTAGTGAAAACAGTGAAAAAACCAAAGAAACCCGGAGAAAAAGGATGAAAACCGAGAAAGAAACTAAGAAAGAAAAATGAAGAAAGAAAGAAAAAAAGAGAAATGATGAAAACCGAGAAAGAAACTAATAAAGAAGAGAAAAAAACTAGTGAAAAAACCAAAGAAACCCGGAGAAAAAACAAAAGAAACGTATGACTGAAAAATACTGTTGTAAAAACAGACAAAATTGAAAGAAAAATCAAAAAAAGAAGAAATCAGTACATCAACCACCACAAGCGATCTTCTCGGTCGGAAACAACGAAAGGAAAAAAACAAATGAAAGACGGGCCAGCCCAATATTGTAGTGTGGTTGAAAATGCTTCACACGAGACCGAAGGAACAATCGCTATAACCAAGATATAGCCTTTACGCAATTTAAATACTATAGGGACACTCCGGCTGATGAGGGAAGCCCCGCGAGGTAGACCCATGACGACGTACGAACCATCGAAAAGCCCCAGGATAAGAGATGCTACAGTCCAATGATAGGGAAGGGTCACGCCTAGGTCAGAGTGGGGCTGCTGGTAAGACAAGATTCAACAGTCAAGCGGGATTAATTGGTCAGATAGGGCACTTCAGTCGGTATCCTCATATCAGTCAAATCCAACCATATTGTAGTGTGGTTGAAAATGCTACACGAGACCGAATGAACAATCGCTATAACCAAGATATAGCCTTTGCACAATTTAAATACTATAGGGACACTCCGGCTGATGAGGGAAGCCCCACCAGGTAGGCCCATGACGATGTAAGACCCATCGAAAAGCCCCAGGATAAGAGATGCTACAGTCCGTATATCAATGATAGGGAAGGGTCACGCCTAGGTCAGAGTGGGGCTGCTGTCTGCTGGTAAGAAAAGATTCAACAGTCAAGCGGGACTCATCGGTCAGATAGGGCACTTCAGTCGGTATCATTATATCAGAACAACATGCAGAAGTTAGGAGAGGCTTCGCCCCCCCCCCCCCCCCCCAACAGAAAGTAGGGTATTACCACCACCGAGAGGGCCTGGACCTGTATAAACCTTGTGTGTACACCCATTTGCATCATTGGTAGCCTCTACATTCCTATATTCTCACCTCTATATGTATTGTGAGAGTTTACACCACCGCAATTGGGGTCGGCCATTGGGCATAGCATCAATTCAACTACGTTGCATATGGTTTCTTCATCGGCAACCGAAGACAGACTCGTTACGGGGAATATCTATCACTTCAGTTCGCTCCTCTTCATTGTCGATGACTCGGCGGGCATCCTGATGCTCCGTCGACTGATATCGGGCTACCTGCGAAGGGAAGAATGCATTTCCTTGTTAAGGACACATGCATCACGTGCCTACAGGACCAGGTTTGTACTGGTCACTCAAGTGGATTCATATTCGGTAGAGGCAGACCTGCTACCCAGCTAGTCCGAGTATGCAATTCTGACTCGTTGTATCCTCTCCTAGAGTCTAGTTCCGACGGGGGGAGATACATTGAAGTCATGCCTCTTTGGCTAAGGTTTTCATGGAAAATACAAAACCACTAGTGATCCATCGACAGTGACGGTGCCGCGGCGCTTCGAGCAGCAGAGGACCGACCGTCAGAAGTTTGGGCGGCGGAGCAGCTCCTCGGCACTACTATCATGGATGATGCCTCGAAGGTCAAGATGGAAATGGGTACCAGATCCCCGAACCCTTATGGGTAATTGCTCTATTAGGGGATGGGGATTAGCTGAATTTACTCCTGCGGAGTTGTTATCGAGCTAAAAATAGTCCCTGTCGGTTTCCAGGGTCGAGGATGGGCTTGTAGTCCCTGTAAACGATCGATATATGTCCCCATATATTCTAAGCCTAGGCCTAAGCATTGGAGAGCACCTACTAGTCGCTCATTGCATCAAAAGGTTGGAGTTTTGCACAAGGGCGTTGTCGAGTGGGCCGACCTATCAACGGGACACTATAGCAAGTCGCTCTACTATAGCGAGCAACTCATAGAAGCATCGCCTTTTTCTAGTTTTTTTTGGGTTGATTAATATAATAAAACACTATTGTTTTTAAAAATTGTGAACAATTTCTAAACGAGCTTTTTGAGAAAAAATGAACAATTTTTGAAAACTGAGAATAATTCTTAAAACCCAATCATTTTTCAAACAGAAATATGATTTTGAATTGAAATAATTTCTGAAAATTGTGAAAGAATATCAGACCAGAACATTGTTTTTAAAAACATTTTTTGAAAACTAGAAACAATCTTCAAAACATGAAAAAAATATAACATAATTTCTTTAAACGTGCACACTTTTAGAAAATTTGAGGATTTTTTAACATTTTCTGGAAAATAGGAATTTTTTTGAAGCTTTCTAAATAACCAGAACAATGTTTTGAATTGGGAATGCTTTTTTGAATTTTCTAATTTTTTGAAAATTTCGAACATGTTTTGGCATTGCGATCGTTTACTTAAAATTCTGAAGTTTTTTTCAAGTTACAATTTTTTTAATTTTGGAACATGGTTTTTTTAAATGGTACAGTTTTTGAAATATTCCATACAATTTTGAAAGTCGCGAACATTTTTTAAAATTATTTATCGAAAATTTTCGAAAATTTCTAAGATAGGAAGAGCTCAAACCATACAAGATATAGCTGAAAATAACTTTCTCGAAATTCACCAATACTAGAAAAAAACGGATTAGTGGAAGTTTCCTAAGCGCGAATCAGTGAAACACATAATACAGATAAATCGGCCGCCCAGTTTTTTTTTTTTTTGAGGAACATCGGCCGCCCAGTTAGGTCCTTCGGTCTCCAGTTTCTGATCGCCACTATCCAGAAGTGGAATGACGACGATGGCCGTAACTAGACCTTGGCGAAATAACCACTATAGCGAGCCCACTTTGTTGTCTAGGCCGTATAAATTATCTGAAAAATAAAAAAACATAAATTAGAAAAAGAAATCACAAAAACAATAAAAAACAATGAATTTAAACAAAGTTCAAAATTGAAAAAGGTTCGTACAAAATAAAAACACTTTGTGCATTTGAGAAACATCAGAAATTTGAATAGGTTCCTACAAATTAAAAATAACCGGCGAATTTCAGAAAAGTACATGAAGTTTTAGAAAGGTTCAAGACTTGGAAAAAATGTTAGATTTAGAAAAAATCAGGAAGTTTCCAAAATATCAATTTTTAAAAAAGTTTGTAAATATGCAAAAGTTCATGAAATTTGAAAAAACAAATAAAAAAATTCAAAGAAAAATCAAGACTCCGGAAAGTTTATAATTTGAAAAACCTACAAAAATATAAAAAAACAGGATTTGAAAACAATTTCATAAATCTCAAAACAGTTCACGAAATTCGGAAAAAGGTTCACGTACTTGCAAGAATCAAGAATATTAAATGTGTATACAATAAATGTTGACCATGTATTACAAGAATGCAATATTGTAGCTGAAAAATGCTAATCAAGCAAATGTTGGAATGTGTATAGAAAAAATATTGATCTTTTATTAAAAAAAGGTTAATCAAGGATATGAAATGGTTAACAATGTGTACATAAAAAATGTTGACGATGTATTAACAAAATTATAAATTTCTATTTGAAAAATGTTAAAACAAAAGAAAAATAGAAAAAAAAAGTAACCAAAGAAAATGGAAACAAAAAAGAAAACCAAAGAAACAAGTGCAAAAAATGGAAAACACAGAAAACCGATAATGAAACAAAGGGAGCAAACTCGAAAACTAAGAAAGAAACAAAAACCCAAAAAATGAAGGAGAATGAGAAAGAAAAGAAAATACCATGAAAACCACGAAAGAAACCAAATAAAAGAAAATAAAAAATGAACTACAATGTTGAAAAAAGGAAAACCGAATAAAACCGAAAAAGAAATAAGAAACCAAAAAAAGAAAAAAAAAACGGACGAACACATCAATGAACGACCGACAAACAAATGAGTCAATTAACACGCTATTGGGCCGACCCATATGCGCGCGCTATATAGGAAAGCTTGAGTGAGACATAGCATTCGCACCAAATAGATTATGGACAATTTGTCGCGTTGTTCCAATGTATGCCAAGCATAGGCCCAGACCATGTGGAAGTCACCGTAAGACTATAGCCCTCCCTAGGTCATCATTGTCGTCGTAGAGGATCTTCACCGAGTTGGGGTAAGATTCGACCCCTTCCGTGCTCTCAAATCTGATTCATTGCACGGAAGGTTGCGCCTCAATTATTGGCACAAGTGTGCACGCTCCTTTCCAAGAATAAAATTTGTAGAGTTAGATTTGAGCAAAAAAGAAATAGGTTTAGGGTTCCACAGTGTTCATCTCGGACGGGTTGACTGGTTTGAATCGGAGTCACCGATGTGGTTTAGGCCACAACATAGAGAGCGACTCGGTGAAACCGAGCTGTTCTAATCGGTGAGACCAATTCGGTTGTCTGCAGTACCATGTGTACTACGGAGAGATCAAGCCACACATCGGTGAAACCAAAAATGTGTGCCCAAGTCTCTTTTGCTGCCTTGGTGCTTCCGAAAATTTCCACTCGGAAATTTTGAAATGACAACTATGAAAACCTAGAACTGAACTTTGAACTCAATTTTTTTCAAAAGCATCCTAATTTTGTGATGCTCATCTTTTCCACTCTACTCATTCTACTTCACAGGGTCAGTTGTCAGCATGTCAGGGTCAGACTATAGTTAGAATGTTTCTGTATAGACCAGTGTTGATGTTGATGCATGCACTAGTCTTGAGCGGAGTTTCGAGGACCCTGTCATCCCCAGCTCTCATGGGTTGCCAAAGGCTGCTACAAGGGCCAGGAATAAGAAAAACTCAGATGAGGAAGATGAGGACTTCCAGCTAGAGGAGGTCACTTCCAAGAAGAAAGTTGTCAGAAAGGAATATGCTGACTCCAGGAAGGAGAGAGTTGTTGCCAGAAAAATCTCAGAGTCTACTGCTGCCAAGAGAGGCATCACATCAGAGAACCTTGGAAGTACTGACTCCAAGTCTCCTGACTCCAAGGCTCCTGCTAAGCCTAAGGGAAGGACTACCAGGAATGTGTCTGCTGCAGAGAAGAACAAGGCCCTAGTGCGTGAGAGGAACATTGATGATGATGATGATGATGATGATGACGATGGTGATGATGATGATGATGGTGATGATGATGATGATGATGATGATGATGATGATGATGATGATGATGATGCCGTAGTGCTCAAGAAGCTGAGGCCAAGGTTGCCAGAACATGATGATACACATCCAGTTGTTGAGAACATGAATGAGAGGAAGGACAAAGGGTTGAGGAAGTGGAGAGCAGAGGATCTATATGCTATCAGGAGGAAGAATGTTGTGGACTATCGTTTCCATGCCAAGGAGCAACAAGACTTCTATGAGACAATGCTCCTTGACAGAGCTCAGCAGTTAGTGACATGAGATGGGTGGACTAGAAGTTCATTGATACCCGTCCCAACAACTTCCCCAATGTCCATGAGAACTTCAAGGCTATAGTAGTTGATGCCTTCATAGGCAAAGAGCTGATAGCATGGACTGATGAGCTGATCATGCAGTTCTACTCCACTGCACATTTCTGTCCAGATGGAAGAGTTGTGTGGATGACTGAGGGAGTTAGATATCAGTCTACCATTGTTGAGTGGGTTGAGTTGATAGGTGCTCCACGGGCTGATGATAATGACTTGGATGTGTTTGCCACGGCCTAGCAGGACAACAACACCATGAGCACCATGTACACTGCTATTCCTCCAGACTATGTGAAGACCCACAAGCTAGGATATGTTTACTATCTATTGCCAGGACTTGCCACCATTAACACTATCCTGAGGCATACCTTGTTGCCCAAGTCTGGTAATGAGAAGATGATTCGTGGCTACTCCATCAACTTGCTGCAGCTAGTGGATACCTTTACCAAGTTCAAGGTGATGGACTTGATTGTTGAGCTTGTGAAGAGGACTACAACGGATCAGAAACGATCTTGTGGATTTGCACCACAGATTCAATGCTTATCAACTCCAAATTTGGTAGCAAAGTTTATCTGATTGATCATCAATACTTTCCACTCCGGCCAGAGCTAGAGGATTGCACTATCACGATGAGCCCCTCTCACCCCACCTCTGCTACAGCACAGACACATGCTGAGATGGCTGCTGCTCCTAGCTCTTCTACTACTCCCTTGTTGAAGACCAGATCAAATCAAATATCATACCTTCTCCAATTCACTCAGAGGATCGAGCGAGGCCTAGCTACCCTCGTGAAGAACCAGGCAAACCTTGAGAGAGTCTTTGAGACTAAGCTCCATGATCTCGATGTCAAAGTGACAGGGATTCAGACGATCGTGGACAAGCTGCAGAAGGACGTGGACAGAGTCATAAAGAGCACTGACAGTGATGATGAGGAGTCTATCCCTCCAATCACCCGACAGTTCATGACGATGCCTAGATCATCTGCAGTGCCAATATCAGAGACGCGAGCTACAATGTGTGCTCCGGCTGTCACCACTTCAGTTGCACCTCCAGCACCTCCAGGGTCTACCCCTCCAGCCCAGTAGACTTCGGCAGAAGCATTCGTCGACGCACTTCTCTCCACTCCTTCGACAACTACCAGAGAATTGAGTCAGAGAATTTCATCGACCCGTGGAGGAGATCGAGCCCATAACGACGTTTAGCTCTATGCCTTGGTAACTATTTGCCAAAGGGGGAGAATATGTATATATCATAGGCATCGAGAGGGAGAGTCTCATCTTTTTCTTTTGTTCGTTTGTGTTCTTGGTACATTGGTTTCCTTTTGCCGGTACTTGTTTGAGACTATGTTCCCATGTGATTGATCATATCGTACTTTGATGTTGTTATTTCATATCTATCCATCTCTATGCTTTATGCTATGATCATTCACTTGTGTGCTTGGTGATGCACTCATTGAATTTAATTCATATCATGTTATGCGCTCCACCAAGATGTATGTGACATGGAAGAGTAACCCATGATCCTAATTGATCGTGCATTTGCATTCAAACGTAAATTCAAAATAATGCACATATTTAGGGTGAGCTCTTGCTTATCACATACTTCTCAAAGCAACGATATTATTCATTAATTATATCCATTGTCGGAACTTTGATCTATATGTTGTCATCAATTACCAAAAGGGGGAGAATGAAAGTACATCCTATCCCTTCGTGGTTTTGGTAATTAATCACAACATATAGCTCATTGAACTAATGACCACTCAAGATGATTTCAGGAAAAGTTCAATGATTCACATGGCTAGGATATGTGATGTGGACCCCTCATGATTCAAAGGAAACACATTGGCAAAAGCTTCAAGACTCTACATTATATTGAGTGATCTTTGGTCACATTGAGTCCATAGGTAAGCCAATACTATTAAGAGGTGATGAGGTTTTGATGATGATCTTGTTGTCGAAGTGCTTCGAGGTTCGCCACCAATACCCTCAACCACTTTCTCATATCAAATATGTCCAAAACCCTAAATGCCAACTCAATCCCACCGATACATTCTCTCTGGACCCACCGAGTTACACAAGACAGAGCCACAAGCCAAACTCTAGAAACTCGGCGACACTGAGATGGCCTTCAGTCCCACCGAAGTGCAGTGGCCAAGTTTCTGTAATCTGATTGAATTCACTTCGGAACCTCCGAGATGAACCGATCGGAATTATCGAGGCATGTATAGTTCTTATGCCATCACTAATCGGTACCACCGAGTGGATTCGTTCGGTCTCAATGAAAAGTCAAAAGATGGAACTTTTTACACTAATTGGTCCCACCGAGAATTTGTATCGGTGTCACCGAGATGTGCATAAAAGTTGTAATGGTTGGATTTTTGGTGAAGTCTATAAATACCCCTCCACCACCACCTACTCTTAGATAGAGCCATCAGAACAAAACTACACTTCCAGCATTCATTTTTTGGGAGAGAACCACCTACTCATGTGTTGAGATCAAGGGATTCCATTCCAACCATAAGATCCTTGAATTCTAGCCTCCCCAGGTTGCTTTGCACCCAATCCTACTCTTCTACCCAGCCAAATCATGTGAGATAGTGATTGAGTGTTGAGGAGACTATCTTTTGAAGCACAAGAGCAAGGAGTTCATCATCAACACAACATCTATTACCTCTTGGAGAGTGGTGTCTCCTAGATTGGTTAGGTGTCACTTGGGAGCCTCCAAATCATGTGAAATTGAATGAAGAAGCTTGTAAGGGCAAGGAGATTGCCTACTTCATGAAGATCTACCCCGAGTGAGGCTAGTCCTTCGTGGACGTAAGCCATGATGGCATCAACAAGGTTGCTTCTTCATGGACCCTTCGTGGGTGGAGCCCTCCGTGACTAGCGCAGTCATTACCCACCATGGGTTGAAGTCTCCGTCAACGTGGATGTATGATAGCACCACCTATAGGAACCACGCCAAAAATCACCATGTCTTCATTGCGGTTAATTTCTCCAATCCCTCTGTTACATACATTTCCAATGTCTCTACTTTTCCCTGCTCAACTCATAGACTTCCATGTGTAGGGTGTTGCTTGACTTGGTAAAATTGCTAAAACTTGCCTACAACTAAAATTAGGAAAAGTATAAATTTTAATTTGGTCAAGTAGTCTAATCACCCCCCTAGACATATTTTTGATCCTACAACAGTAGCGCCCGGAGCAGCAACGCGAGTGAGAGAAAGAGCAGCAACTCGTGTTGTTGCAGCAGCTCGTGTAGCAGCAACAACTGTTTCACGAGCAAGAGCAAGAGCAAGAGCAGAGCAGCAGCGCGAGCGAGAGGATGAGCAACATCAGCGCGAGTGATAACTAGAGCAGCAATAGTTCCTGCTGGTGTGGACGTCGTCGCCGAGGGAGCTACACCATGGGGGAGAGACGCCATGGAGGAAATGGCCCGCAACGCCGTCGTCGATGGAGCCATGCCATGGCGGCTTGGTACTAAGAACCGGCAGCCCCGTGAGGTCGAATCAAGGAGAAGATGCGGTGCTGAGTGTAGAACCTCTTTGGTGGCGCTGAGTAGGGCCCGGCTTCATGCGAGGAGTACATGGGGGTGATGCGGTTCCGGTGGGGCAGGTGAAGATGGTGCTATGGGAATGGAGGTGGCACGATAGTCGAGGCGATCGTGGGGGCAACTCCTTGGAGGTGGAGGACGGGGTGGCTGAAGCAGCGGGATGATGAGATCAACGATGAATCCTCATCCAGGGCGGTGGATGAGGGATGTCGGGCTATTGCGGTGGACAACATCGTCGGGGAAGAGGCTCTGTCTGGGTGCGGTCGGGTGGCAGATAGAGGAGGGTGGGGTTTCGCGGGTTTGGGTGGTGGCGGTGTACGAATGGGGGAAACAGCGGGGATGTGGTGGACCATTGCTTAGGGACGCGCTTGTCCAAAATGTGGGGTAAGTTACAAAAGTAGCCCCTCCCGTTTTGACCATGGGGCGTCGAGGCGACACTTTTGTCTGAGGGATAGAAGGGGAATTTCGTGTGTCGGGGTGGCGCGACCGATTTCGAAGGAGGAGGGAGTTTTCGCGCGCGTTGAAATTTTGAGATAACAAGGCGCGGGTTGAATAGGCAGGATTTTGGGATACTTGAAATTTCAGGATAACAAGGCACGACTTCTAATTTTTGGGAGAACAAGCCTAACGTGTACGGTACCAAATCAATTTGCACTTCCCTCAACAACAACAAAAATCAATTCCACCACATAAGAGAGGGTCTTGTCCCGTTTTAGTGTATGAATTACTACAAATGCCGTTCAAAACTTTTAATTCACGTTATGTTCAATTAAAATATTTCGCTAGGTGTATAATGCATGTAACCTACTCAAATGAACATTTTAGTGCACTGCAAATGTATATACTACCGACTGCAATATGAACTAAATTTGAATTCATTTCTCTATTTGAATAAGAATCTATAATCACTGTTGTTGTCAAGTTAAACCATCATTTTGTATATTATCTTCACCACACACCACATAATTACTATCAAGTTAGATATGAACTAGTACCATATGAACTCGAATTCAAATTTTTGAATCCACTTTTATGCTGATTTCAAATAATAGTACATTTCAAGCTCTAGTTAGATCTTTAGAATCTAAACCGTGTTCCATATGTATAATGTGTTTGTCACACATTGTATGGCGCCTCGCCCCCACAACCACAAGTACTTAGACGTGAGCTGCAAAAGCCACACATTATCACAAATTCAAAAAGTGGCGTGCATGGATGCAATGTTGTCAAATGATGCATGTCATCGGTATCTCAAATTCACATAAACGTGGCCTTCTTAAATATGTGTGTGTGTGTGTGTGTGTATGTGTGTGTGCGTGTGTTTGTGTGTGTGTGTGTGTGTGTGTTCAAAACCACACCATGCATATCACCATAATATTAATGCATTCAAGGGTTACAAACACCATGATCTCTTATTCAAATATTCGAATCCACTCTTATAATGAATTATGATCTTTGTTAGTCTTTTAAACAGGCACACTCGGTTTCCCTTTGTAGCTAGCACTAACTTTCTCTCGTGCATGCACACACCCTCCCCCCGCCTCCTCCTCGACATTCTCTCCATCGCGCACATATGTTCTCTTTCTTTAGGTCGTTCTCCCACAGTCTCTATAGGTATTCTCAGCTCCTTCTTTCCGACACACACTAGTCAATATACTTATCTAGCTAGGCCTGCTTACCACATACACACGCTTTCCCCTTTCACTCTCACCGTCCATGCCCCTTATCTCTCACCATCCATGCCCCCATGTCTCTCACATGCTCCCACACACATGCACTCTCTTGCCCCTCTTTTCATCGATCTCGCACTCGCACGCTCCTCCCTCCCTCCATCTAGTAGGCATCTCGCATCACCTCCTAGACGATGCCCTCTCTCTCTCTCTCTCTCTCTCTCTCTATCCCTCTCTCCGAGCCTTATTTGCCTCTTACGCATGCATGTGCACTTATCGATCTGCCTCAACATACATAGCTAGGTCGACTATCCCTCTTTTTTCCCACACATCAATCGATCTACCTCTCTAATCATGTCTCTCCCTCTCTCCCACACACACCGATCGATCTACTTACCCAGTTAGGTCTCCTCATGCATGCCCGCTCTGTCTCTCAGACGCATGCACTCATGCACACACACACCCTCTCTCAGTGATATCGCAGTTGTACCATCCATTTTTCTAGTAGGCCTCTCCCACCATCTCTAAGAAGCAACTCCGCCCCACCCCCCAATACGGCACTCTCTCTCTCTCCCGACCTTATTCACGTGTATGGATGACGACTGGTCTCCCTAATTACATAGCTAGGTCTCTCCCTCTTCTCCACAAACACCAGTCGATCTACCTCTGTAGTTAGGTCTCTCCCTCTTTCCCACACACGCCGGTAGATCAAACACTAGTTAGTTCTCCCTGCCATACACAAACTACCCTCTCCCCTCTCACCTTGCAGTAGTCCACCGGTCCTATATCTCGGACGTGCTCACGTACAGTTTCACTGGCTCTCTTTATCGATCTTGCACCCATGCATTTCGTCCCTCTGTTCGTTTCTATTGATATCTCGCGATGTTGATCCCTCCCCTCTCTTCTAGTGGATCGCCCCCTCTCTATATGATATATCTAGGACTCTATTTCACACACATTACATATGTTACATTTTTCTTTTTTAGATATCATTGACACTATTCCTTTTTTATCTCTGCACACAAATACACTCATGAAATCAACCGCAAAAACACTCACAAATCTCTAGTGATTTCTCATGCACACACCATCTCTCTCTAGGTCAATATTTATCTCTCACATACACCCATGTAGGTGGGCTACATGCACTAAGAGAAGAGGTGCATGCACTGACGCACGTACTCTTTGCCTCTTTCCCAACAACACACGCGCGGGTACACGTGGAGCTCATTTCTGTATGAAAGAGACAGCCCACGTGATAATTTGACGCATGTTGTTGTTCACTTAATGGAGGGTCGTGCACCATGCGTGAACGAATCAAAGTGCGACTTGACGGGGTGGCGTGTTACATTTAAATAAAGTTTAATTCTTCAATGGCACGTACACAATATAAAATGATTGCTATCAAGAGAAAAATGAAAACCGCTCCACTATCTATAATATAGGCAGGATCCTCAATGCTTGCTTGTTGGAGTTTGTCTCTTCAAACTCTCTCACACAAGACAGGGTGGCCATTCCCTCTCCCTCTCTCTCTCTCTCTCTCTCTCTCTCTCTCTCTCCTCCCCGCTAGTCACCGATTCGACTGGATCCCATCCGCCGACGGAAGGGGAGGATGTGTCGCATTGGTGCGGTCGCCGTCGTCGAGGTAGGAAACCTACTGCCGAGGCGTCCGGATCTATGGTACCCGTCGTCTCTCTGGCCAAGTTCCTATGCGCTAGTGTCGGTCCAGTGGGACCAGGGGTACCATGGCCCATATGCCGGTCGCACCAGGAGGCGGCGGTGGGCCGGCCTAAGAAGACTGATCTCCCTCCTTCCTCCCTTAAGATATTTGCCTTGCGAGGGGCAGGGCCCCTTGCGCGAGGCCTAGCCCTGCCGAGGCAGCTTGGCGGGAGCAAGCGCCTCGTGAGGCCTCCCCCGCGGTGTAGCTTCACGAGACAGTTGGTATGGGGCCCGCCGCGGGACGCGACCCTCTCCGCAAAGGTGGTCCCCCTGATGTCATGGCGAGGACAGAGGGGGAGGGCATGACAGTTTCCATTATGGTGATAAGGGATGCAGTGGAGCCCGCCTCCCCCAAAGCAAGTCCCAAAGCATTCCCCCTTTGGTGCAAGAAGATCAGAACGAATCGGCGCTGCAGGATGGAGGTCATCACCGAGCCCACCGACGCGTCACGAAGACTACTTTAGCCGGCGGAGATCACCTTTTGTCAGGATAGGACTGGGTTCCTGTCCCCCTTTGAGTTGCCGCCCTCTGGCTGCCCTTTCCCGCCGTTGTTTTTGGGGAAGAGGACCAAGGCAATACAAAGGGGAAGGGCCGGCTCCATGTAAGGGGATCGAGCCATTTTCTCTCCCCAATACCTCGTGTACCCCGAGCACAGCTCTCCCAGACCGAGCAATCCAACACAAAGCGGGAGTAGGGTATTACACCGCAACAATGGCCCGGACCTGGGTAGCTCGCGTGTTTCTGTCGTGTCCGGTGAGCAACAGTGAGCTCGTTGTCGATCCTCTCACGTTCGCCGTCGAGTTGTAGGTAGCTAAGCCAAGCCCCCTAGTGTTTGAATCTTGTTCATGGAGAAGTTCTTGGACGCAGATCCCAGACTCCAACATTTGGCGCGCCAGGTAGGGGGACTTGCCGTCTTTGCGCCTTCAACCTCGACGTCAACATCGACATGGACGAAGCCGCCGCTCGCCAGCGACGCGCTGCACACCGAGTCGCCTCCAGAGCCCATGCGGCCCCCGCCCCCTGAAGTTCTCCGGTGCGGCGCCCTCGCGCCGTCATCGAACCCGTTGGGGAGCGGGCGGCCTCCTCCGCTCACCCGCCGACGAACGAGCGTGCGAGTGGCTACTTCGCCGTGGCGCCCTCGCTTGCATGTCGCGACCCTCTCGCCCCGCACGACGCGCTGCTCATGGCGCGGGAGCTGCTGTGCTACTGCCCCACCAAGGACGGCTACGACGCTTGGCTCGGGCGCATCACCGACCTCATCGACGCCGCGCGCGATGGCCTGACACCCTCCCACTATCCGCCGGCTCCTCCGTCGTGCACCGACTGCGCTGGGCGCGATGCTCCTCCTACTCCTACGGCCTGTGCTCCGGAGCTATCCCGAAGATCGCCCGCGCTGGCCGGCGACGACGACAGCTGTCGGATAGTCCGCCGTGCGCCACGAGCGCGCACGTGATCCTCGAGAGGGCTCGCAGCCGTCAGAATTGCGTTCTCCTTGATGTTGCCGCGGCTGGGCGCCAGAGCCACGCGGCCCTCGGTGGAGGCGCTGACATCACCGGGGGCTGCCCGACGCTCTCCAAGTTCACGCCCGTGACCCACCACACCTACAACCCTATTAAGGAACCCGGCTGCAGCGGTACCCTTACCATCCGCTACGACGAGCAGGACGCGCTCCACACCCTCGAGCACGCCTACAAGGTCGCCTCCGTCGAGCACCCTGCCGGCGAGGACATCCTCATGTTTGCTGAGGAGTCGCCCGCGAGGAAGGAGCCCATGCTCCCTCAAGAGCAGGGCGAGTTCGAGAGGGCCTCGCCGGACGGGTGTAGTGCTAGCACCTCCCTCGCCACCGGAGGTGGCCCCTCTCACAAATAGGAAGGCGCTCTCGGCGTCTCCCTCTGGGCCGGCTCTGGTGCGTCGGTTTGGACGACATCAGGAGAGCCCAACCTGCAGAGGGAGGCGATTGAGCATCATTCGACCACGCGCCGGCATGCTCGCATCATCAAGCGCCAGGAAGGGCCTCAACCGCCTTGGGCGCAGGAGGACAACAAGCTCCAGGAGGCGACAGGCGCCTGCAAGGCTCGCATCTTCAAGCTGACCGTCGACTCCACCCCCGTCAACGAGTGGCGCATGTGCGTCGACTACATCTCCGTCAACCAAGCTCGCCTCGCGAGGCCCCCCTCTTCGTCTCCACTCATGTGCATGCCTTTCGGCTTGAAGGGGGCCGTAGCCACCTTCGAGAGGCTAATGCGCATAAGTCTGGAGTCCCGCACCGCAAGGCTTGCGGAAGTGGTCCACGACCAATCTCGAGCCCCGTGCGGCACCCCCCATGACGGCGGTGGGTGTTCCGGTGCCAAACACATGGAATGCCCACCATCACCGTAAGTTCTATCTATTTTCACAGATAAGAGCGAGACAGAGCTGTACATGCTCCGGGGCTCTCTCTACCCATGTTGCCCTCGGCATGTGAGAGTCCCTTCCCACTCTCGTGGAAGCCCCATGCTCCGTGCTGGTGGATTTGACAATGAGGGCGCTTTTCAGCGGCATCAACCTCAGGTTGTCTTGTGTCCGTCATGACAATGTTTTTGTCACACAATGAGGGCGCTTTTCAGCTGCATCAACCTCAGGATGTCCCGTGTCCGTCACGACAGCATCTCCAAATGTAACAAGGGCGCTTTTCAGCTGCACTAACCTCAGGCTGTCCCATGTCCGTCACGGCAGCATCTCCGTCACCTCATGAGGGTGCTTTTCAGCTACATCAACCTCAGGCTGCCCCGTGTCCGTCATGGCAGCATCTCCAAACTTAACAAGGGCGCTTTTCAGCTGCATTAACCTCGAGCTGACCCGTGTCCAGCACGGCAGCATGTACCTTTTTGTTATGTAATGAAACCGTTTCATGCATGAGTAAAGTTCATTTTCCACCCAAAAAATTTTGCCCGCTTGCGGCAGAGCATGCCTCAAGGGGCGCACGCTTGAGATCTCCCCCGTGTCTATCATGCGAGCGGGGGCTGGGCACGGGGTATGTGCTCGGGCCAGTCCCAGCGGTGCTGCAAAACCCAAGTGATCGAGCTCTGGCTCGCGGGCCTGTGATAACCCACAAGTATAGGGGATCACAACAGTTTTCGAGGGTAGAGTATTCAACCCAAATTTATAGATTCGACACAAGGGGAGCCAAAGAATATTTGCGAGTATTAGCAGTTGAGTTGTCAATTCAACCACACCTGGAGATTAAATATCTGCAGCAGAGTGATCAGTAGCATGGTAGTATGATGGTTTTGATAGCAATAGTAGCAGTAACGGTAACGGTAACAGTGATAGCAATGGTTTTGTAGCAAGTGTAACAGTAGCAGTAGCAATAGTAACTTAGCAAGAACAATATGTGGAAAACTCATAGGCACTGGATCTGTGAACTCGTTGGATAATATTCATCATATAAAATTCATAACCTAGGGCGACACAGAACTAGCTCCAGTTCATAAATGTAATGTAGGCATGTATTCTGTAAATAGTCATACGTGTGAAAGCACAACTTCTCCCTAGGTGGTTATGGTAATTAATAACAACATATACCTCATTGGACTCATGTTTTCCACCAAGTATATTTCAGGAAAAGTTCAATGATATGATGGCTATAGATTGTGAGGAGAACCCCAAGATGCAAAGAATAAGATTGGCCAAGCTACAAGGAAGAAGACTCTACATTTTACTTTGTGAGAAATCACTTTGAGTCCATAGGAAAGCCAATACTATCAAAAGGGGGTAAGGTATTAATTGTGAAGGAATTGCTCAAGTGATCAAGTGATAGCCACCAAAAACATTCACAAAACCCTCCCACAAATATTCTGTCCAAAGCCTTACATGCAAAATCGGTGCCACCAACATTTCCCACTCGGCCCTACCGATTTTCATCCCAGACAGAAACCCTAGCCAAACCATATTCTCGGTACCACCAAGTTGCATTTTGGTGCCACCGAAAAACGGTGACCAACTCTCTGGTATCTCATTGTCAAGAATCGGAATTTCCGAGTTTTGAAAATCGGTGCCACCGAGTTTTGGAAACTGCCTAGGTGAACCTTGTCGGTACCACCGAGAATTCTACATCGGTCTCACCGAGATTCCTAAAGTTGCCACATCTTGAACACTTCGGTGCCACCGAGTTTTCACTCCGGTTTCACCGAGTTGGTCAATAATGGTGTAACGGTTGGATTTTTGGAGAAGCCTATATATACCACTCCACCACATCCCACTCGCAAGAGAAGCACTCAGAACAGTTCCACACTTCCCATATCCAAATTTCTGAGAGAGAACCACCTACCCTTGTGTTGAGGTCAAGATCATCCACTCCAACCATATGGATCTTCATTTATAGGCTCCAAGTTGCTTTCCATCCAATCAATCTCTTCTACCCAAGCCAAATCTGTGAGAGAGTGATTGTGGTGTTGAGGAGACTATCATTTGAGACACAAGAGCAAGGACTTCATCGTTACTATCGAGCCTATTACCTTTTGGAGGGTGGTGCCTCCTAGATTGGTTAGGTGTCGCTTAGGAGCCTCCTACTTCGTGTTGTGGAGTGAACCAAGAAGTTTGTACGGGCAAGGAGATCGCTTACTTCATGAAGATCTACCCATAGTGAGGCTAGTCCTTCGTGGACGGAAGCCGTTTATGGAATAGTCAAGGTTGCTACTTCGTGGACCCTTATGGGTGGAGCCCTCCGTGGACTCTCGCGACTGCTACCCTCCGTGGGTTGAAGACTCCATAAACATGGATGTACGATAGCGCCACCTATCGGAACCACGGGAAAAATCTTCGTGTCTACAATTGCGTTTGATCTTCCTACCCTACCCTTTACTACATGTGCTTGTCTTTACTTTTCGCTGCAATACTCTTAGACATGCATGTGTATGGTGTACTTGACTTGCTACAATTGCTAAAATCTGCCCACAACTAAAATTGGGAAAAGGATAGATTTTTATTTGGTCAAGTAGTCTAATCACCCCCCCTCTAGACATACTTTCGATCCTACAAGTGGTATTAGAGCTTTGGTATCCATTGCATTGGTTTCACAACCTAGGAGAGTATGGCGTCTAGTGAGGGAAGTTACCACCGTAGAGGTCCGTACTTTGATGGTACTAATTTTGCTAGTTGGAAGCATAAGATGAAAATGCATATTCTTGGTCAGAACCCCGTCGTTTGGGCTGCTGTTCATGTTGGCTTGCAAGGTGAATTCTTTGGTGATGGAAAGGAACCGGATCTTGAAGCAACCGCGGAAGAATTGAAGATGCTGCAATACAATGCTCAAGCATGTGACATTCTATTCAACTGCCTATGCCCCAAAGAATTCAACAAAATCAGCCGTCTTGAGAATGCCAAGGAAATTTGGGACACTTTGGTTGATATGCACGAAGGTACCGATTCCGTCAGAGAATCTAAGTTGGATGTGCTTCAAAGTCAACTTTACAAGTTCAAGATGAAGGATGGTGAAGGAGTCACGGAGATGTACTCTAGGCTTGCTCTCATCACCAATGAGATTGCTGGCTTAGGAAGCGAAGAAATGACCGACAAATTCATCATGAAGAAGATACTTAGAGCTTTGGATGGAAAGTATGACACCGTGTGCACATTAATCCAAATGATGCCAAACTACAAGGATCTCAAGCCTACGGAAGTCATTGGAAGGATTGTTGCTCATGAAATGTCTCTCAAAGACAAAGAAGAGCTGCACAACAAGTCAAGCGGTGCTTACAAAGCCTAAAGTGATGCTCCCCTACCTCAAGCGACAACCTTGTTACCAATGAAGAGATAAGCCTCATGGTCAAGAAATTCAACAAGTTCTACAAGAACAGAGGCAAAGAGAGAAGCTCCAACTCAAGATATGAAGAGAAGCGTTCATCTAGTCGTGACCAGAATTGTTACAATTGTGGAAGGCTTGGACACTACTCCAATGAGTGCACGTCCCCTCACAAGAGAATAGAAGAGTCACCTAGAAGAAAAAGCTCAAGAGATGAGTCACCTCGAAGAGAGAGGAGGAGTACAAATGATCGTTATGAACGAAGACCCTCAAGGAGAAGTAGGGACTCGGAGAAGAAGGACAAGTACACCAAGAGCTACACAAGAAGAAGACATCAAGCTTATGTTGGTGAATGGGTCTCCGGCTCCGAATCCGACTACCACTCTGAGAGAAGCTATCACTCCGACTCCGAATATAGTCAAGATGAAGGTGTTGCCGGAATTGCACTCGTAACCTCTCACTCCTACGACATATTTGATTCACCAAATGAAGGGAGTGGAGGTTGCTTCATGGCTAAAGGCCCCAAGGTATCACACCCCGAATACTTTGACTTCAATAGTGATGAGGATGACTTACTTGGAGATGATGACTTGCTATGTGATAAAACTAGTGATATTAGTCAAAATGTGCTAGATAATGATCATGCTAATCAAGATAAGTCATATGATGATGATAAGAAGGAAATAGAACGACTAACTAAAGAATTGAACACTCTTAAGTTAGCTCATGAATCTACTTTAGAAGGTCATAGAGAGCTTGTAAGAACTCATGAGAAGCTACGCTTTGAGAAGCTCAACTTGGAGAAAGAGCATGAGTTTCTTAAAGCAATCAATGACGATCTCCGAAAGAAGACTTCTTCTTATCTAGCCAAATGACTATTCTTGTCTACATTCATGCCACAAGTTAAGACTAAGTAATCTAGTAACAAAGGCAAGAAAGGTTCTTCAACTAGTAGCAATAAAAATGATAAATCAAATGATATTTCTTCTAGTAGTTCTATTGATTCCACTAACGATTCTCTTAGCCAAGTTACACTTGAGCAAGAAAATGATCTATTGAAAGGGATTATAGAAAAGGGTATCTACAAGAGTCTTGCCGGATGTAAGCAATTCGAGGAGATTGTACGCAAGCATGGAGGATACCGCAAGAACCGTGGCGTTGGATACTTCAACGCAAATGGAGTTGAATGGGAAGAAGGACAATACCCCAATCCGAAGTTTGTTCCTCAAAAGGAGAAGTATGAACATACTCTCCCCAAGGGAACAAAAGCTCAAGATGACCTTCCACCACAAGACCACAAGCTCAAGGGCAAGGACAAGCTTCAAGAGGAGATTGACTCATATGAAGATGAATCCCAAGCCATGGTCAAGTGGGTTCCTAAGGCTTCTACAAGCTCAACTTCTACATGTGCTACTTCAACTCCAAGGATTCCTATCAAATTGATGTCGATCCCAAAGAAGAAGAACTAGAGAAGTTCTTGAGGGGTGACTCTGCCAATGAAATTCACTCACATTCATTATTGATAAGGACTAGTTGCAATCAACATCAACTCTATGCAATAGTTCAAGGAGCAACACATTCCCTCAAAGGTAAGCAAGGGACAAGGTAATAAAAGAATCAATGGACATCATCATGTATGCATTGCACTCCATGTCCATAGATATCCTTGTATTTGTCTCTTGTGTGTGGGACTAACCCATGTAGGTGAGAATAGTAAGAAACAACAAGGATGCTCCCAACTCAAGATGATATTCATCAACTTTGAGCATCCACCACTACTTCATCTACATGAAGTCTTCATCGACAAAACCCAAGGTTAGTTTATCCCTCCTAGGGGGGATGTCACATCAAGGGGGAGCTTTACCCTAAGACCTGAGTTAAAGCATCTCTTAAGATGTGAACACATTAAATGCTTTATGTAAAAGTGGAAACCCCACTTGTGCTTAAACGATGAGTATGACCTATGATCAAGTATTCTTACTTGGCTTCTAAGTCAATATACTCATATATAGATGACTCTGTCATCGCCCAAGTGCTTGATAGATACTAGAGTGGTTTTGCATGTTTGCCATGTTTCATTTAACATTCTATTGTGTGAGCATGTTGGTATGCATATCTTTTCTCATTCGAGGATATCCAATTGTTGTTATTTGGCTTTCGTTTTAAAATTTGGCCAATTGGATATACAAGAATGCCTAGGACCCCTCTCTAGCTATCTATGCTTTCTCGTCTCAAGTTCTATTCATGCTACATCACAAAACTTGAACAAGCACTTCTCGAACCCTCTGTGTGAGGAGCACTCGGAGTACCGTGTCGACAAGAGCTGCATTCCAAAACCTCTCATGTGCATCTCGGTGAAACCAACCCCAAAAACTCGGTTCCACCGAAACACTGACTTGATCTAGGTTTTTGCCTCGGTAACACCGATTCCATATTCTCAGTTACACCGAGTTTCCCTGTCACCTGACAGTTGAGGAACTCGATGGCACCGATAATTTAGAACCGGTGTCACCGACAGTGAAGGGTATTTAACCTGACGGACCCGACCTTTGAAAATACTCCTTCAAACGTTCGGTCTCCCCAACCCTAATTTGCCGCTCCCGACCCCCTGGTCGTCGCCTTTGCTTCCCCGTGCACCTCCGCCGTTGGGACTCGCCGTCGTGGACGGAATCTTCACCGCCGTCTTCGCCATAGCGGATCTTCACCGAGTTAGGGGACAGCATGTCAGGTTCAGATGACAGCCAGAATGACCTCAGAGAGCCCAGTGTTGATGCAGATCCAAGCACTAGTCCAGATGCTAGTTCTTCCTCCTCGGAAGAACCAGGAACCCAAGTTCTCATGGGTTGCCCAAGGCTGCTACAAGAGCCAGGAGGAAATTGAACTCAGATGAGGAGGACTCTGACTTTGTGCCAGAGGAGGTTCTTGCTAAGAAAAAGCAAGACAAAGTAGAGAAAGCTGCAAAGAAGTCTGCAACTGAGGCCACCTCATCTAGGAGGCCAGTGAGAAAGGAGTATGCCAGTTCTGAAGCTGTGAGAGCACCAGAGAGTGCTAGGGAAACCATGTCTGTTGAACCAGCAAAGAGCTCTATGCCCAAGAAGGCAGCTGAGAAGAAAAGGAGCAGAAAGAGGATTGTACATGTTGTTGGAAGACCTACTTCTATGTATGAAGATCCATAAGAAGATGAGGAGGAAGAGCCAGCTGCCAAGGCTCCTCCCAAGAAGAAGAAGAAGAAGAAGAAGCTTCTAGCTGATGCTATGCCCAAGCAAGCTCCTTCTAAGAGCAAACCTTCTGCACCCAAGAAGCCTGCTGCACCCAAGCCCAAGAAGACCACCAGAGATATCCCTCTTGCTGCCAAGAACAAGAGATCTTCCACTATGGATGAAGAGGAAGAAGTTTCTGTGTTGAGGAAGCTCAGACCCCATCTTCCAGCTCATGATGATACTCATCCCATAGCTGAGGACATGAAGAAGAGGAAAGACTCAGGGCTGAGGCTTTGGAGAGCAAATGACCATTATGCCTCCAGGAGAAGGACTGTTGTTGATCCCAGATTCACACCAAGGAGCATCAAGATTTTTATGAGACTGTCCTATTGGACAAGAGCCCAGCTATTAGTGACATGAGATATGTTGACTGGGACTATATCAAGACCAATGAGAACTTTTCCCCCATGCGCAAGAGAACTTCAGATGCATTGATATTGAGAACTTTGTTGGTAGAGAGTTCACTGCTTGGAACGACGAGATGATTATGCAGTTTTACTCTACTACTCATTTCTATTCTGATGGCAGAATTGTTTGGATGACTGAAGGTGTCTGGTACCAATCCACAGTTGATGAGTGGGCTACCATCTTAGGAGCCCCACAGGTACAGGAAGGTGATTTGGATGTCTATGCTGAGCCCAAGATGAGCCACAATTCCATGGCCAACATGTACAAGGATGTTCCTGCTGACTATATAGCTTCACATAAGTTTGGATCAGTGTACTTTATGCAGGCGGGGCTACCCACTACCAACACAATCATGAGGTACACATTGATGCCAAAGTCAGGAGATGACAAGATGATCGGAGGATACTCCATCAACATGCTACATCATGTAGACCTTCACACCAGATTTAGGGTGATGGATCTGATAGTTGAGACTATCAAGAGGACTACTGCTGATCAGAAGAGATCATGTGGATATGCACCGTACATTCAGATGCTTATCAACTCTAAGCTAGAGAAGAATGTATATGCACTTGATCGACCTCATATGCCACTTCAGCCAGAGTTTGAGGACAATCTTGTGGTGATGGATCCTAGCCATCCTACTTCATCTACTGCACAAGCAGAGGCAACCAGAGCAGAGGCAGAGACAACTAGAGCCACTAGTGCTCGGGTCCCTTAGATCCAGGAGTGAGAAAATGGATCTTATCCTCTCTTCACTTCAGTGCATGCAGAAGGACATCAAGAACATCATACTGACTCAGTAGAGCCTTGAGAGGATAGTGGAAGACAGGTTTACCACACTAAACAACAAGGTAGATGAGTTGACGACAACTGTCACTGAGCTCAAGCAGGAAATGGATGGAGTGCCCAAACCTCATACTTCATATAACAGTGATGATGATGGTTCACCTCTTAGGACCAGCACCCAGTTTGTGACCAAGTCCAGGACTCCCACAATGCCAGCCTAAGAGACCAGACCCACCTCATCAGCACCTGCTACAGCTCCTTCAGTTCCTCCAGCACCTCCAGTGTCCAATGCACCACCACAGAGGACTTCAGCTGATGCCTTCATGGATGCTCTTCTCTCGACTCCATCAATAGCCACAGGAGCAGCTTCATCATCTCATGGAGGATATCATGCCCAGAGCGACGCTTAGCTCTATAGCTTTGAACTTTTTGGTAACTTGTTGCCAAAGGGGGAGAAGTTATAGATCATAGGGCTTCGAGAGAGAGAGAGAGAGGGAGGGAGAGTGTTGCTCTTTGTTTTCTCTCTGCACTTTTGAAAACAATTAGTTTTATCGTTTGATGTTGCAAACTTTATCGGTGTTTGATCATATACTCTTGTGTGATGCTACTATTGCCTATCTTTGAGATATCTATTGATGATCATTCACTTAATGTTTTGGTGTGATGTGCTTATGTATATCATTCATATTAATTTTGGCGCACCACCAAAGTTGTATGTGACATAGAAGAGTGACCCATGATCCTAATCGATTGTGCATTTGCATTCAAACGCAAATTTAATATAATGCACAAATTTAGGAGGAGCTCTTGTTTATCACATACCTCTCAAAGCGACGATGCTATTAATTGATTAAATCTCTTATCGAAGCTTTCATCTATATGTTGTCATCAATTACCAAAAAGGGGGAGATTGAAAGCAAAACTTCTCCCTAGGTGGTTTTGGTAATTAATAACAACATATACCTCATTGGACTCATGTTTTCCACTAAGTATATTTCAGGAAAAGTTCAATGATATGATGGCTATAGATTGTGAGGAGAACCCCAAGATGCAAAGAATAAGATTGGCCAAGCTACAAGCAAGAAGACTCTACATTTTACTTTGTGAGAAATCACTTTGAGTCCATAGGAAAGCCAATACTATCAAAAGGGGGTAAGGTATTAATTGTGAATGAAATACTCAAGTGATCAAGTGATAGCCACCAAAAACATTCACAAAACTCTCCCACAAATATTCTGTCCAAAGCCTTACATGCAAAATCGGTGCCACCAACATTTCCCACTCGGCCCTACCGATTTCCATCCCAGACAGAAACCCTAGCCAAACCATATTCTCGGTACCACCAAGTTGCATTTCGGTGCCACCGAAAAACGGTGACCAACTCTCTGGTATCTCATTTTCAAGAATCGGAATTTCTGAGTTTTGAAAATCGGTGCCACTAAGTTTTGGAAACTGCGTAGGTGAACCTTGTCGGTACCACCGAGAATTCTATATCGGTCTCACCGAGATTCCTAAAGTTGCCACATTTTGAACACTTTGGTGCCACCGAGTTTTCACTTTAGTTTCATTGAGTTGGTCAATAATGGTGTAACAGTTGGATTTTTGGAGAAGCCTATATATACCCCTCCACCACATCCCACTCGCAAGAGAAGCACTCAGAACAGTTCCACACTTCCCATATCCAAATTTCTGAGAGAGAACCACCTACCCTTGTGTTGAGGTCAAGATCATCCACTCCAACCATATGGATCTTGATTTCTAGCCTCTCCAAGTTGCTTTCCATCCAATCAATCTCTTCTACCCAAGCCAAATCTATGATAGAGTGATTGTGTGTTGAGGAGACTATCATTTGAGACACAAGAGCAAGGAGTTCATCGTTACTATCGAGCCTATTACCTTTTGGAGGGTGGTGCGTCCTAGATTGGTTAGGTGTTGCTTGGGAGCCTCCTACTTCGTGTTGTGGAGTGAACCAAGAAGTTTGTATGGGCAAGGAGATCGCCTACTTCGTGAAGATCTACCCATAGTGAGGCTAGTCCTTCGTGGACGGAAGCCGTTATGGAATAGTCAAGGTTGCTACTTCGTGGACCCTTATGGGTGGAGCCCTCCGTGGACTCTGGCGACCGCTACCCTCCGTGGGTTGAAGACTCCATAAAGGTGGATGTACGATAGCGCCACCTATCGGAACCACGGGAAAAATCTTCGTGTCTACAATTGCGTTTGATCTTCCTATCCTACCCTTTACTACATGTGCTTGTCTTTACTTTCCACTGCAATACTCTTAGACATGCCTATGTAGGGTGTACTTGACTTGCTACAATTGCTAAAATCTGCCCACAACTAAAATTGGGAAAAGGATAGATTTTTATTTGGTCAAGTAGTCTAATCACCCCCCTCTAGACATACTTTCGATCCTACAACGTGCTTATGGAAAAGAACTAGCATGACATCTTTTGTCCTACCCTCCCGTGGCAGCGGGGTCCATAAGGAAACTAAGGGATATTAAGGCCTCCTTTTAATAGAGAACCGGAACAAAGCATTAACACATAGTGAATACATGAACTCCTCAAACTACGGTCATCACCGGAAAGTATCCCGACTATTGTCACTCCGGGGTTTACGGATCATAACACATAGCAGGTGCATATGACTAGCAAGATCGGATCAAGAACATAGATATAATGGTGATAACATAAACGGTTCAGATCTGAAATCATGGCACTCGGGCCCTAGTGACAAGCATTAAGCATGGCAAGGTCATAGCAACATCAATCTCAGAACATAGTGGATACTAGGGATCAAGCCCTAACAAAACTAACTCGATTCCATGATGAATCTCATCCAACTCCTCACTGATCAGCAAGCCTACGAAGTAATTACTCACTCCCGGTGGGGAGCATCATGGAATTGGCAATGGAGAAGGGTTCATGATGACGAAGACCGAAGATTCCCCTCTCTGGAGTCCCAAACGGGCTCCAGATCTGGCCTCCCGATGAAGAACAGGAGGTGGCGGCGGCTCCGTATCGTAAAACGTGATGAAACTTCCTCTCCTATTTTTTCTTCGAAAATAGGAATTTGTAGTGCCGGAATTAGGGTCAGTGGGGCCACAAGGTAAAAACAACCCACCAGGGCGTGCCTGGAGGGGGTGGCACGCCCTGGTGTATCGTGCCCAGCCAGGGCACCCCCTCCGATGGTTCTTGGCTCCAATATTTTTTATTTATTGTAAAATAATTCTCCAAAAAGTTTCGTCCAGTTCCAAGAACTTTTATTTCTGCACAAAAAACAACACCATGGTAGTTGTGCTGAAAACAACGTCAGTCCGGGTTAGTTTCATTCAAATCATGCAAATTAGAGTCCAAAACAAGAGCAAAAGTGTTAGGAAAAGTAGATACGACGGAGATGTATCAACTCCCCCAAGCTTATCCCATTGCTTGTCCTCAAGCAATTCAGTTGACAAACTAAAAGTGATAAAGAAAAACTTTTACGAACTCTTTTGTTCTTGTTTACATATATATGCTTAAGTAGCACCCATGTTTTCAGCAAAGATTATGACTAACCTTGTCAACAATAACTCTTAGAAATTATATTAACTCATATCAATGGCATAATCAACTAGAGAGCAATAATAAAATATCTCAGGCACCAACACTTTGTCAAAACGGTCATGATATAATATGACAACAGTGGTATCTTGCTAGCCCTTTCTGAGACCGCAAAACATAAATGCAGAGCACCTCCAAAGTTCAAGCAGTGACTAAACATTGTAATTCATGGTAGAAAAGATCCAGTCATGCTGCATCCAACATTAACGATACACAATGCATGAGGATGACAATAGTGCTCTCAGATCTGGCGCTTATTTGAGAAGGTGATGACTCAACATAAAAGTAAATAGATAGTCCCTTCGCAGAGGGAAGCAGGGATTTGCAGAGGTGCCAGAGCTCAAAGCTTAAATCAGAGATAAATATAATTTTGGGAGGTACACCCTTCCTGTCAATGTTACGACCAAGAGTTATCAATATCTTCCATGCTAAACACATTAGCGGCGGTTCCCAAGCGGTAAAAGTAAAGGTTTACTCCCCCTCCACCAAGAAACAGACTCCACGGCTAGCCGAATCCACGGGTACCGTCCATACCAACAACATTCCTGGGGGAGTTTTGTTTAATTATTTGCAATTTTTGATTTCGAGACTGGGAATCACTATTACCTCCCCTCTCGTGCAAGGACGAGTGAATAAACACTCATCATGAGAATAACCCGCTTAACATGGAAGATACTGACCGCCCCCTGTCGCTCCATGAGCGGTCCAGGCACACAAAACAGATGTTCATTTGAAATTTTAGAGGTGGCACATGCAAATTTACTTGGAACGGCAGGGTAATACCGCATATAGGTAGATATAGTGGACTCATCTGGAATAACTTTGGTTTAAGGATTTTGACGCACAAGCAGTATTCCCGCTTAATACAGGTGAAGGCTAGCAAATAGGTTGAGAAGCTGCCAGCTAGAGAGAAAAACGGTCATGAACATGCATTGTGAATAATAAACATTGAATACTAGCATGAGTAGGATATGGACACCATGAACATAAATATCATGAAGGCTATGTTGGTTTTGATTCAACTACATGCGTGAACATGTGCCAAGTCAAGCCACTTGAAACATTCAGAGGAGGATACCATATCATCATACCACATCACAATCATTTTAATGCATGTTGACATCCTAGATAAATCATTATCCACTCCTAGCTACTTAAACATGGCATGAGAAACTATAATCTCTAATTGTCAGTGCAAACATGTTTGATCATAATATGCTAAATCATGGATACTAGGTTAAATATATTTACAAAAACAAAAACAAGTTGAGTTCATACCCGCTTCTCTCTGCCACAGTCACTTCATCAAATATCGTCATTATTGCCTTTCACTTGCACGACCGAATGATATGAAAATAATAATAGTGCAAGAGTGTTGTGGACTAAGCTGGAATCTGCAAACATTTTATTCAAAAGAAGATGACAAAGTAACATGGGCTCTTTGTTAGATTAACAATAATGCATATGAGAGCCACTCAACATTTTCATTGTGGTCTTCTCCTTGGTACGACTCAAATAAAAGGAAAAGAATTTCAGAGAAACACACTAAAATATTTTTTGAGTTTTTGTTTTTTCTTAAAGAAAGCAAATTAAAGAGGGAAAAACAAAAACGAGAAAAATTATTTAGACGAGAAAGCTCCCAACAAGTAAAAGAAGAAACGAGAAATATTTTTGGGTTTTCTTTTGCTACTACAATCAATTTAAAGTGGAAAGAAAAACCGAAAAGAAGTAGGAAATATTTTTGGATTTTCTCAAGGTTTTTCAAACACGCAAGAAGAAAGCAAGAAAATAAATCTAGCATGGATATTAAAATGAAAAAGTGTGGACACCGACAAACATGAATATAATGTTGGTGGAAATACGTACTCCCCCAAGCTTAGGCTTTTGGCCTAGCTTGCTAATCACCATCCGTAATAGCCATCCGGTCCTAAGTTGAAGTGCGGTGGAGAAGGCACCTGAGCGTCCCACTCCTGGGGCTCCTCCTCAGCCGCTGCCAGGTTGTTCCGGTAGGCTGTTATGTCCTCTCGCATGATCCTGTATCCATTCCTGGCAGTAGAATCAAACAAAGCAGGTGCAGGCAATGGGATAACATCACGGGTAACCACTCTGAATACTAAGTTGTAGCGAATGTTATGAAACAGGTGCATCAATAAATTGATGGTCCTGCAATGCCTTGTGATCTAGATAAACTTGGGACAAGGGATAATCATGTGGGCGAATCTGAACATTAAAGTGTCTCGCTAAGCGAGTAGCATAAATACCACCATGTATCTTGCCCTTAGTCCCGTTAAGGTGTAGGCGACGTGCAATAATAGCCCCCATGCTAAAGGTGTGATCATTGTGCAGTGCACGGCGTAAAATGGCGAAGTCAGGGGCACCGAGTGCACCAGCCTTCTCCCTAGCGGTTAAACACTTCGCGATGAATAAAGCAAAGTAATGCACAGAAGGAAACTGCAAACTGGTGGCAGTGGCATTTGACACGCCTCTTTCATCACCCACTGTCAAAGTGAGGAGAAAGTCCTCAAACTCCGCTGGTGTGGCTTAATTCCCCATCAGAAGGGATCAAACATATGTCACAAAAGTCAGTGAGCGGTATCTTATGAGTTTCAACATATAACTTAAACTGCACCTCAGGGGGATTATTCTTACTCAGAAAATGGAAACTTTGCACAAAGGAATTTGTAAGGAGGTGGTGTTGGTCACACTTAGCTGCAAGGAAGTCGGTCAGCCCAACATTTGCAACGAATTGGGCAAATTCTTGATGGAACCCAGCCTCCTCCATGAAGGCATTATGCGGCCATTCGCACGGCTGCACCTCCGCCGTTCTCGGAGTGTGGAGGTCATTGTCCGATGATTCCCCAATGACTCCTTTAGAATTCTTCTTGGAGGAAAACTTCCTAAAGAAATCCATCTTATTCCTATAATTAAATTTTTGAAAAAATTTGGGACACAAAATTTTGTTAACAAAACTTTGTAAGATTGATATCAACTACTCCTAAGGATGCATAGAGGCCATATTAAGCATTCAAACTACTTAGAACTCTAAGAATTCAACATGCAAGCCCATCTACAACAGCACCAAGATTAGCTAATTATTCTAAAAATAAACCACTGAATTAAAAACTAATTGGAGCAATGGAGGAGTCACACACCAAGTAGGAATCCCCCAAAACAGTTTCGGAAACGGAGCTTCGAGCAAAGAGATCGAAATCTGCGGGTTTGAGAGCAAGAACACGGGAGTGAGAGCTATGGTGATTTTTTGTGGAGGTAGGAGATGACATGGGCTAAAGGGATAAGTGAGGGGACCCACATGGGGACCACAACCCACCAGGGCGTGCCTGGGGCTGCTGGCACACCCTGGTGTCTTGTGGACACCAGGTGCACCCCCCTCTGATGTTATTTGCACCAGAAATTCAGAAGTATTCAGAAAAAATCATGTTAAATTTTCAGAACATTCTAAGAACTTTCATTTTTGGGTCATTTTTTATTGCACGGCAAAAACAGAAAATAGGACAAACATGGCATTTTATTTTATTTTACTAAGTAAAATAGAAAACAAATGGTGGAAGCAGAAGGTTGTGCCTACTAGATTCATCAACTTCATACCTCTCAAAAATGATCCATTAATAAGGTTGATCATGTCTTATTAACAACCACTTCCGATTAGCATGAAACCGAAGAACTTTCGTAAAACACTAAGTTACCTCAATGGGAATATGCAAATCCCCAACAATAAGTATGTCATATTTCTTTTTGGCAGTAGGTAGAGGTAGTTGAAAACTTCCAATAGTGAGTGTCGGAGATTCTTCAATAACATTTATACCATTCACTTGGAATTGTTTCTTAGGAAAGTGCACCGTATGCTCATTACCGTTGATATGAAAAGTAACTTTGCTTTTATTGCAATCAATAACAGCCCCTGCAGTATTCAAAAAGGGTCTACCAAGGATAATCGACATGTTATCGTCCTCGGGCATCTCAAGAATAACAAAGTCTGTTAAGATATTAACATTTGCAACAACGACGGGCACATCCTCACAAATACCGATAGGTATGGCAGTTGATTTGTCAGCCATTTGGAATGAAATCTCAGTAGGTGTGAGTTTATTCAAATCAAGTCTTTTATACAAAGAGAAAGGCACAACACTAACACCAGCTCCCAAATCACACAAAGCAGTTTTGACATAATTTCTTTTAATGGAGCAAGGTATAGTTGGTATTCCAGGATCTCCAAGTTTTTTAGGTACTCCATCCTTAAAAGAGTAATTAGCAAGCATGGTGGATATTTTAGCTTCACGTATCTTTCTTTTATTAGTGATGATGTCTTTCATGTATTTTGCAAGGGGCCATCTTTAAAGTATTAGTTAAGCGGGTGCGCAAAAAGACTGGCCTAATCATTTCAGCAAAGCGCTCAAATTCTTCATCATCTTTTTTCTTAGATGGTTTAGGTGGAAAGGGCATGGGTTTCTGAACACATGGCTCTCTTTCTTTACCATGTTTTCTAGCCACAAAGTCTCTTTTATCATATCGTTTATTTTTAGGTTGTGGGTTATCAAGATCAACAGCAGGTTCTATTTCAACATCATTATCTGGTTCTTTATCATTATTCAGTTGTGTATCTTCATGAACATTATCATTATTATTTTCATTATCACCAGGTGAATGTTCATTACCAGATTGAGTTTCAGCATCAGAAATAGAGACATCATTATTACGAGGAGGTTTTTCTATCTCAGGTTCACTAGAGGTATGCAAAGTCCTATCATTTTTCTTTTTTCCTTTTCTTTTTAGAAGGACTAGGTGCATCAGTGTTAATTCTCTGAGAGTCTTGTTCAATTCTTTTAGGATGACCTTCAGGATAAAGAGGTTCTTGGGTCATTCTACCTCCTCTAGTCACTACTCTAATAGCATGATCATTCATATTATTATTCATTTCATTAAGCAATTCTCTTTGAGATTTAGCAACTTGTTCTAACCGTGTCTGAACCATAGAGGCATGTTTACACCTCTAACGTCATTACTGATTCTAAATAATAAGTCACTCAAGCGAGCAATCATATCAGAATTATATTTCAATTGTTTCAGAACATTTGCATTGAAGTGGTCTTGTTTCCTAATGTAGTTATCAAACTCATATAAGCATTGACTAGGATGTTTATTGTAAGGGATATCACTTTCATCAAACTTTAATAAAGAACTTACCTCTACCACCTGTGGAGGTGGTGGTGTGTTAAGGCCATGCATTTCTTCAATAGGTGGTAAATTCTTAACATCCTCAGCTTTAATACCTTTTTCCTTCATACATTTCTTTGCCTCTTGCATATCTTCAGGACTGAGAAATAAGATACCCCTCTTCTTCGGAGTGGGTTTAAGTGGTGGTTCAGGGAGAGTCCAATTATCATAATTATTCAATATATTATTCAATAGTTCCTCATCTTGTTCAACAGTTCGTTCCCTGAAAACACAACCAGCACAACTATCTAGGAAGTCCCTAGAAGCATCAGTTAGTCCATTATAGAAGATATCAGTATTTCATTTTTCTTAAGAGGGTGATCAGGCAAAGCATTAAGCAATTGGAGAAGCCTCCCCCAAGCTTGTGGGAGACCCTCTTCTTAAATTTGCACGAAGTTAAATATTTCATATAAGGCAGCTTGTTTCTTATGAGCAGGAAAATATTTTTTAGAGAAGTAGTAAATCATATCCTGGGGACTACGCACACAACCGGGAGCAAGAGTATTGTACCATATCTTAGCATCACCCTTTAATGAGAACGGAAATAATTTGAGAATATAGTAATAGCAAATATTCTCATCATGAGCAAAAAGGGTGGCTATATCATTCAGCTTAGTAAGATGTGCCACTACAGTTTCAGTTTCATAGCCATGGAAAGGGTCAGATTCAACCAAAGTAATTAACTCTGGGTCGACAGAGAATTCATAATCCTTATCGGTAACAAAGATAGGTGAAGTAGCAAACTTAGGATCACATTTCATTCTAGCATTCAAAGTCTTTTCCTTATACTTGCATAATAATTTCTTAAGATCATCTCTATCCTTACAAGAAAGGATTTCTCTAGCTATCTCCTCATCCATAACATAACCTTCAGGTATCTTAGGCATTTCAAATCTAGGAGAGCTAGGTCTAATAGGTGTTTCATAGTTCTCAGTTTCAAAGACTTCATCAGTTTCAATAATTTCATTATCTTCAATAATTTCGTACTCTTTAGCTCTAGCAATTTGTTCATCAAGAAATTCACCTAATGGCACATTATCATCAAGCATGGTACTAGCATCATCATAAGCATCATTCATAGCAGAAGTAGCATCATCAATAACTTGCGACATATCAGGATTAATAGCATGTGGTGGTGTTGCAAGCTTACTCATAACCAAAGGTGAATCAAGTACAGAGCTACATGTCAATTCCTTACCTCCCCTCGTCTTAGAGGGAAAAATCTTGGTTCTTGTATCCTTCAGATTCTTCATAGTGATCAATTGATATAAACCCCAAGTGACTCAACAAATATAGCTATGCTCCCCGGCAACAGCGCCAGAAAAAGGTCTTGATAACCCACAAGTATAGGGGATCACAACAGTTTTCGAGGGTAGAGTATTCAACCCAAATTTATAGATTCGACACAAGGGGAGCCAAAGAATATTTGCGAGTATTAGCAGTTGAGTTGTCAATTCAACCACACCTGGAGATTAAATTGTTGGAAATATGCCCTAGAGGCAATAATAAATTGGTTATTATCATATTTCCTTGTTCATGATAATCGTTTATTATCCATGCTATAATTGTATTGATTGGAAACTCAGATACATGTGTGGGTACATAGACAACACTGTGTCCCTAGTAAGCCTCTAGTTAACTAGCTCGTTGATCAAAAGATGGTGAAGGTTTCCTAGCCATGGACATGAGATGTCATTTGATAACGGGATCACATCATTAGGAGAATGATGTGATGGACAAGACCCAAACTATAAACGTAGCATATGATCGTGTCAGTTTATTGCTATTGTTTTCTGCATGTCAAGTATCTGTTCCTATGACCATGAGATCATGCAACTCACTGACACCGGAGGAATACCTTGTGTGTATCAAACGTCGCAACGTAACTGGGTGACTATAAAGGTGCTCTACAGGTATCTCCGAGGGTGTCTGTTGGGTTGGCATGGATCAAGACTGGGATTTGTTACTCCGTGTGACGGAGAGGTATCTCAGGGCCCACTCGGTAATACAACATCACAATGAGCCTTGCAAGCAATGTGACTAAAGTGTTAGCCACGAGATCTTGTATTACGGAACGAGTAAAGAGACTTGCCGGTAACGAGATTGAACTAGGTATAGAGATACCGACGATCGAATCTCGGGCAAGTAACATACCGAAGAACAAAGGAAACAACATACGGGATTAATTGAATCCTTGACATAGAGGTTCGACCGATATAGATCTTCGTAGAATATGTAGGAACCAATATGGGCATCCAGGTCCCGCTATTGGTTATTGGCCGTAGAGGTGTCTCGGTCATGTCTACATAGTTCTCGAACCCGCAGGGTCTGCACACTTAAGGTTCGGTGACGTTTCGGTAGAATTGAGTTATGTATGATTGGTGACCGAAGGTTGTTCGGAGTCCCGGATGAGATCCCGGACATCACGAGGAGCTCCGGAATGGTACGGAGGTAAAGATTGATATATAGGAAGTCCCGTTTTGGCCACCGGAAAAGTTTCAGGTATTTCCGGTAGGGTACCGGGAGTACCAGAGGGCCATCGGGAGGGGCCACCCACGCCGGCAGGCCACATGGGCCTGAGGGGGGTTGCACCAGCCCTTAGTGGGATGGGCAAACCAGCCCTACAAGGCCCATGCGGCTAGGAATAAGTGGGAAAGGAAAAACGCCAAAGAAAAGGGAAGGGAGACCAAATATGGAAGGTGTCCTATTTGGACTAGGATTGAAGTGGAGGAGGCCACCTCCTCCACCTCCAATTTCGGCCAGCCCTTGAGGGTTTGAGGCTGCCTCCTCCCCTCCCTCCCTCCTATATATACTAGAGGATTTAGAGGAGAAAAATAACCCTAATTGCCACGTGCTCCCTCTACTTCATCTAGATCGGTTTCTCCTCTAGTCTAGTTTCAGCGGTGCTTAGGCGAAGCCCTGCCGGAATTGTTCCACCACCATAGCCGCCGCGCCTTCGCGCCGCCGGAGAACTCTTCTACCTCTCTGCTCTCTCTCTTGCTGGATCAAGGAGGCGGAGATCGTCATCGAGCTGTACGTGTGCTGAACGCGGAGGTGCCGTCCGTTCGGCGCTAGATCGGAAGGACCGTGATCAGGATCGCGAGACGATTCATGATTTGATTGCGGGACGGATCGTGATGGGATCGTGGGACGGATCGAGATTGGATCGCGAGATGGATCGTGATGAGATCGCGGGACACTCGGCGATTTGGATCGCGAAGACGTTCGACTACATCAACCGCGTTTCTTAACGCTTCCGCTTAGCGATCTACAAGGGTATGTAGATTCACTCTCCCTCTCGTAGATGCTCATCACCATGGATAGATCTTGTGTGTGCGTAGGAAATTTTTTGTTTCCCATGCAACGTTCCCCAACAGTGGCATCTGAGCTAGGTCTATGCGTAGATGAGATCTCGAGTAGAACACAAAGGAGTTTGTGGGCGTTGATATTCAGATTGCTTCCCTCCTTAGTCTTTTCTTGATTCAGCGGTATTGTGGGATGAAGCGGCTCGGACCAACCTTACTCGTCCACGTACGAGAGACCGGTTCCATCGACTGACATGTAACTTTGTTGCATAAGATGGCTGGCGGGTGTCTGTCTCTCCCACTTTAGTTGAATCGGATTCGACAGAGGCGGTCCTTGTAGAAGGTGAAATAGCAACTTTTATATCACTGTTGTGGTTTTTGCGTAGGTAAGAATCGTTCTTGCTAGATACCCGTAGCAGCCACGTAAAACATGCAACAACAATTAGAGGACGTCTAACTTGTTTTTGCAGGGTATGTTGTGATGTGATATGGCCAATTACATGATGAGATATATGTGATGTATGAGATGATCATGTGTTGTATAGAATATCACGACTTGCATGTCGATGAGTACGGCAACTGGCAGGAGCCATAGAGTTGTCTTTAATTATTGTATGACCTGCGTGTCAATCATTAAGCGCTATGTAATGCTTTACTTTATCGCTAAACGTTAGCAATAGTCGTGGAAGCAACAGTCGGCGCGACAACCTCATGGCGACACGTTGATGGAGATCAAGATGATGGAGATCATGGTGTCATGCCGGTGACGATGGAGATCATGCCGGTGCTTTGGAGATGGAGATCAAAAGCACGAGTTCATGGCCATATCATGTCACTTATGATTTGCATGTGATGTTAATCCTTTTATGCATCTTATTTTGCTTAGGACGACGGTAGCATTATAAGGTGATCCCTCACTTAAATTTCAAGATAAATTGTGTTCTCCCCGAGTGTGCACCGTTGCGAAAGTTCGTCGTTTCGAGACACGCCGTGATGATCGGGTGTGATAGACTCTACGTTCACATACAACGGGTGTAAGCCATCTTGCACGTGCGGAACACTCGGGTTAAACTTGACGAGCCTAGCATGTACAGACATGGCCTCGGAACACAAGAGACCGAAAGGTCGAACATGAGTCATATAGTAGATATGATCAACATGAAGATGTTCACCATTGAAACCACCTCAACTCACGTGATGATCGGACTTGAGTTGGTGGATTTGGATCATGTTACACTCGAATGACCGGAGGGATGTCAATTTGAGTGGGAGTTTTAAGTAATATGATTAACTAAACTCATTATCGTGAACATAGTCAAAGTGTCTTTGCAAATTATGTTGTAGATTACTAGATCGCGCTGTAGCTCCCTTGAATTTTTATATGTTCCTAGAGAAATAGATTTGAAAGATGATGGTAGCAATAATGCGGACTGGGTCCGTGATTTGAGGATTGTCCTCAAATTGCTGCACAGAAGGCTTATGTCCTTAATGCACCGCTCGGTGCACCACCCCCTCTAGCGTCGTCTGTAGATGTTGTGAACATCTGACAGGCACGTTCCGATGACTACTTAATAGTTCAGTGCGCCATGCATTACGGCTTAGAATTGAGGCTCCAAAACGTTTTGAACGTCACGGAACATATGAGATGTTTTAAGAGCTGAAATTGGGATCTCAGACTCGTGCCCATGTTGAGAGGTATGAGACCTCCAACAAGATTCTTTGCCTGCAAGATGATGGAGAATAGCTCAATCGTTGAGCATGTGCTCAAATTGTTTGAGTGCTACAATCACTTGAATCGAGTGGGAGTTGATCTTCCAGATAAGATAGTGATTGATATAGCTCTCCAAGTCACTGTCACTAAGCTACTAGAGCTTCGTGATGAACTATAAAAGGCCAGAGATGGAAATAATGATCCCTGAGCTGTTCGCAATGTTTGACACCGCGAAGGTAGAAATCAAGAAGGAAGCATCAAGTGTTGATGGTTAGTGAAACCACTAGTCTCGAGAAGGGCAAGGGCAAGGAGGGATACTTCATGGATGGCAAGCCAGTTGCTGCTCCAGTGAAGAAACCCAAGGTTGAACCCAAACCCGAGACTAAGTGCTTCTATTATGAGGAGAACGGTCGCTGAAGTGGAACAACCCTAGATACTTGGTAGATAAGAAGGTTAGCAACGTCGACAGAAGTATATTTGATATACGTGTTATTGATGTGTACCTTACTAGTACTCCTAGTAGCACCTGGGTATTAGATACCGGTTCGGTTGCTAAATGTTAGTAACTCGAAATTAAAGCTACGGAATAAACGGAAGCTAGCTAAGGGTGAGGTGACGATGAGTGTTGGAAGTGTTTCCAAGGTTGATGTGATCACCATCGCACGCTCTCTCTACCTTCAGGATTAGTGATGAACCTAAATAAATGTTATTTGGTGTTTGCGTTAAGCATGAACGTGATTAGATCATGTTTATTGCAATACGGTTATTCATTTAAAAAGAAATAATGGTTATTCTGTTTACATGAATAATACCTTCAATGGTCATACACCCAATAAGAGTGGTTTATTGAATCTTGATCGTAGTGATACACATGTTCATAATATTGATGCCAAAAGATACAAAGTTAATAATGATAGTACCACATACTTGTGGCACTGCCGCTAAATGTCATATTGGTGTAAAGCGCATGAAGAAACTCCATGCTGATGGATCTTTGGACTCATTCGATTTCGAATCGGTTGAGACATGCGGACCATGCCTCATGGGCAAGATGACTAAAACCCCGTTTTCCGGTATGATGGAGCGGGCAATTGACTTATTGGAAATGATACATATTGATGTATGCGGTCCAGTGAGTATTATAGTGTGCGGTGAATATCGTTATTTTCCTACCTTCACTGATGATTTGAGTAGATATGGGTATATTTACTTAATGAAACACAAGTCTGAAACGTTTGAAAAGTTCAAACAAAATCAGAGTGAAGTTTGAGATCATCGTGACAAGAAGATAAAATGTCTACGATATGATCGTGGAGGTGAATATCTGAGTTACGAGTTTGGTATACAACTTAAGACAATGTGGAAGTTGTTTCACAACTCACGCCACCTGGAACACCATAGTGTGATGGTGTGTCCGAACGTCGTAGTCATGCTCTATTGGATATGGTGCGAACTATGATGTCTCTTATCGATTTACCACTATCGTTTTAGGGTTATGCATTAGAGACAACCACATTCACTTTAAAAGGGGCACCATCTAAATCCGTTGAGATGACACCGTATGAATTTTGGTTTGGCGGAAACCTAAGCTGTCATTTCTTAATGTTTGGGGCTGCGACGCTTATGTGAAAAAGGGTTTTCACCTAATGAGCTCGAACCCAAAGCGAACAAATGCATCTTCATAGAATACCCTAACGTAACAGTTGGGTAAACCTTCTATCTTAGATCCAAGCACAAAGTGTTTGTTGCTAAAACGGGTCTTTTCTCGAGAAAGAGTTTCTTTCGAAAGATTGAGTGGAAGGAAGATAGTACTTGATGAGGTTGTTGAACCTTTACTTCAACCTGAGAGTAGCGCAGCGCAGAAAGTTATTTCTGTGGAGCCTACGTTAGTTGAAAAGGAAGTTAATGATGATGATCATGAAACTTCGGATCAAGTTACTATCGAACATCGTGGGTCGACAAGGACGCGTACTGCTCCTGAGTGGTACGGCAACCCTGTCTTAGAGGTCATGTTTTTGGACAACACCGAACCTACGAGCTATGGAGAATCGATGATGGGCCCGGATTCCGAGAAATGGTTAAGACCATGAAATCCGAGATGGGATCCATGTAAGAAAACAAAGTATGGGCTTTGGAAGTATTACCTGAAGGGCGAAAGGCCATTCAGAACAAATGGATCTTTAAAAGGAAGATGGACGCGGACGGTAATGTCACCGTCTATAAAGCTCGACTTGTGGCAAAGGGTTTATCACAAGTTCAAAGAGTTGACTACGATGAGACTTTCTCACCCGTAGCAATGCTCAAAGTCTGTTGGAATCATGTTAGCAGTTGCTGCATTTTTCAATTATGAAATCTGGCAGATGGATGTCAAAACATCGTTTCCTTAAACGGTATCCGTAAGGAAAAGTTGTATGTGATACAACCGGAAGGTTTTGTCAGTCCTAAGGATGCTAAAATATATGCAAACTCCAGCGATCCTTCTATGGACTGGAGCAAGCATCTCGGAGTTGGAATATACGCTTTGATGAGGTGATCAAAGTTTTTGAGTCTATACAAAGTTTATGAGAAACTTGTATTTACAATAAAGTGAGTGGGAGCACTATAGAATTTCTGATAAGTATATGTGGTTGACATATTGTTGATCGGAAATGATGTAGAATTTCTGGAAAGCATAAAGGGTCGTTTGAAAAGAGTTTTTCAAAGGAAGACCTAGAATGAAGCTACTTAAATATTGGGCATCAAGATCTATAGAGATAGATTAAGACGTCTGATAAGACTTTCAATGAGTACATACCTTGACAAGATTTTGAAAGAGTTCAAAATGGATCAGTCGAAGAAAGAGTTCTTGCCTGATTTGTAAGGTGTGGAGTTGAGTGAGACTCAAAGCTCGACCACGGCAGAAGAAAGAGAAAGGACGAAGGTCGTCCCCTATGCCTTATCCATAGGCTCTGTATAGTATGCCATGCTGTGTACCGCACCTGATGTGTGCCTTGCCATGATTCTGTCAAAGGGTACAAGAGTGATCCAGGAGTGGATCATTGGACAGCGGTCAAGATTATCCTTAGTAACTAGATGATTAAGGAAATATTTCTCGATTATGGAGGTGATAAAGAGTTCGTCGTAAAGGGTTACGTCGATGCAAGCTTTGACACCTATCCGGACGACTCTGAATAGTAGTCAGGATACATATAGTGGAGCAGCCATTTGGAATAGCTCCAAGTGGAGTGTGGTAGAAGTGTCTACAGTATGACATAGAGATTTGCAAAGTACACACGGATCTGAATGTCGCAGACCCGTTGACTAAAGACCTCTCTCACATGCAAAGCATGATCTGATCGAACCCCAGAACTCATTGGGTGTTAGATTCATAACAATGTAAATCACATGGTGATGTGAACTAGATTATTGACTCTAGTGCAAGTGGGAGACTGTTGGAAATATGCCCTAGAGGCAATAATAAATTGGTTATTATCATATTTCCTTGTTCATGATAATCGTTTATTATCCATGCTATAATTGTATTGATTGGAAACTCAGATACATGTGTGGGTACATAGACAACACTGTGTCCCTAGTAAGCCTCTAGTTAACTAGCTCGTTGATCAAAAGATGGTGAAGGTTTCCTAGCCATGGACATGAGATGTCATTTGATAACGGGATCACATCATTAGGAGAATGATGTGATGGACAAGACCCAAACTATAAACGTAGCATATGATCGTGTCAGTTTATTGCTATTGTTTTCTGCATGTCAAGTATCTGTTCCTATGACCATGAGATCATGCAACTCACTGACACCGGAGGAATACCTTATGTGTATCAAACGTCGCAATGTAACTGGGTGACTATAAAGGTGCTCTACAGGTATCTCCGAGGGTGTCTGTTGGGTTGGCATGGATCAAGACTGGGATTTGTTACTCCGTGTGACGGAGAGGTATCTCAGGGCCCACTCGGTAATACAACATCACAATGAGCCTTGCAAGCAATGTGACTAAAGTGTTAGCCACGAGATCTTGTATTACGGAACGAGTAAAGAGACTTGCCGGTAACGAGATTGAACTAGGTATAGAGATACCGACGATCGAATCTCGGGCAAGTAACATACCGAAGAACAAAGGGAACAGCATACGGGATTAATTGAATCCTTGACATAGAGGTTCGACCGATATAGATCTTCGTAGAATATGTAGGAACCAATATGGGCATCCAGGTCCCGCTATTGGTTATTGGCCGTAGAGGTGTCTCGGTCATGTCTACATAGTTCTCGAACCCGCAGGGTCTGCACACTTAAGGTTCGGTGACGTTTCGGTAGAATTGAGTTATGTATGATTGGTGACCGAAGGTTGTTCGGAGTCCCGGATGAGATCCCGGACATCACGAGGAGCTCCGGAATGGTACGGAGGTAAAGATTGATATATAGGAAGCCCCGTTTTGGCCACCGGAAAAGTTTTGGGTATTTCCGGTAGTGTACCGGGAGTACCGGAGGGCCATCGGGAGGGGCCACCCACGCCGGGAGGCCACATGGGCCTGAGGGGGGTTGCACCAGCCCTTAGTGGGCTGGGCAAACCAGCCCTACAAGGCCCATGCGGCTAGGAATAAGTGGGAAAGGAAAAACCCCAAAGAAAAGGGAAGGGAGACCAAATATGGAAGGTGTCCTATTTGGACTAGGATTGAAGTGGAGGAGTCCACCTCCTGCACCTCCAATTTCGGCCAGCCCTTGAGGGTTTGAGGCTGCCTCCTCCCCTCCCTCCCTCCTATATATACTAGAGGATTTAGAGGAGAAAAATAACCCTAATTGCCACGTGCTCCCTCTACTTCATCTAGATCGGTTTCTCCTCTAGTCTAGTTTCAGCGGTGCTTAGGCGAAGCCCTGCCGGAATTGTTCCACCACCATAGCCGCCGCGCCGTCGCGCCGCCGGAGAACTCTTCTACCTCTCCTCTCTCTCTCTTGCTGGATCAAGGAGGCGGAGATCGTCATCGAGCTGTACGTGTGCTGAACGCGGAGGTGCCGTCCGTTCGGCGCTAGATCGGAAGGACCGTGATCAGGATCGCGAGACGATTCATGATTTGATCACGGGACGGATCGTGATGGGATCGTGGGACGGATCGAGATTGGATCGCGAGATGGATCGTGATCAGATCGCGGGATACTCGGCGATTTGGATCGCGAAGACGTTCGACTACATCAACCGCGTTTCTTAACGCTTCCGCTTAGCGATCTACAAGGGTATGTAGATTCACTCTCCCTCTCGTAGATGCTCATCACCATGGATAGATCTTGTGTGTGCGTAGGAAAATTTTTGTTTCCCATGCAACGTTCCCCAACATAAATATTTGCAACAGAGTGATCAGTAGCACAGTAGTATGATAGTTTTGATATCAATAGTAGCAGTAACGGTAACGGTAACAACGATAGCAATGGTTTTGTAGCAAGTGTAACAGTAGCAGTAGCAATAGTAACTTAGCAAGAACAATATGTGGAAAACTTGTAGGCACTGGATCGGTGAACTCATTGGATAATATTCATCATATAACAGTCATAACCTAGGGCGACACAGAACTAGCTCCAGTTCATAAATGCAATGTAGGCATGTATTCCGTAAACCGGAACAAAACATTAACACATAGTGAATACATGAACTCCTCAAAGTACGGTCATCACCGGAAAGTATCCCGACTATTGTCACTCCGGGGGTTTACGGATCATAACACATAGCAGGTGCATATGAATAGCAAGATCGGATCAAGAACATAGATATAATGGTGATAACATAAACGGTTCAGATCTGAAATCATGGCACTCGGGCCCTAGTGACAAGCATTAAGCATGGCAAAGTCATAGCAACATCAATCTCAGAACATAGTGGATACTAGGGATCAAGCCCTAACAAAACTAAATCGATTACATGATGAATTTCATCCAACTCCTCACCGACCAGCAAGCCTATGAAGGAATTACTCACTCCCGGTGGGGAGCATCATGGAATTGGCAATGGAGAAGGGTTGATGATGACGAAGACCGAAGATTCCCCTCTCCGGAGCCCCAAACGGGCTCCAGACCCGGCCTCCCGATGAAGAACAGGAGGTGGCGGCAGCTCCGTATCGTAAAACGCGATGAAACTTTCTCTCATATTTTTTTCCTCCGAAAATAGGAATTTACAGTGCCGGAATTAGGGTCAGTGGGGCCACGAGGTGGGCACAACCCACCAGGGCGCGCCTAGAGGGGGTGGCGCACCCTGGTGTATCGTGCCCAGCCAGGGCACCCCCTCCGGTGGTTCTTGGCTCCAATATTTTTTTATTTATTGTAAAATAATTCTCCAAAAAGTTTCGTCCAGTTCCGAGAACTTTTATTTCTGCACAAAAAAACAACACCATGGTAGTTCTGCTGAAAACAGCGCCAGTCTGGGTTAGTTTCATTCAAATCATGCAAATTAGAGTCCAAAACAAGAGCAAAAGCGTTAGGAAAAATAGATACGATGGAGACGTATCAGCCTGCTCCCGTGTACGTCACCTCACTAGGTCCTTGGTGCTCTAGTCTCCTTGCATAACACCCACAGGCGAACCCACGAGCGTGCCCCGCTGCGTAAATCGCAGAAGTTTGGCAACCTCTTTGATGCAGGATTCCGAAGGACCACGGGGCCTCCCGCTCGGGAGGGTTGGCGAGCGATAGGCCGCGAGGGGCATGGAGCCTCGTGAGGAACCACGCTTCGCGAGCCATTCTCTGTGGAGGTTCCTCCCCGGGACACACACCTCAAAGGAGCTAAGTTCAAACACCCCACAGGTCTCCTCCCTCTCGCTTCCTTCTCGAGAAAGTCTGATTCCCTTAGCACGAGCCGCCCGCACGTCAAGGGGGGGACCCTAAGCATCGTACCTCGGGGACTCCAACCGGCTTAAGAGCCCTACACCCTCTGGCCTTGCCAAGCACACACTCTTGGCATACTAGCGACGATGGTAGCTCATCTCGGGGGCTGGGTCCCAGCGATGCAGGGCACTGAGGCAACGTAAAAAGGGAAAAAGGACCTCGGGAAAAAGCGAAAACACATAAACGCTAAAGTACTTAATACAAAAGTACTAGACAAATTCTTCACGCCCCCGCGGGCCCGCATCCACCCTGTTACAGGAAGAAGAGCAAGGAGAGCTTAAGCGGCAGGGTCACCGCTACCTTCGCCGAACCCCTCCCCGGCAAGGCGAGAAGCGCTCCACCAAGCTTGCCACATGGTCCTCCACCGCCCATGGGAGCTCGCCTCGAAGCTCCTCGAGGACTGGGTATGCCACCATGTCGAAGTCGAAGCCATGGTCAGCATGCTGACGTGGCTTGAGACTGCGTCGGTATTTCCACAAAGAGGAAGGGATGATGCAGCACAGCGACGATAAGTATTTCCCTCAGTTATGAAACCAAGGTTATCGAACCACTAGGAGGATCACCACCACCCAATAAGCAGCACCTGCACACAAACAACAAATACTTGCAACCCGACGCGAAAGAGAGGTTGTCAATCTCTCTACGGTAAAAAGATAGATTAGGTAGTGATAGATAGGAGAGATAGATCTCTCAAGAACACAAAATAAAAAGGGCAAATAAAAAGTGCAGCAATATTTTTTGGGGTTTTTGGTTTTGTAGATCTGAAAACAAAGAGGCAAAAAGATAGATCGGAAAGCAATATGTTGGAAAAGTAGACCCGGGGGCCATAGGATTCACTAGTGGCTTCTCTCATGAGTATAGCACACGGTGGGTGAACAAATTACTGTTGGGCAATTGATAGAAGACCAAATAATCATGACAATATCCAAGGCGATGATCATTATATAGGCATCACGTCCAAGATAAGTAGACCGACTCCTGCCTGCATCCACCACTATTACTCCACACATCGACCGCTATCTAGCATGCATCTAGTGTATTAAGTTCATGGAAAAACGGAGTAATGCAATAAGAACGATGACATGATGTAGACAAGATCTATTCATGTAGGAATAGACCCCATCTTGTTATCCTTAATGGCAATGATACATGCGTGCATTGCTGCCCCTTCTGTCACTGGGAAAGGACACCGCAAGATCGAACCCATCACAAAGCACCTCTTCCCATGGCAAGAAAAATCGATCTAGTTGGCCTAACTAAACCAAAGATTCGAAGAAGAAATACGAGGCTATAAGTAATCATGCATATAAGAGATCAAAGAAGACTTAAATAATATTCATGGATAGAAACTGATCATGAACTCAAAATTCATCGGATCCCAACAAACACACCGCAAAAGTTTACATCAAATAGATCTCCAAGAGACCAATGTATTGAGAATCATAAGAGAGAGAGAGGAAGCCATCTAGCTACTACCTATGGACCCATAGGTCTATGGTGGACTACTCACGCATCATCGGAGAGGCACCTATGAAGAAGATGAACCCCTCTGTGATGGTGATTAGATTGGATCTCGAGGTTCTGGAACTTGCGGCGGCTAGAATTGTGTTTCGTCGACTCCCCTAGGGTTTTTGGACTATTTGGGAATTTATAGGCATCAGAGGCGGTGGAGAGGGGCCCCGTGGAGGGCACAACCCATCAAGGGCGCGCCGGGGGCCCCATGGTGCGCCCTGGTGGGTTGTGCTCTCCACAGCCCACCTTCCTGGCTCTTCTTTGGCCCACTGGATGTCTTCTAGTCCAGAAAAAATCTCCAAAAAGTTTCGTTGCGATTGGACTCCGTTTGGTACTGATATTCTGCGAAGTAAAAAAACAAGCAAAAACAGCAACTGGCACTTTGGCACTATGTCAATAGGTTAGTCCCAAAAAATGATATAAAGTTGTTATAAAATGATTGTAAAACATCCAAGAATGATAATATAACAGCATGGAACAAGCAAAAATTATAGATACGTTGGAGATGTATCAACATCCCCAAGATTAATTCCTACTCGTCCTAGAGTAGGTAAATGATAAAAACAGAATTTTTGATGTGGAATGCTGCCTAACATGTTCATCTCATATTCTTTTCTTTTGTATAGCATGGACATTTGGACTTGTAAATTATTCAAAGCAATAGTCTATTTTTAACATAATGACTTCAATACTCAAGCATGTCAACAAGCAACCATGTCTTTCAAAATATCAACACTAAAGAAAGTTATCCCTAGTCCGTCATGCTCAATCATTGATCCATTCATGAAACACGCTCAAATATTAGCTATGCCCAATGCTCAAGTACGATCATAGTGCCCCCTAGTTGGTGCTTTGTAAGAGAAGATGGAGACTCAAAGTAAAAATAAAAATTGCATAAAGTAAATAGATAGGCCCTTCGCAGAGGGAAGTAGGGATTTGTAGAGGTGCCAGAACTCAAAGTTTTAAAATGAGAGAGAAAAATATTATGGATGGCATGCTTTTCCTGTCAATGAAAACGACAAAGTAGCTCACAATACTTTCCATGCTAGATATATCATAGGCGGTTCCCAAACAGAAAATAAAGTTTATTCCTTTTTCCACCAAACTTTCACTTTCCATGGCGGGCCGTATCCACTGTTGCCTTCCATACCAACACTTTCCAAGGAATTTATTATTTGACAACATAAAGTAAATATTTTTTCTTTTTCATTTTGGGAATGGGCATCCCTATTACCGTCGCACTCTCGTGCAATGACAAGTGAATAAACACTCATCTTGAGAATAACACATCTAGCATGGAAAAATATTGGACACTCCCCACCGTTTCATGAGCGGTACGAGCACACAAAAGAGAAATTTTATTTTGGAAATTTAGAGATGGCACATACAAATTTGCTTGGAACGGCATGGAAATACCGCATATAGGTAGGTATAGTGGACTCATAAGGCAAAACTTGGCTTAAGGATTTTGGATGCACACGTAGTATTTCTACTTAGTACAAATGGAGGCTAGCAAATAGATTGAGAAGCAACCAAACCAAGAAACAAAAATTCACATAAGCGAGCATTGAGCATAACTAACACCAAATAATGCACCATAAGTAGGATGTAACTTCATTGCATAACTATTGACTTTTGTGCATGCATAGGGAATCACAAACCTTAACACCAATATTCCTACTAAAGCACAATTACTCACTAGCATGACTCACATATTACTAGCATCATGTTTCAAAACTATTACAAAGAATCAAGTTTAATTTGCCCAATGATCTTCATGAAAGTTTTTATTATATCCTCCTTGGATATCTATCACTTTGGGACTAGTTTCATATATTGACCATTGCTTTTTGGCAAGCTCAAACAAATTTAAGTGAAGCACGTGAGCATAAAGATTTCATCTCTCAAAATAGTATAAGTGAAGCATGAGAGGATTTCTTCAAAATTTACTAACTCTCAAATTAATCTAAGTGAAGCATGAGAGTATTTCTACAAAAATTTCCAAGCACACCGTGCTCAAAAAGATATAAGTGAAGCACTAGACCAATTCGATAGCTCAAAAAGTTTAAGTGAAGCACATAGAGCAATTCTAACAAATCATAGCATAATTTTAGCTCTCTCAAATAGGTGTGTCCAGCAATGATGCAAGTGACAAACTAACAAGCAAAGCAAGCAAATATACAAGACGCTCCAAGTAAAACTCATGATATGTGATGAATAAAAATATAGCTCCAAGTAAAATACCGATGGTTGTTAGAAGAAAGAGGGGATGCCACTCAGGGGCATCCCCAAGCTTAGTTGTTTGTTTCTCTTTGGATATATCTTGGGGGTGCTGTAGCATCCCCAAGCTTAGGCTCTTTTCACTCCTTATTCCTTCATCCATCGTGATCTCACCCAAAACTTGAAAACTTCAATCACACAAAACTCAACAAAATCTTCGTGAGACCCGTTAGTATAATAAAGCAAATCACTACTTTAGGTGCTATTGCAAACCCATTAATATTTTATTATTGCATTATACCTACTGTATTTTAACTTTTCCATGGCTCATACCCTTCAATATAACCCATAGATTCATCAAAACAAGCACACAATGCAACGAAAACAGAACCTGTCTTAAACATAACAGTCTTTAGTAATCTGTACTCTAACCATACTTCTGTAACTCTATTTTTTTTTGAAAAAATAGGACAACATAAGAAATTTGTATAGCAACACTATGTTAAAATTGCAGATCAAGATCACATTCTAGTAAAAAATGAAAATTCATATACTGGACGCAAAGTTTCTGTTTTAGATTCAGCATCGCTTCTACTCATCTCATGAATCATCCTAAAGGCTCTACTTGGCACAAACACTAAATAAACCATAAAAACACAATCATAACAGAGGCATAATTGTGTCAACACTCAAAAACATAAAGTAAAAAATCAAAAAATTATTTATTCATTGGGTTGCCTTCCAACAAGCGCTATCGTTTTACGCCCCTAGCTAGGCATGACGCATAGATTCAAGTATTGTCATCTTTGGTTTTCAATTCTTCAATCACACAACTAGATTTCTTCAAGGATTTAGCATGCATATTCTTGATGACAACACCCCTAGGAAGAAAACCAAAAAATTCATTCTTGTAAATAGGGTCTCTTATGATTTCAACAAAGTCGGGATGAATACTAATCATTTTAAGATCCCCCTTGTGACTACTAGGTGTAGCAATTTTGTTCTTTATGACTTGTGTGGTATTGCCAATTTTTACGGGAGTTTTTTCAATAGTTTTGATAGAAGAAAAATCCAAACCCAAGTTACTAAAAATTTCTTCCAACTTATCAATCCGGTATGGGCTCTCTTCTACCCTTTCATTAACTACGGGTTTCTTTTCCTTTAACAATTTAAAAGCATCTCCCGGCTTAGCCCCAATTTTATTAGCAAGATCATGCATTTTATTATCCAAATTTTCAAGATGTTCCTTGGTAATCATCTTTTTTCAATAGCATCTAATCTCTTCATAACGTGTTCAAGAGTTAAAGTTGTTTCATTAACAATAAGAGGTGGTGATCCCACTAAACTTCCCATAGCATTAAAAGCATCCAAAGATGGACACATCAAGAAATTCCCACCGATAATCGTATCAAGGACGAATCTATACCAAGTGGTGATACCAACATAAAAACTGCGAAGAAGAACAACGGTAGATTGCTTATGGATAGATCTATTATGAGCATTGCAAATCCTATACCAAGCATATTTTAGGTTCTCCCCTCCCCTTTGCTTAAAATTAAGAACCTCATTATCAGGAGTACACGCAATAAAGGAAGAACTAGCCATAATGACAAGGCAAGAGATCTGGCGAGAAAAAGGCAAACGAAAAAGAGGGCGAATAAAACGGTAAATTGGTGAAGTGGGGGAGAGGAAAACGAGAGGCAAATGGCAAATAATGTAATTGAAAGGAGATGAGATTTGTGATTAGGAACCTGGTAGATGATGATGGAGTCCCCTAGTGTAAGAGCACATTTCTCCATGTGTGGTTTTGGGTAATTGATGACAATCCCTATGGACTAATGGTTTCCTTAAGTTATATTTGAAGGATTTTTCCATAGGTACTTCTTGAAGTCCATCTGTTGGTTTCAAGGAGTTTATATGGTGACCAAGGTGGTATTCAAGGTTTATCCAAAGATTGGTCATGTGGGAGTTGAGCTTATTGCAAGCATGTCTTGAAGAAGAAGATTGTGTGAGCATTCATGCTTACCTTCAAGACATCATCTTTATGAAGAGAGAAGATAAGACACAAGGTTGATCAAGATTAAGGCAATGAATGATTCAAGTTGATCAACACACAAAGCGTAGAAGATGTACCAAGTGGGATCAAGTGATCCCATGGTATGGTAAGCATTGTCCATTACGCTTTGTGTACTAACCCATGGTCTACGTGAGAGTTTGTTGTGGGGTTAGGTATATTTCCATGGGTTTGCGTCAAGAGGAAGATCTCATACAACCCATGGAGGATGACATCAAGTGGTGATCGTCATCAAGGTTGCGGTGTGCAAGTTCAAGTGAAGCATCACGGAAAGATCATGCTTGAAGCTTGCCGTCCATTGTGGTGATAATGGACTTGTGAAGATGTGCCGAAGAGTGGCTCACCCATAGTGGAGTATGGGGGAGCAATCAACTAGTCTTCTTCAAGCCAACGCAATCAAGAAAGGGGGTCCATCTTGAGGAAGTCAAGATCGTCATCGTCTAGCTCAAGTGGACTATGCGCAAGGCTAAGGTTTGACCTTGATAGGGTTTTCTATTTTACCGGTCTCATAGTGGTAGTTGGGAGACTGGGTTATAGGATAGATTGCCGTACTATCAAGGGGGGCTCTCAAGTGAGTAGCTTGATCGTATCGTTCGTTGAGAGCTCAAACCATTGCATTCTTGGCATCATCATCTTTCTTGGTTCTTGGTTGGTTTTTCTCTTTGTGAGTTCTTGAGCTTATGGTCAGCTTCATGACAAGCTCAAGTTCATCGAAAATGGAGTCCTTATGCATCTTCTATGATGTTTTCGATGTTGGAGTTTTTGCCGGTTCTTCATTGATAGAGGTTTCACATCTCTATACCATTGGCATTTTTATACTGCCTCTTCTTAAGAAAACAAGCTTGAGTTTGCTCAATTCGGAGCTCATTTGCAGAAGTTATGGCAGTTCAGGTTTTATTGTATCCTTCTGTTGTGCTTGGGCAGTTTCTCAGCACCCAAGCGGTAGTACCGCTGGGTACCACGGTAGTACCGCTTGACGGTACTACCGCTGCATACTTCCGTGGCTAGTACCGCTTGGAGTTCTCCTTCTGTGCAGCTTTCTGTTGCCTAATTTCTTCTAGCGGTAGTTTCACGGTAGTAGCCCGGTAGTACCGCTTAAGCGGTACTTCCGCATACTACTACCGCTCCTAGTACCGCTTAGGAAATTCCTTCTGTGCCGGCTTCGGTTGCCCTTTTTGCTTTAGCGGTAGTAGAACGGCACTAGCACGGTAGTACCGCTTGGCACCGTACTACCGCGCCAGTTTCCCCTACTACCGCCGCCTCACCTGTGCCAGGATCCCTAAGCGGTAGTACCGCTCCGGCGGCACTACCGCTCGTATACTGAGTACCCCTGGCCAGTGTTTGGTAGTTCCGCCTAAGCGGTAGTACCGCTCCTAGAAGCGGTAGTACCGCTCGGCTGCGGGCAGAGCACATAACGGTTGGATTTTCCCCCACCTATAAAAGGGGGGTCTTCTTCCCCATTGCTTCCTATCCTTGGAACAAGTTTCCCCCCACCATTGTTGACCTCTTGAAGCTTGCTATCTCTCAATCCCTCCAATGATTCTTGCTAGTTCTTGAGGGAAAAGAGAGAGGAGATCTAGATCCACCTTTCCACCAATCACTTTCTCCTCTAAGTGAGGGTAACCCCTTGGATCTAGATCTTGGAGTTCTTGGTGTTCTTCTTTGTTCTTCCTCTCATTTTCCTCCCTAGCATTAGTTGCTTTGGTGGGATTTGGGAGAGAAGGACTTGGGCACTCCGTGTGCCCTTGCCATTGCATTTGGTGCATAGGTTTGAGTTCTCCACGGTGATACGTGGAAGTGAAGTTTGAGAAGCTTATTACTCTTGGGTGTTTGAGCACCCTAGAGCTTGTTCCTCTTGGGTGCCTTGGCGCCCTAGACGGTTGGTGGTGCCTCGGAGCTCAATCATTGTGGTGTAAAGCTCCGGGCAAGCGTCGGGGTCTCCAATTAGGTTGTGGAGATTGCCCCGAGCAATTTGTACGGGTACTGGTGAACCGCCCCCAAGGGTTGCCAAAGTGTACGGGTACCGGTGACCGCCCCCAAGGGTCGCCATTTGTACGGGTTCGGTGACCGCCCTCAAGGGTCCCTTAGTGGAATCACGGCATCTTGCATTGTGCGAGGGCGTGAGGAGATTACGGTGGCCCTAGTGGCTTCTTGGGGAGCATTGTGCCTCCACACCGCTCCGAACGGAGATTAGCATCCGCAGGGGTGTGAACTTCGGGATACATCGTCGTCTCCGCGTGCCTCGGTTATCTCTTACCCGAGCCCTTTACTTATGCACTTTACTTTGTGATAGCCATATTGTTTCTTGTTATATATCTTGCTATCACTTAGTTGTCTATCTTGCTTAGCATAAGTTGTTGGTGCACATAGGTGAGCCTAGTTGTTTTAGGTTTTGTGCTTGACATATTAAACGTTAGTTTTATTCCGCATTTGTTCAAGCCTAAACCGTAATTATTTTAAAGCGCCTATTCACCCCCCCTCTAGGCGACATCCACGTCCTTTCACCTAGGCACCTATGATAGACACGTAGAAGACACCGCTTCCTCCCCGGCAACGGCGCCAGAAATTCCTTTGACGTGGCTTGAAACTGCGTCGGTATTTCCCCAAAGAGGAAGGGATGATGCAGCACAACGACGGTAAGTATTTCCCTCAGTTATGAAACCAAGGTTAACGAACCAGCAGGAGGATCACCACCACCCAATAAGTAGCACCTGCACACAAACAACAAATACTTGCAACCCGACGCGAAAGAGAGCTTGTCAATCTCTCTACGGTAAAAAGATAGATTATGTAGTGATAGATAGGAGAGATAGATCTCTCAAGAACACAAAATAAAAAGGGCAAATAAAAAGTGCAGCAATATATTTTTGGGTTTTTGGTTTTATAGATCTGAAAACAAAGAGGCAAAAAGATAGATCGGAAAGCAATATGTTGGAAAAGTAGACCCGGGGGTCGTAGGATTCACTAGTGGCTTCTCTCATGAGTATAGTACACGGTGGGTGAACAAATTATTATTGGGCAATTGATAGAAGATCAAATAATCATGACGATATCCAAGGCGATGATCATTATATAGGCATCACGTCCAAGATAAGTAGATCGACTCCTGCCTACATCTACCACTATTACTCCACACATCGACCGCTATCCAGCATGCATCTAGTGTATTAAGTTCATCGAAAAACGGAGTAATGCAATAAGAATGATGACATGATGTAGACAAGATCTATTCATGTAGGAATAGACCCCATCTTGTTATCCTTAATGGCAACGATACATGCGTGCCTTGCTGCCCCTTCTGTCACTGGGAAAGGACACCGCAAGATCGAACCCATCACAAAGCACCTCTTCCCATGGCAAGAAAAATCGATCTAGTTGGCCTAACTAAACCAAAGATTCAAAGAAGAAATACAAGGCTATAAGTAATCATGCATATAAGAGATCAAAGAAGACTCAAATAATATTCATGGATAGAAACTGATCATGAACTCAAAATTCATCGGATCCCAACAAACACACCGCAAAAGTTTACATCAAATAGATCTCCAAGAGACCATTGTATTGAGAATCATAAGAGAGAGAGAGAGAGGAAGCCATCTAGCTACTGCCTGCGTACCCATAGGTCTATGGTGGACTACTCACGCATCATCGGAGAGGCACCTATGAAGAAGATGAACCCCTTCGTGATGGTGTTTAGATTGGATCTCGAGGTTCTGGAACTTGCGGCGGCTGGAATTGTGTTTCGTTGATTCCCCTAGGGTTTTTGGAATATTTGGGAATTTATAGGCATCAGAGGCGGTGCAGAGGGGCCCCGTGGAGGGCACAACCAATCAGGGCGCGCCGGGGCCCCCCTGGCGCGCCTTGGTGGGTTGTGCTCTCCACAGCCCACCTTCCTGGCTCTTCTTTGGCCCACTGGTCCAGAAAAAATCTCCAAAAAGTTTCATCGTGATTGGACTCCGTTTGGTACTGATATTCTGCGAAGTAAAAAACAAGCAAAAACAGCAACTGGCACTTTGGCACTATGTCAATAGGTTAGTCCCAAAAAATGATATAAAGTTGTTATAAAATGATTGTAAAACATCCAAGAATTATAATATAACAGCATGGAACAAGCAAAAATTATATATTCGTTGGGGACATATCACATGCATCAGGTTGCTGAAGACACCGGTTGACGCCTGGCGCAGCAGGTCACGACACTCGGCGTCGCGGACCTCGTTCCATCGTGCGGAGCCTGCCTCCAGCCGCTCCACAAGCCTCGTGAAGAAGGACATGTAGCTGGCATCACCTGTTTCCGGGGGATCTTCGACCCTCTCAGTGGAAAAGGTGGCTACGACGCGGTGGGCACGAGTTGCGAGCTCTTGGAACATCTTGGAGCGCTGATACCAAGATGATACGGGGCAAACCCGAGGGTGGCCCGATCTTCATGAATTGGAGGTGGATTCGAGGAAGAACACAAGGGGAAAACATGGAGAAATCAAAGGGGAAACACTCTATTGGACAAGATCCACACCAAGTACTCCTCAAATCACAAGCAATACACGGGATGCATCAAAATCCAAGAACAACGACGGAAATAAAGATACATGGGTAGTTCATCCAAATCTCTAGGAGAGATGGGCCTTGAAATCCGTAGACGGATATTCCTTCGAAAGGGGCCTTGACATCCTCTAGGGATCTGTTGGGGAACGTTGCATGGGAAACAAAAATTTTCCTACGCACACATAAGATCTATCCATGGTGATGAGCATCTACGAGAAGGAGAGTGAATCTACATACCCTTGTAGATCGCTAAGCGGAAGCGTTTTTAAGAAACGCGGTTGATGTAGTCGAACGTCTCCGCGATCCAAATCGCAAGTCGTCCCTCGATCCGATCACGAACTAGCGCCGAACGGACGGCACCTCCGCGTTCAACACACGTACGGCTTGATGACGCCTTCACCTCCTCGATCCAGCGAGCGATGGTGAAGTAGTGGTTGAGTTCCAGCAGCACGACGGCGTGGTGATGGTGGTGAGGAACAATCTCTGCAGGGCTTCGCCAAGCGCTACGGAGATTATGACGGAGGAACTAGAGGGTTAGGGTTGCCGCACACGGCTTGGGGAAATCTTGATGTGTCCCGTGTGCTAGCCCTGCCCCTCTATTTATATGTTGAGCCTTGGGGTCTAAACTTGGAGTAAAAGCCTCCTCCAGGTCGGTTTTGCCCGCACAAGGTCGGTTTGGCCCGCAGGGAAAGAGTCCAACTCGGATCCCTGCCGAACCGTGCACAGCCGCGCACAAGCGGTAGTACCGCTCACAAGCGGTAGTACCGCTTGGGCGGTAGTACCGCTTCACACAAGCGGTAGTACCGCTCGGGCGGTAGTACCGCTTCACACAAGCGGTAGTACCGCTTACGCGGCAGCAAAACTACTTTTTGCACTTTACAATACCTTGTGGGCTTTTATCCCTTGGCCCATATAAAGTGTTGTTGCACCCGAACACTTCGGTAAACATCCGGAACCCCTTCCGGTGAACTCTGGAACTCTTCCGGAGATCGAAACACTATTATCACATATATCAATCTTTACCTCCGGACTCTTCCGGAGATCCTCGTCATGTCCGGGATCTTATCCGGGACTTCCGAACAACTTTCGGTCACCAACATAATAACTCAATTATACTAATCGTCACCAAACGTTAAGTGTGTAGACCCTGCGGGTTCGAGAACTATGTAGACATGACCGAGACAGCTCTACGGCCAATAACCAATAGCGGGACCTGGATGCCCATATTGGCTCCTACATATTCTACGAAGATCTTTATCGGTCGAACCTCTATGTCAAGGATTCAGTTAATCCCGTATGCTGTTCCCTTTGTTCTTCGGTATGTTACTTGCCCGAGATTCGATCGTCGGTATCACTATACCTAGTTCAATCTCGTTACCGGCAAGTCTCTTTACTCGTTCCGTAATACAAGATCTCGTGGCTAACACTTTAGTCACATTGCTTGCAAGGCTCATTGTGATGTTGTATTACCGAGTGGGCCCTGAGATACCTCTCCGTCATACGGAGTAACAAATCCCAGTCTTGATCCATGCCAACCCAACAGACACCCTCGGAGATACCTGTAGAGCACCTTTATAGTCACCCAGTTACGTTGCGACGTTTGATACACACAAGGTATTCCTCCGGTGTCAGTGAGTTGCATGATCTCATGGTCAAAGGAACAGATACTTGACATGCAGAAAACAATAGCAATAAACTGACACGATCAAATGCTACGTTTACAATTTGGGTCTTGTCCATCACATCATTCTCCTAATGATGTGATCCCGTTATCAAATGACATCTCATGTCAATGGCTAGGAAACCTTAACCATCTTTGATCAACGAGCTAGTCAACTAGAGGCATACTAGGGACACAGTGTTGTCTATGTACCCACACATGTATTTGAGTTTCCAATCAATACAATTATAGCATGGATAATAAACGATTATCATGAACAAGGAAATATAATAATAACCAATTTATTATTGCCTCTAGGGCATATTTCCAACAGTCTCCCACTTGCACTAGAGTCAATAATCTAGTTCACATCACTATGTGATTTACATCGTAATGAATCGAACACCCATGCAGTTCTGGTGTTGTTCATGTTTAGCCCTTGGAAGATGTTTAGTCATCGGATCTGCAACATTTAGATCCGTGTGTACTTTGCAAATATTTATGTCGTCCTCCTTGATGTAATCGCGGATGGAATTGAAACGTCGCTTTATGTGTCTGGTCCTCTTGTGAAATCTTGGTTCCTTGGCTAGAGCAATGGCACCAGTGTTATCACAAAACAGAGTCATTGGGTTAAGCGCACTAGGCACTACTCCAAGATCTGTCATGAACTCCTTCATCCAGACACCTTCCTTCGCCGCCTCCGAGGCTGCGATGTACTCCGCTTCGCATGTAGAATCTGCTACCACGCTTTGCTTGGAACTGCACCAGCTAACCGCACCCCCATTAAGAATAAATACGTATCCGGTTTGAGACTTAGAGTCATCCGGATCAGTGTCAAAGCTTGCATCGACGTAACCCTTTACGACGAGCTCTTGATCACCTCCATAAACGAGAAACATGTCCTTAGTCCTTTTCAGGTACTTCAGGATATTCTTGACCGCCGTCCAGTGTTCCATTCCTGGATCACCTTGAAACCTTCCGACCATACTTATGGCAAGGCTGACATCGGGTCTTGTGCACAGCATTGCATACATGATAGAGCCTATGGCCGAAGCATAGGGGATGACACTCATCTTTTCTCTATCTTCTGCAGTCACTGGGCATTGAGTCTTACTCAACTTCACACCTTGCAAAACAGGCAAGAACCCCTTCTTGGACTGATCCATTTTGAACTTCTTCAAAATCTTATCAAGGTATGTGCTTTGTGAAAGTCCTATTAAGCGTCTTGATCTATCTCTATAGATCTTGATGCCTAATATGAAAGCAGCTTCTCCTAGGTCCTTCATTGAAAAACTCTTGTTCAAATATTCCTTTACGCTTTCCAGCATTTCTATATTGTTTCCAATCAGCAATATGTCATCCACATATAATATTAGAAACGCTATAGAGCTCCCACTCACTTTCTTGTAAATACAAGCTTCTCCGTAAACTTGTATAAACTCGAACGCTTTGATCACCTCATCAAAACGAAGATTCCAACTCCGAGATGCTTGCACCAGTCCATAAATGGATCGCTGGAGTTTGCAAACTTTGTCAGCATTTTCTGGATCGACAAAACCTTCTGGTTGCATCATATACAACTCTTCCTTAAGGTAACCGTTAAGGAACGCTGTTTTGACATCCATCTGCCAAATTTCATAATCGAAAAAGGCAGCTATTGCTAACATGATTCTGACGGACTTAAGCATCGCTACGGGTGAGAAGGTCTCATCGTAGTCAACTCCTTGAACTTGTGAAAAACCCTTTGCCACAAGTCGAGCTTTATAGACGGTTACATTACCGTCCGCGTCCGTCTTCCTCTTAAAGATCCATTTGTTCTGAATGGCCTTACGCCCTTCAGGTAATACTTCCAAAGTCCATACTTTGTTTTCATACATGGATCCCATCTCGGATTTCATGGCCTCTAACCACTTCTCGGAATCCGGGCTCATCATCGCTTCTCCATAGCTCGTAGGTTCATCGTTGTCTAACAACATGATGTCTAAGACAGGGTTGCCGTACCACTCGGGAGCAGTACGCGTCCTTGTCGACCTACGAGGTTCGATAGCAACTTGATCCAAAGCTTCATGATCATCATCATTAACTTCCTCTTCAGCTAATGTAGGCTCCACAGAAACAACTTTCTGCGTTGCGCTACTCTCAGGTTGAAGTAAAGGTTCAACAACCTCATCAAGTTCTATCTTCCTTCCACTCAATTCTTTCGAGAGAAACTCTTTCTCAAGAAATGTTCCGTTTTTAGCGACAAACACTTTGCCTTCGGATCTGAGGTAGAAGGTATACCCAACTGTCTCTTTTGGGTATCCTATGAAGACGCATTTCTCCGCTTTGGGTTCCAGCTTTTCAGGCTGAAGCTTTTTGACATAAGCATCACATCCCCAAACTTTAAGAAACGACAGCTTTGGCTTCTTGCCAAACCAAAGTTCATATGGCGTCGTCTCAACGGATTTCGATGGTGCCCTATTTAAAGTGAATGCAGCTGTCTCTAATGCATAACCCCAAAACGATAGTGGCAAATCGGCAAGAGACATCATAGATCGCACCATATCTAATAAGGTTCGATTACGACGTTCGGACACACCATTACGCTGTGGTGTTCCAGGCGGTGTTAGTTGTGAAACAATTCCACATTGTCTTAAGTGACTGCCAAACTCATAACTCAGATATTCTCCTCCTCGATCAGATCGTAGGAATTTAATCTTCTTGTTACGATGATTCTCAACTTCACTCTGAAATTGTTTGAACTTTTCAAATGTTTCAGACTTGTGTTTCATTAAGTAAATATACCCATATCTACTTAAGTCATCAGTGAAGGTGAGAAAGTAACGATAACCACCGCGCGCCTCAATACTCATCGGACCGCACACATCAGTATGTATGATTTCCAATAAGTCACTTGCCCGTTCCATTGTTCCAGAGAACGGCGTTTTAGTCATCTTGCCCATGAGGCATGGCTCACATGTGTCAAGTGATTCAAAATCAAGTGACTCCAAAAGTCCATCAGCATGGAGCTTCCTCATGCGTTTCACGCCAATATGACCTAAACGGCAGTGCCACAAGAAAGTGGTATTATCATTATCAATTCTACATCTTTTGGCATCAATGTTATGAACATGTGTATCATTACTATCGAGATTCAATAAGAATAAACCCCTCACATTGGGTGCATGACCATAAAAGATATTACTCATGTAAATAGAACAACCATTATTCTCTGATTTAAATGAGTAACCGTCTCGCAATAAACAAGATCCAGATATAATGTTCATGCTTAACGCAGGCACTAAATAACAATTATTCAGGTTCATCACTAATCCCGATGGTAATCGAAGAGCGAGCGTGCCGACGGCGATCACATCAACCTTGGAACCATTTCCCACGCGCATCGTCACTTCGTCCTTTGCCAGCCTCCGTCTATTCCGCAGTTCCTGTTTTGAGTTGCAAATATGAGCAACCGCACCGGTATCAAATACCCAGGCACTACAACGAGAGTTGGTAAGGTACACATCAATAACATGTATATCATATATACCTTGTTTGTTGGCCGCCTTCTTGTCAGCCAAATATTTGGGGCAATTCCGCTTCCAGTGTCCAGTTCCCTTGCAATGAAAACACACAATTTCTGGTTTGGGTCCAGCCTTGGGTTTCTTCACGAGAGGAGCAACTGCTTTGCCACTCTTCTTGGAGTTACCCTTCTTACCCTTGCCATTTTTCTTGAAACTAGTGGTTTTATTGACCATCAACACTTGATGCTCCTTCTGAATTTCAGACTCAGCGGCTTTCAGCATCGCAAACAGCTCGGCGACTGACTTGTTCATCCCGTGCATGTTATAGTTCAACACGAAGCTCTTGTAGCTAGGTGGCAATGATTGAAGAACTCTGTCAGTGATAGCCTCTGGCGGAAGGGGCATCCCTAACTCAGCCAGACGGGTGGAGTACCCAGACATTCTGAGCACGTGATCACTGATAGACCCGTTCTCCTCCATCTTGCAAGCATAGAACTTATCGGAGATCTCATATCTCTCGATCCGGGCATTCTTCTGAAAGATAAACTTCAACTCCTGGAACATCTCATATGCTCCATGACGTTCAAAACGTCTTTGAAGTCCCGGTTCTAAGCCATACAACATTGCACATTGAACTATTGAGTAATCATCAGAACGAGCCTGCCAGGCGTTCACAACGTCTAGAGACTCAACTGGAGCGGGTGGATCACCAAGCGGTGCATCAAGGACATAAGCCTTCTGGGAAGCCGTAAGGATAATCCTTAGATTACGGGCCCAGTCCACAAAGTTACTTCCATCATCTTTCAACTTAGCTTTCTCTAGGAACGCATTAAAATTCAGGGGTGCTACTGCGCGAGCCATGATCTACAACATAAATATAGCAAAGACAACTTAGACTATTGTTCTAGATAATGAGTTTAGTTAATCATATTACTTAAAAAACTCCCACTCAAATTGACATCCCTCCGGTCATTCGAGTGTAACATGATCCAAATCCACCAACTCAAGTCCGATCATCACGTGAGTTGAGGTGGTTTCAATGGTGAACATCTTCATGTTGATCATATCTACTATATGACTCATGTTCGACCTTTCGGTCTCTTGTATTCCGAGGCCATGTCTGTACATGCTAGGCTCGTCAAGTTTAACCCGAGTGTTCCGCACGTGCAACATGGCTTGCACCCGTTGTATGCGAACGTAGAGTCTATCACACCCGATCATCACGGCGTGTCTCGAAACGACGAACTTTCGCAACGGTGCACACTTAGGGAGAACACAATTTATCTTGAAATTTAAGTGAGGGATCACCTTATAATGCTACCGTCGTCCTAAGCAAAATAAGATGCATAAAAGGATTAACATCACATGCAAATCATAAGTGACATGATATGGCCATGAACTTGTGCTTTTGATCTCCATCTCCAAAGCACCGGCATGATCTCCATCGTCACCGGCATGACACCATGATCTCCATCATCTTGATCTCCATCAACGTGTCGCCATAAGGTTGTCGCGCCGACTGTTGCTTCCACGACTATTGCTAACGTTTAGCGATAAAGTAAAGCATTACATAGTGCTTAATGATTGACACGCAGGTCATACAATAATTAAAGACAACTCTATGGCTCCTGCCAGTTGCCGTACTCATCGACATGCAAGTCGTGATATTCTATACAACACATGATCATCTCATACATCACATATATCTCATCATGTAATTGGCCATATCATATCACATCATACCCTGCAAAAACAAGTTAGACGTCCTCTAATTGTTGTTGCAAATTTTACGTGGCTGCTACGGGTTTGCAAGAACCGTTCTTACCTACGCAAAACCACAACGTGGTGTAGTGATTGCTTTTTGATCTTCTAAAAGAACCCACTTCATTGAAATCGATTCAACTAAAGTGAGAGAGACAGACACCCGCTAGCCATCTTTATGCAACGAAGTTACATGTTAGTTGAAGGAACCTGTCTCGCGTAAGTGTACGCGTAATGTCGGTCCGGGCCGCTTCATCTCACAGTACCGCCGAATCAAATATCAACTAGTAACGGCAAGCAATATGTATACACCCACGCCCACAACTCGTTTGTGTTCTACTCGAGATCTCATCTACGCATAGACCTGGCTCATGATGCCACTGTTGGGGAACGTTGCATGGGAAACAAAAATTTTCCTACGCACACATAAGATCTATCCATGGTGATGAGCATCTACGAGAAGGAGAGTGAATCTACATACCCTTGTAGATCGCTAAGCGGAAGCGTTTTTAAGAAACGCGGTTGATGTAGTCGAACGTCTCCGCGATCCAAATCGCAAGTCGTCCCTCGATCCGATCACGAACTAGCGCCGAACGGACGACACCTCCGCGTTCAACACACGTACGGCTTGATGACGCCTTCACCTCCTCGATCCAGCGAGCGATGGTGAAGTAGTGGTTGAGTTCCAGCAGCACGACGGCGTGGTGATGGTGGTGAGGAACAATCTCTGCAGGGCTTCGCCAAGCGCTACGGAGATTATGACGGAGGAACTAGAGGGTTAGGGTTGCCGCACACGGCTTGGGGAAATCTTGATGTGTCCCGTGTGCTAGCCCTGCCCCTCTATTTATATGTTGAGCCTTGGGGTCTAAACTTGGAGTAAAAGCCTCCTCCAGGTCGGTTTTGCCCGCACAAGGTCGGTTTGGCCCGCAGGGAAAGAGTCCAACTCGGATCCCTGCCGAACCGTGCACAGCCGCGCACAAGCGGTAGTACCGCTCACAAGCGGTAGTACCGCTTGGGCGGTAGTACCGCTTCACACAAGCGGTAGTACCGCTCGGGCGGTAGTACCGCTTCACACAAGCGGTAGTACCGCTTACGCGGCAGCAAAACTACTTTTTGCACTTTACAATACCTTGTGGGCTTTTATCCCTTGGCCCATATAAAGTGTTGTTGCACCCGAACACTTCGGTAAACATCCGGAACCCCTTCCGGTGAACTCTGGAACTCTTCCGGAGATCGAAACACTATTATCACATATATCAATCTTTACCTCCGGACTCTTCCGGAGATCCTCGTCATGTCCGGGATCTTATCCGGGACTTCCGAACAACTTTCGGTCACCAACATAATAACTCAATTATACTAATCGTCACCAAACGTTAAGTGTGTAGACCCTGCGGGTTCGAGAACTATGTAGACATGACCGAGACAGCTCTACGGCCAATAACCAATAGCGGGACCTGGATGCCCATATTGGCTCCTACATATTCTACGAAGATCTTTATCGGTCGAACCTCTATGTCAAGGATTCAGTTAATCCCGTATGCTGTTCCCTTTGTTCTTCGGTATGTTACTTGCCCGAGATTCGATCGTCGGTATCACTATACCTAGTTCAATCTCGTTACCGGCAAGTCTCTTTACTCGTTCCGTAATACAAGATCTCGTGGCTAACACTTTAGTCACATTGCTTGCAAGGCTCATTGTGATGTTGTATTACCGAGTGGGCCCTGAGATACCTCTCCGTCATACGGAGTAACAAATCCCAGTCTTGATCCATGCCAACCCAACAGACACCCTCGGAGATACCTGTAGAGCACCTTTATAGTCACCCAGTTACGTTGCGACGTTTGATACACACAAGGTATTCCTCCGGTGTCAGTGAGTTGCATGATCTCATGGTCAAAGGAACAGATACTTGACATGCAGAAAACAATAGCAATAAACTGACACGATCAAATGCTACGTTTACAGTTTGGGTCTTGTCCATCACATCATTCTCCTAATGATGTGATCCCGTTATCAAATGACATCTCATGTCAATGGCTAGGAAACCTTAACCATCTTTGATCAACGAGCTAGTCAACTAGAGGCATACTAGGGACACAGTGTTGTCTATGTACCCACACATGTATTTGAGTTTCCAATCAATACAATTATAGCATGGATAATAAACGATTATCATGAACAAGGAAATATAATAATAACCAATTTATTATTGCCTCTAGGGCATATTTCCAACAGGATCTTCTCCGATGGAGGCCTCAGTCTCCATGTGAGAAGCAGAGGAAGGAGCAAAGCTCATCTATGAATGAGCTATCACTTTGCTAACCCTAGAAATGAGGAGGTGGAGGTCTATTTATAGTCTAGTCACGAAGGGGTAAGTGAGAGGGAGCAAGGGATACAAGGGCCTCAAGGGCCGGTCATGCACGCAGGCACGGGCCGGATGTCCGGGCTGATGGCCGGATGTCCGGCTGCTCACGAGGCGTCGAATGTCCGGGCAGGCTGGATGTCCGGGCAGGCACTGGTTAGAGAGCCGCGGTTATGGTGTCTTTGGGCCGGATGTCCGGGCGATGGACGGATGTCCGGGCTTGGGCCGGATGTCCGGCTCCTGTAGCTTCTTCGGCCCTACCTTGCTGCAGTCGGCTACATCTTCAGGCACCGGATGTCCAGGCTGGAGGCCGGATTTTCGGCCGCTGTAGACTTTAGCAGCTTTGTCTTCTTCCGTCTTCGCTTCCATGCTTCTCTCGCGGATGGTGTAGTCATTCCTTAGCGCTTGCACTCCTCCTCGTCCGTGAAGGTCCGACAATACCTATGTATGCACACGGAAGGAGTGTCAAGTAGTATACCATCCTCGAAGGGGTCAAGTGAGCACGTGTAAAGGAGGGTATTCACCTTCATGTATGTCGAGTAGATGTGGCACGTGTCACTTGCCAAACAGACGCTTGTCATGGTGATGTCCGTAGGATGCTACGCATCACTTAGTCTTCGGTGACCACAACTATTCTTGGTCACTCAGCGAACCACAATCACTCTTGGTCCCCGAAGACTGACTCGGAGACGACAATTACTATTCGTCACTCGAGCCGACACCTATCCGTCTAGAGAGTGTGTAGCTCTTGAGAGTAATAGGCACAGGAACGCTAACTCAGATCTACTGTGATGCTCAACCACTCCCTAAATTTTGGCCCTTGGTTTTCTCTCGATGGATTTTAAACTCAAATCTCTCGGAGACGGGATGCTCAATCAATCTTCTTAGAAATCTTAAGTGGGATAGCCACCAGACAATGCCGGTGCGGGGTGGCTATTTATAGCCGCACCCTCCCCTGATGGGAAATGACCAAATTGGACATGAGGTCCAGCCAATGACCGAATGCCATGATTCCACCGGTCGGATTTGAGCACAACGGAGCAAGAAATGCTAACTCCTTAGTCCTAAAGATGTCTCTTGCAGCACCGAGGAACAAGTCTTCTACTGGCAGGTAATCATTTGAAGCATAAAGAGATTTCTTGTTAAGCATCACAACGAACCTAAACTTTGAGACCTTATACCCCTCTTAATAGTACGGTGGCCCTATGACTCAAATAAGAGAAAGAAGAAGAACGAAACAAATGCTACATCTTCGCTTCGTTTTCAAACTTCTCAACTGCAGTCTTTTCTTCGGGCATACCGAACTGATTGCTTTGCTTCAACAATCTCTACTATTAAGGGGTCAACTCTTTCACCATAATCTTCTCACCATCACTTCATCAACAAGCATAGCTCATCCTTCTCTGCATAACACAAAGTCTTCGGTGAAGTTCCTCGAACTTGACACGGAATACAACATTCTCCTCGGGCTTGCATGGGCTATTTCTCTATGTGTGCACTAGCAAACAAATTAGTCCATGCTTGTTTTGTGGCAACAATCTTCAAAACACAAGAGGGCAAATCATTGCACCAACATGTAGGCTTGTTTTTCTTATTTTCATTTCTAATAATATTGAAATCACCCCAATCAGGCAGAGTAAGGGGTTATCATGATAAAGTCTGGCTAATTCAGCTAGGAAGCTAGCTTTCCTCTCCATTCGGGCACCCCATACATGGGAACTAAATTTCAATTGAATTTAGTCCCCTTCAGTCCCCTTTTCAAAAACCAAAATTCTCAAGAAACAAATGCTCCACCTGAATTACATCAAATAATATTTATTCACTCCCACTAGAATACCCCTAGATCTTCCTCTGGGAGGATTTGAGTGCCACTCAAAAAATTTCCAACGGTTGAGAGAATGCAATTCACTTTTTGAATAAGTTTATTTAATGGCTTCCTACAACCAATAAAATATCAATGCAATGCACGCTGATATGAGGTAGGGTATTAACTAAGAGTAAGAAAAAATAAGATATTAATTGCATGTTGATATTAGGTAGAATATTTGTTCAGAATAGGTCTATATGTGAGGTGATAAACCTAGGCATGGGCAGCCCGGCTCGACGACCCGGCCCGAGCCCGGCCCGAAAACCCGAGCCGGGCCGGGCTTTACGTTCAGGCCGGGCTCGGGCTTCAAAACTAGGCCCGGTAGCCATTTCGGGCCGGACTCGGGCTTTGGAAAACATCGACTTTACACGAAGGCCCGGCCCGAAATCCATCTTTATAGTCCATTCGGGCCGGGCTCGGGCCTGAAAAACTGATTTTTTGGTCGGGCCGGGCCGGGCTCGGGCTTGGGAATTTCACTTTGGGCTTTCTGAAGCCCGGCCCGAAGCCCGGCCCGGCCGGGGGAAAGCCCAGATTTACGAGGTGATGCCGTCCATCACAAGTGAATGCGCTCAGGCCTGGAGTTTAGAATACATCTTCAAATACTGCAAAGAAGGCGCCGATCTAAATGCGAGCGGGCGGCTGAGATTTCAGGAGCAGCTGAGCCTGGCTAGAATCGAATTTTCGGCAGAAAAGAGATTTCCCTGGAAAAAAAGGAGAAGAAAGGAGATAAAAGGGAAAGGAAGAACAAACGCAT